>JARKIA010000169.1:0-402193 GCA_029289565.1 Mycena galericulata | reverse complement strand
CTCGAGGAAAATTGGCAAATCGTCGACACGACTGAAGTCGTACCCTGGCAAATTACCCCTCCAGGAATACTGCACAACTCCGTTGACGTCGCAATCATCTTCGAAACCATCCCCTTGGAAGGATTCTCTCGATAAACCACGCGTACTTGAGGCCATAGGAGGGCAAGTCGCTGTGTAAACTCGAAGAAGAAGGCTACGGACCGTTCCCGCCTAAGGATCATCCCTAGGAGCGCGATATTTTCCCGGAAAATCCACATTTTCCTGGAAAATCCGACGAAGAAACGGTTACATTTCGTTCTTTTGACCCATTTTTGCTAACATCCCAAGGGACATACATCCCATTCCACGTTCCACCTACGCCCCACATTATAAAGTGGATTCCACCCAATAACAAACCCCCTTTGGCCGAACGACGCTACCCTTGACCACCACCAGCTCACTGCCGTAGCACCGCGGTCCTTATCACAGCGCCAGGCTCCTTCGCCGAGCCAAGACCGTGCGCCCGCCTTCATTGCTGTCTTGGTTAGCGCGATTCGACTCGCAGGTGTCGTGGGCGAGACGCCTCCGCTCGTATGTCCTTTCTGTACGTGCAGCCTGGGCCGACGGCCGGTAGATTCTTAGGTGGTGGTACATACATGTTTAATGGCATTCGTTGTGCTCTCGCATTGGAAAACTGCACCATGACATACACCAGGCAAGAGCTGCACAGTGATACGGCCGAACGCAGGCCGAAATCACCAACTCGCCGCTCGGACCAAGTCCGAAATCACCAACTCGCTGGCCAGGGTTGGCGCTACAGTCACTGGTCGTGCCTGTCATATTTTTTCCCAGATGTGGAGAAGGATCAATATGTTCAGGACAACTTTTAGTTGTGGAAAACGAGAGAACAGAGAGAGAGAAATAAATGTTTAATCAGAAAAGCATCACTAACACGCGCAATGAAATCAGGCATGTGCATGTTTCCTGTGTCAATCGTACGGGTCTTCTTCATTCAGTCATGTCACCCACACAAAGTGCCGCACAAAAGGCCAAAGCTACTATTCAAAGGCGCAAGGACAAAACTCGTCTCCAGCATCACGCTGAGGCTCAGCAGCGCTATCGGGATAAGTAAGTGGATCTTAAATTTATTTTTTTCCTTCGGGCGCTAAACGCCCGTCGGCAGGAATAAGGACGCGTGCGAGAGAAAGCCCGGCTGGAAATGCAGAAGTCGTGCCCACGGAATGTTTATAAACGATACAAATGAGCTAACTAATCTACAGACACCGTGCCGCAATTAAGGATTCCGAGGAGAGGCAGGCAATGGCGCGGGAGGCGCGTCGCGAAGTGGATGCTGATTATCGTGAACGGTGGGTCAAATTTAATATCAGAACCATTAGGTTGTTGATTTGAATCATTCCAAGGCAGCGTCAGAAGTAGGTCGAATATCTATGTGCTGGGGAGAAATTACGATTTTTGACAGGAAATTTATCCAAAAATTCGGACGCCGCGCCTTTGAGGAGACATATGTCCCCTTGTACAAAATCTACGGGAACCGGACGGGAAAACTCAAGTTCAAACTGGAGGACAAAGCAGTCACAGAGGCCCGTTTGAGAGAGGAGAAGCGAGTCGGCGTCGACCCGGAAGCTGCCTAATTGGGTAGCTAGCGGTTGTCCGTCCTAATTAGGATGCCTAATTATACCATGCTTACGGCCCTGACATGAGAAATATATTCAAGTACGTTGGCTTGCGAGGAACCAGGGCAGAACACTGGCGAAATATCTTATCTCGGATTCATTTTGGGTGTACGACGTGACGAGGGTTGTGATTTACGATGTGACCGTAACGATCACACACTACAATGGCTCCTACCTGGCTCGCTGGTCTGGCGCCGCCGCCGCCTACTTTCATCCCGTGCTGGATCCCGGACCATCTGGGTCCAAATTTCACCAATCATGTTGACTTCTCGGGAAAAGGCAACAAAACGTACTGGGTTATGTACCTGGGACCCGGGCAAGGAGCGTATAGTCTAAAGTATGTGAGTTTACCGTTGCCGTCATGGCTTCTCTGAAAAAGATGAAAGGGCAACTTGCGTAGCCGCGCTGGCCTCCAACTACTCGGTCGACCAAGCGGTGGAAGGTTTCCAGCGGCAGGACCAAATGCTGCTCGCATGGGCAAAGCATTGTTACCACCGGCACGCAAAGTGTCGCAGGCATGCAGAAGCTTGCCACCTGAGTGTGTGCCCAGCCCACCCCCCGCCTGTCGTGGCTGCACCTCCGCCCGCAGCAACGTCCAGCCCCGCCACCGGCAGCATCATTCGAGTTCCCCGGGTGAAGATTGAAGATCCCGTTGGGAAACGCGACGCCAGCGCCAAGACCAACCTGATGAAGGTCGAGGGTGGAGGCGTGAAGCGGGAGGCCGAGAGGGATCAACCTTTGCGCTCTGGAAAGGTGGAATCCCCGCCGGTAAAGCTGGAGTTCCCGCAGCGTACCGTGAAATTGGCGGTCGCGACTGGATCACGAGCGTCTTCCTCGAATGTGCAGTCGTCGCCGAGGCGCGGCCCTGTGACCCCGTCTCCTGGTACACCGCTGACACCAGCGACTTCGCCTGTTCGACGTGGGGTAACGCGGCTGGCAACGGCCGCACCTCCCACCCCACCTACACCAGCGAAGGTGTCGACTCGTGCAGGGCGTGCGCTGGCCAATCCTCACCATGCGCCTCCGCCTGGATACACCCCAGTGCCAGAGATGGAGTCGGAATCGGAAGGGGAGCTTGGCGGAGTGCCTCTGTACGATTCCGACTCAGCCGAGGACGAGGGGGAGGGATTGCGTGATATCACACCCTCTCCAACGCAGCGGCGCGCGGAATTCGTCGGGCAATCCTCGCTAAGCTCGGCGCCACCGACCTCCCCCTCCTCTGTCTCGCCCTCCCCGCCAATATCCCCGGTGGCACGTTCTGCAGGAAAATACCGCGCGGGTAGTCCTCTGGATCCGCGGAGACGCCCGACCCTCTCGACGGACAAGACTATCGTCGAGGCGAGCGCATCACAAGCAGGGTCCTCGTCGCTGGGAGAAGCGGCTGCATCGAAGGACGACCCTTTCTACGTGAGCTCGAGTGGTGTGATACACCATTCGAGCGACAAGGCGTTCGAGGAGGTCGGAAATGGGTCGGTGCATGTGCTGTTGGGGTGGGAGGCGGCGACGCGGCGTGCGCAAAAGGTCGTGCGTGGCGAAGGGAGTTTCAGGACTGCGGGGACCTCAGGGGACATTGATCATTAGTATGCGCCTCGGCTTGTTTTCTTCTACTATACACCACTCTGCGAGTTATTCAATGAGATGTCACGAAACTGGTGTGGAATTAAGATTAGAGGGGATAGCCAAATAGACTGTGCGCTTGATTTATAGACGTACGTCCTGCATTCGTGACGCCCGACCTTCCACGACTTGTCCATGCCCAAGAGCAAGACTAGGAAACGGGCGTCCTATACACCGTGGAGGAGGCATACTTGCGGGAGGGCTTGAAAAATGACTGGCGCGTCGGCTTGAGAATGTGAGGGGTGGTGGGCGACTTAATTGGTGGCGAACAATATATATAATAAATATATATATTTTGCATGGGCAATTTTTTTCCTCGAAAGTACACAGCGCTGGGAGTGCGTTAGGCTTTACCCATTTCTGTCGCGTCGCGAGGCTTGCACGTGAAGGCGTTATTGTTGTTTGTTTTTTGGTAGACTTCACCCTCACCGTATAATCCCAATGACTTCCCCTGCTTCACCCCCTGAGAACGCTCCTACGAACCCTGATTCGCGTCCGGCGACACGGAAACGTTCCCGCAAAACGGAGGGGAAAAAACCGGGGAAAGCGAGCTGGGTCCACGGAACCAAGCTGAAATTCTTGAAGGCGCGCGCGGGCGATTGGAAGGATGCGAAGCAGGATGGAACGATTTCGACATTCTACTCCGATATCACCAACCTGTATCTTCTCAAATATGGCTACGACATGGAGGACACCGAGGACCTCGAGGAAGACGTGGCGGACCCTACTGACCCAAACGCAAAGCATCCTAATGCTGATCGACTCCCACAAGAGGAGGCCGACCGCCGGACCAAAATTAACGCGTTCGTCCGTGGGGTACGCGTCAGAGACTACCGCCGAGGTCTTGAAGCTAACACAGCATTTCAGAGGATCGGCGCGTGGTATAGGTCCCAATACGGGACAGGCGGCTCCAAGCAGGACGCCAACGTCTTCAAAGAGCTACTCACCGCGGGTGTGGACGCCGGCGGCGTCCGACCGGTGAAGCCTCAGGCCGTCCACTATTATTCGAGAAAGTACTATGCGACCCGCATCAAGCCAGAGTTCGACAAGAAGTGGGAAGAATTGGTGGAGGCTTACAAAAAGAAAAAAGCGGAAGCCCCCGTCGACGACAGCGCCGCCGACGACGGCGAAGAATTGGTGGAGACTTCCAAAAAGAAGAAAACGGAAGCCCCCGTCGACGTCAAGGTTCGCGCTGACGTTACGAAGGCCTGTTGGGAGGCGGAATCGCTGGAATTCCAGAAGGAGATGTTGGTGTCACTGGAGAAAGACTATGCTACGGAGGTGAGGGCTTGGGAGATGGGGCGGGCTGAGGAGCCGTCCAGAAGTAAAGAGGAACTGTCTGTGTAAGTGTATTAACGGTCGTGTGTTTGATGGAAGCGCTAATGAAAACCTTGCAGGGCCCTCAACAACGCTGGGTTTTACCTTCAACCCCTGGCGGACTCCATCCAGGAAAGATTCGGAATGAATGTGGCGATCTTGCTGTGCGCAATCGAAGTGCGCAGGTACGTGTAATGACGCGAATGCCTTTCAATTGAGCTTACGACCTTCGCGACACAGCGTCCACGCCGGTATGACGCGTGGTGTCAATCCGAAGAAATGGCACCAATTCGACCGCGTCGGCTACAGAGACGTCGAATCATCGATGGTCAAGTTTACGGAGCGTTGCTTCAGTAAGTGACAATGTCAGTTCTGGAAAAGAAAGAAAGACTGAGACAAACCTGCCAGGTGCCGAACAATGTCGGGCTCGGGTGGTGGCGGATGCCAGGCCAGGGGAGGAGGGCTCTGCAGTGGCTACGGCGGACGCGGCGGGAGCAACCTGGGGAACAACGACAAGAACGGAGGCGGCCCTGCCCGGAACCACGACGACGTCGCAGACCCCCACGCCCGCGATAGGGACAGTCGCGGCGACGTCCACATCCACAGCAACGACGCCCACAGCGACACCCACAACGACGACGACACCCGCAGCGACGCCCACAACGACGACGACACCTGCGGCAACGCAAGATACCGAGATGTTTCCAGAAGACTTGGCTGGACCGCCCAGACCAAGAGAACCGAGTCAAGGACCTCGTAATGAGGAGGAGGAGTCAGGCGATGGAGAATGCCATGAAGCGTGGAGGCGGGGAGACATGTGCAAATGGCCGGAAGAGCTGCGGCGCGCGCATGCGACTTTCCTTCTGGGCGAAAAGTGGGAGGGGAATTGGGCGAAGTGCGTTAACGCATACCTCGATTTCGAGGCAGCGTGCGGGTACCAAGACGAAGGGCCACGGATTGGGGGACAACACAGACCGGATGAGGTGGCCGAGTGGATCAGAGGAGGACGGAAGTGGTTCTCGACGCCAAACATCAAGAATTTGGGGAGGCGGGGCGAAAAGGGATCGTACGCAGACAACTGGTGGCTCTGGTGGCGGTCGATCCAGCCTCCGGAGCGAGACTGGGTGGGGGGGATGTTGACGACACCGACGTCGATAGAGTGGGGCAAGCTGGAGAAGATGTGCGGGAAGAACGGATTCATGCAGATTATGGCGAGTTTAGCTTGGTGGGGTCTGCATGAATTTCGGCGCGGGCAGTTGGGCGCCGAGTCGGGCTGGAGCGCCGCAGTGAGCGAGGTGCAGTGGGTGCTGGAAGAGGTGACACAGTCGCGGGAAATGAGGTAAGTCAATACGAGAGCGCTGTCATTCTCGTACTGATTAGGATCATAGAGCCTCACAAACGCCGGGCTCAAAGGCGAAGAAGCGCAAGCGAGGGGAAGCGGGCGAGGAGGCTCGAGAGGATGGGGGAAGGCGGAAGAGGACGCGAGCGGCCAAGGAGAAAGAAATCTCTCCTCGTCGCACTCGGTCCGAGAAGACAAGGTGAGGGATCAAGTGTGAGAGGAATGCCGCGGTTCTGATCTGCTCCCAGCGCTGCCGCTCGGCCCAAGCCTGGTGCAATCCCTAAGCCCAAGAAGTAGTTTGAGTTGATTTCCTTCTTCCTCAAATGGCATACGCTTCGGACTTGGGAGATTGTAGATCACAAATCTTTACACGTGACCGTTATGCGCGTGGACTTGGTCCTACAGTCTGAGTATGTATAGTTCACAAGGTAGATAAATTATGGGACGAGAGAGAGGAAATGTCAGATTTTCATGAGCTAGTATAGTACAGGATAATCAACTCCAAGTATAAGGAAAGGATTGACAAAAAACATAGCGAGAGCGAGAGCAGACGAATCGGAAACAGGCGGGATAAGAAAAAAATCAGGGCGCGCAGCCGAGAGCAGAGGCGGGCAGGCGGGCGGTCGGGGCCGGGTAGGCGCGCAAGCGGGGAAGGGCGAGCTGGGTGGGAGCTCAAGCTAGCGTGTGAGCCTGGCGGGCATATGCAAGCAGGTAGGCGGGGGCCGGAGCAGGGCGGGGGCGGGAGAGCGCAAGCCGGTGGAGCAGGAGGGCGGGCGCGGTGGGCGCAGGAACGTGCAGGGGCATGAGCACGCAGGGGCGGGAGCGCGCGGGTGCCGGCGCAGGAGCGGGGGGCGGGGGCGGGCGCAGGAGCAGGAGCGGGCGCAGGAGCGGGCGGGTGCGGGTGCGGGTGCAGGAGCGGGCGCAGGAGCGGGCGGGTGCGGGTGCGGGCGGGTGCGGGTGCGGGCGCAGGAGCGGGGGGCGGGCGCGGGCGCAGGAGCAGGAGCGGGCGCAGGAGCGGGCGGGTGCGGGGTGCGGGTGCAGGAGCGGGCGCAGGAGCGGGCGGGTGCGGGTGCGGGCGCAGGAGCGGGGGGGCGAGGCGGCTGCGCAGGAGCGGGGGGCGGGGCGGCTGCGAGCTGGCAGGTGTGCGTGGGCACGGGCACGAGCGCAGGAGCGGGGGCGGGTGGAAGGGGGCACACGTGGGTGGAAGGGGGCACGACTGGCAGGCACGAGCGTGAACGCAAAGAAGAGAGGTGGAGGGAGGGTACGCTGTGCTAAAAGAAAGAAGGTGAGCCAGAGCAGGCGGGGGAGGGCGGGGAGGGCGGGCGTGCCGTACCGAGCCAAAAAAAGCGCAGCGATCGGTGGGCCAGGGCGAGGCGGGCAGGAATCGCGCAAATCACAAAGCAAAGTGGAGATGCATCCCCCAGCCCCTGTGGCAAGGAGCTGGGCGGAATGCGGCGGCGGTGGGTGGCGGAAAGGGTAGGGCGTGGCTGACAGCCCCAAGAGGTAACATATACAAACACGACGACACAGCCCTGGCCGGATTCGAAGAGGGAAACACTGAGGTACAAATATATGCAAAGGGCCTGCGGGCCTGGACAAGAGCCTCCACAGTAAATACGACCATACTACCCGCCGGGAGCTATTCACACCCGTAGCCGACTTTTATCTGCCATCAATCTTTGTGCTGGCATCACAGATCAATTTTTGTCCCAATCGAGCTAATTAAATTCGAATTTAAATACCTAAAATAATTAAAATACTAAAACAAACCGGCCCAGGCCCCCGACCCCATCAGCCCACTAATACACCGGGGGAATGCATTATTGACCATATGACCGGCAGCCAGTGACCGCGAATAATGCAACACAATTTCCGGTCAGGTACCGGGTGTATTACATTATTGGTACGTCTATTACACCCCGGCAGCTCTCCGCCCCCGTTATGTCCCAATACAGAAAAGCTTCGTCTCGCCGCTCTCGAACGCGAAATCAACGCGCTCCGTTCCGAGTTAGGTATCGATTCGCCAGATCCCGACGATATTCGCATCGCTGAAATCAAACGCGAGCTCGCTTCGCTCCGTACCGCTTCCCCTTCCATTGCATCACCCACCGCACCACAACCACCGTCGAATTCACCGTCTAGCACCCCGTCCGCATCCTTTTATCCACCGCACCATTTGTCTCGGCCCACGTACCGTTTGCCTCTCGCATCGAACTGCCCCGAGGATATTCCCGGCTATGCTCTGCCTCGAATGCGAAACTTCGGTCTCCCTCCGCCACCGCCGCCGCCGCCACGTCGTAAAATTTCCGTTCCATCACTTGACACACCATTTCGCTCAACACCCACGCCGCTGCCCGAAGATTCCACGCTCGCATTCGCATCGAACCCTGACGCGCCATTCGCAATTACTATGCGAGATTTATTATTGTTGGCACCCGACGCACGCACCCAGATTCTCGCCGCTGCCACGAACACGCCCGGAATCGCGTACCCAGTCCCTTTGATACCGCATCTCCCCATCGACACCCCTACGCTCAATACGCTTCCTCCCGCCACCTTCCTCGACAAATACTATGCCGATTTAAAGCGAAATTTAGATTCGCAGATCAGCCGCTTTACCCATCGCGTTTGACCCTTTTCCGACACATCATATCCACTTTTACACATTCTTCCGCTTTTTTACTCCGCTTTCCCATTGATCTCGGTCGCCCACGCTACACTTTGCTTCAAATCGCTCACTTCACCCATTCTTATACACCGACCTCGCATTTATTCGGTTGAATCTCCACCGACGTCGCACTATTTCAACGCCTCCGCTACATTTCTTAACTTCCCCCGAGTTTACTATTCCAGTTGGGAGGACCTCCTCCATCTAATCGCCCCGCTCTTGCCACATTCTCTATTCACATCTTCCTCATATATTCTCAGCATCCGCTTTTCCTTTGCCACGCTTTCCCATCGCTATCAGACATTCGCACACGGATCAACGTCGCGCTGCACCTTTACCCCGCGCCAACAATTCCGCCGTTTTTACGCACCGTTTCTTTGCCCCCTTCGACACATCTTTTCTCACCTGGATTCATCTTCACCCCATTCCACTTCTGTCCTCTCGCGTTCAAGTCCGACGTTGCCAGTGACTAGGGACAGTCACATTTTCAGTTGGGAGGAGATGACGCGCGTCGCGTTCCGCTGCGTCTGTATCCGCTAATTCCGAGATCACCAATTTAATTAGTACAGCCTTTCTGTCTTAGACTCGGTATCCTCCATTTCACTCCTATTCCACTTACTATATATTCTGTACCCACTACCACTCCCAATACGATCCCACTTTGCCCCGGATCTGTCCTACGTCGTTCTCACACCCGGCCTTCGTCGTTGCCGCGGTCCCGCCTCGTTCTCGCTCGGCCCAAGACTCTGAGCTTTGCTTTGAAACCAACTCGCACTTTCAGCATCCTTTCGACCTCCTCGCCGCTTGCCTGATTTGTTTCAGGTTCAGCTCGCGCTTGGAACGTCGGCTGGTTTGTCAGCAGAGGAACCAATTGGCGACGATGCCTCAGGAAAGCTCAGCCCCGCCGATTTCAGCGCGGATTTTCCGGAAAAGGACCTGTCGTTGGATGATAATTCCTCCAGCAATTCGCATGTGATCGCGTAACGATGAGGAGCCGGCTTTTTCAGCAGCGAAACTGGTGGGACGGGACCGGTGGAGGAAGATTTTCCGGGAAAATCGTGTTTTCCCGGAAAATACGACTTTTTATGTAGTCCCTTTTGTCCGTCATGGAATCGTTAATGCGCCTTTTCTTGTTCTCGCAGCTCTATTGTGTGTGTATGGTCCGATTGAGCAATGCCGTTGCATCCTGTCGTTTATAAGCCTGATGGTGCCGTCCGTCTGTTTTCCTCAATGTCCACTTCTTCTTCCTCTCCAGAGCCTCCGGACCGCCCCTCTATGGGCACCATTTTCAAATATCGCGACCGCCTTCGAGATCTTTCGCTGCTTCCCTGCAAATTGGAAACATATCCCTGGCGCCCCGCCGAGTCGTGGCCAGAGTTCTTCAAAAAGCGGCTCCGTCTGATGGTTTATTATCTTCATGCGTCCGTTACGCACGATTTCGTTCTGATAGGAGCTAAGGCTTCCTATTTTCCTGCGGAGCGCGAAGAAATCCTTCATTGGCTGGAGCAGATCCTTCTGCATTGCGTGAGTGGCCCTCGCAGGTTTCCAACCACTTCTCCCCTTTGCTAATATCGTTTTCTTCTTTTCTCGACACAGCGCCTCCTCTTGATGAGCCGTTCAGCGCCTTGCGTACGCTTTCAGGATGACTGGGCAGTTCCTTTCCCTGCGTCATGGGAGGTTCCCGGAGAGTCCACCGCTATGTTCGGCATCCTTTACCGCCTTTCTATGTCCCTGGATTTTCTGGATATCGATCGCCTGGATTTCCCGATCAACAAGTTCTCCCTCATTCCCCTATATGTTGAAGCCAGGAAAACTCGCTCCCGCTATAACACTCCCGACAAGTATTATCCATACGACAAGTTCGGGATGTTGGAAGATCCCGAGTCATTCCTCCACCCGTACGGGGGCAACGTTGCCGAACCATTATCGCGATTGGGGTCATACATGCGGGAGCCCGTGTCCAGCGATGAGGAATCGTGACACTTCGCGCTTCGCGAGTCGGTGGGTCACGTGGGGGCGATAGCCGCTCGGCGCGTTCTCCGTGGTCGGGTAAAAAGGGCCGAATTTTCCGGGAAAATGTGATGTAATCCATCGATCTTGCCGTAATGATATGTTTCTTTTCTCGCGTAGAGGGAGCGTCCCGCACACCCTGGTGATTCGTTGAGTTGCGAAGGCAAAAAATGGGTGATCAGCCCAACTTTCCCTGCGCAACCCCTTTCCTTCCCTTCGTATTATCCCCCTTTTAGCTTTGGTAGGCACGTTGACGTGATTTCCGAAGTCTTCCCGTTTCCTGTGTCGTATACGGGTACTGCAGTTCCGTATGTTGTCGTAATATGATTTACTTGGTTTCCTATATCGATGGGATTTTCTGGGAAAATTCCCGAAACTTGTCGAAATCCAATATTCTTCCGCTGTACTGGGGATCAGTGGCCACTGATTACGTGTTCCTGGGGTTCTGACGTCCTTTGACTATGACCTCGTATTTCTTCCGTCGTGCTTGGGCTATACTCAATTCGATCCGATGTTCCTGGTCTCCGCGTGGGTATCCGTTTCTGGAGTGGTTCATGTTTTGATTCCTGATACCAAATTTCCTAATGCGCTCATCCATGCGCTCCCTATGTCTTTCCTGATCGATTGGATGTCCGAATGCGTCCCGATTTTCCGGGAAAATCCTCTGCGAATTTCGATGTCCTGGGTCCTCTACCACATCCTCCCGCCGTTCTTCTTTTCATTCCTGCCCCTTATTGCTTCATCTATCCCGCCAAGACCTTTTCGTGATCTGACGGCGATCTTCCATTGGTGGCTGTGCTGTAATTCAATAAGGGTATGTTGGTGTCCATATATAGAAGTTTTCCCGGAAATTTGAATGTCGCTTATTTTAATAAGGTTCTTTGTCCGCAGTCGCCTCGTGTGGGTCCCCGTTGCTTCTCGTTTGTTTTCCGGGAAAATTGAATTGAGTCACGCTTCTTGGTGAGTCTCACGGTTTGGCGCGGTTCTGCTAAGTCCCTTTCTTCCTCCCGCCATCTCGTCTCGCCCTCCCTGTCTGCGCCGCCCTCCCTGCTCCCCCGCTGGGTTCCCATCGTAACTTCTGGGCCCCGCGCCCCTCTCGTTCCAAAATGGCGACCCGTGCCAGACAACCCGCCAAGAGGCGAAAGCTCGAGTAAGTCACCCGTTCTTCTTCCTTTCCCCCCTTGAATTTTATTGACGCGTTGATACGACTGGAATTTGCGCAGCCGTGAAATCGTGCAAAACAGCACTTTTAGTACGCTTACTAGTGCCTCTATCCGGTGATATACAATTAGAGTCAGAGTGAGCTCTGAGCTGCTGACTGAGTATCAATGATGTATTAAGATGGACTTGGTCCTAGGATGTGTTATGGCTTGGTTCTTCTACCATTGAGGATCGGTATAACAATCCATTGGGTCCTTGGACTTCTAAAGACTAGATACAGTACCAAGGAGATAAACACTAAAGCCCGGACGCCCAACACATTGTATTCTTGCTTGAGAACCACACATGAGCAGTCCTAGGACTTGCATCAGCTCAATTGGACAGAGGATTGCACTCCTAGGACTGGCAATGGCTCAATCGGACAAGAGGATTGCACTCCTAGGACTCAGAATTGAGTCCTAAGACTGGCAATGGCTCAATCGGACAAGAGAATGGCACTCCTAGGACTCAGAATTGAGTCCTAGGACTGGAATTGGTTCAATCGGACAGAGCATTTGACTCCTAGGAGTCAGGGAGTTGAGTCCTAGGACTCACCAAAGAGATCTCGGACCTTCCGAGGACCTTGATCCAGTTGATGGGAGGATTGATCCTGGTCTCAGAGCATCACGGAAGATGATCTAGACCTTGATGCCGAGGGTTACATGTCCCAAAGGCATGACAAGGTGTCAATCAGTCATCCTAGGACATGCCGAGGCAGTCCTAGGACCCCCAAGCCGAGATGATTCGCGTTCTGAGGGACACATGTGATTCTGTAGCATCCAATAGGGTGTGGGGTATATTCAATACTTGCTGAATAAGTCAGCAGAGCAACCAAAGAGGAAGTTGGCACCAGTCCTAGGACTAAAGATAGGCCAGAGCCAGTCATTCTAGATGACTAATCTCGGCCTAGGGTGATGAATCAGGATGGCAGACCCACTAGATACTCCGAAATCCCCACTCAATTACTCATGTACTATTACTATTATGTTTTCTCTGTTTAGTATAAAAGGCCTGTAAATTGTGTAGTTCAGCACTGACCCTGGGGCCCCATGGAGGCCTAGGCCTGAAAAGGTCGAAGTCTCTGGAAGGCCTAGGTGCTGTCTGGGCTCCACACAAAAGACTGTTTAAATACTGTCCTAGTGTGTTAGTTCATAATTCAGTTGCAATTGTTGGCTATTAGTGTGAAGTTCCACTTCTGAGTCGAAGTTGTAAGTCAGTGTTTAAAAGGTCCCTGTTGGTTGTTATCTCAGGTCAAGCTGTTAGCATCGTTCCCGAGTGTCTGGTGACAGTTCCCTTGTGTGTGAAAAGGCACCTGCTGGTTGTTGCGGCAGGTCCACTGTTGATACTGTTCCCGAGAAGTCCAGTTGCAGTGCCCTGGTGTTTGGAGAGAGCCCGAGTGCTCGCCTGTTGAAGTCCTGTTTCCCAATCTGTTTTGGTCTCAGGCAAAAGTCCGAAGGTCTGAAGTTTCAGTCCTAGGACTCAATATCCTTCTTGAACCCCTTGTTGCTTCGGAGTATTTCGAAGTGGAATGTTCCTTGAAGCGATCTCGGAGGACTGCAGTGGTTGCCTCCCACCTAGTCCCCCTGTCAAGAAGTTCAACCTCATCGAATCTGGCTTGTCTCCAAATCACCAAGAGAGAGAGAGCGGTCCAATCTTACCTGTATACTTCAGGGTGACCCAAACTCGAAAACTGTGTGATGCACTTGTGTAGTGTGTGTGTGTGAGTTGGGTTGTTTAGTTTGGTGTTTTCGAGCATCATTCTTAGCAAGTCTTCATTCCACACCCATGAGCAAGTGCAGCGTTTCAGCGTCATCCTTTATTCCAGGCCCAAGAACGTCGTGATTGTCCAGGATACCGATGGCGAGGACGAAGCTGGCGCCTCTGAAGATCTCGAGCCTCGTCGCAAGAAACGCTGTTCCGAGGCTGAATCCCTCATTGCTGCCAACGCGGATTCTTCCAAGTCGGCATCTACGCCGGCTTCGAAAACCGTCCCGGCCGCGTCAAAAGCTCCCGCCACTTCCTCCGCTTCCTCTGCTGGGCAACCTCGCCCCAAAGCCAAGCCGGTTCCGAGGCAAAACAAACAAGCATCCCCTCCCGCCCCTGAAGCCCCAGTTCCTCCTCCACCGCGGTCCCCAACTCCGCCCCCCTCCAAAATCTCCCAGCATGAACTCGTCTTCCACATGCCTGACCCTAGAACGTTGCCCCCCAACCAGCGTTTCCTCGGCCGTGCTCTTCCCGATGGTAAGTTTTCTTTGTGATACCGATCTGTTTTTTCAATCTATTTTCGTAGAGTCGTCTCTTCCGGAAGTCTTTTCATCGAGTACGCGAACGACGCGGTCTTCAATTTTCATGTCGATGTCAGGGAGTCCCACAACCCCGTTCCCGCGGCTTCCGCTCGCCGTTTGTCTGTGTTGTCCGAGTTCTTCCACGAGCTATTCAGGAGACGCCCCGAACTTCTTTACGGCAACGGCCAGCTGTATCGGTCCAAGGCTTTCTGGAAGAAGCCTCAGGGAGTTTTTGTGTTGAAAGAAATGCACAGCGTCGAGTTGAACGCGCGCGAATGTTAAGTACCACTGGGTCCGCGGGATGATGGATTACCTCGACACCTTCCGGGAGCTTTATCCTACCCTCGCCGATTACCCCCTGTCCGACCCCGCCGCCGAAGATCCCTTCTTTTTGGACCCTAACGATCCCCGCCCCGAACTCGTTCAAACCGAACTTCCCCCAGTCCAACCTATATCGCTCGAGGGCCTCAGTCCTGCCGACCTTCCTTCCATTCGGAAGAGGATGGCCGACGTTACCGCGCTCCGCCAGGCTCAGAGCGTCGAGTTGACGACCAAAGTGTTCAACAAGTGGGCGGATGAGACATTCGAGTGGCAGGCCCGCGTCGCGACCCGCCGTGCCGATTTCGTGAAGCAGGAGCAGGACCGCGCCGACCGCATTTACCGGTACAACGTCACCTGCAAGGGTATCCAGAAGACGGTCCTTTCCAATATCTCGTTCATGGGCGAGTTCGCGGTGTTCCTTGAGGATAGCGCCACCCAGGGTTTTCCTCCTCTGGTCCGGCCTTCCCTGTCCAACGCCTCGACGCCCGAAAGGGAATTCCCTCCTTCCCGTCGCCAGCCGCTGGACGTCTTCCAACCATCAAGCTCTTCGGCTGCTCGCCTTCAGTCTCCTGCCGTTACAATCGCGTCCTCGCATCGCAAGCCTTCGCCTCCTTTGCCGGTCGCTGGTCCCTCTTCATCCCGTAAGTCCCCTATTTCCTTGTTTTATCTAACCTTCGGCTGACATTTGTCTTGGCGCAGGCGCGGAGTTACCGAATGCGGCTTCGCGTTCCGTTGTCGAGGAGCCCGTCGCTTCGGAGGACCCCGCAGATCTTTTCACTGAAGCTTCCGCCGGCGACGACCTGTATTCTCTCGACGAGGATCCCGTTGACGCGACTCCGCCCCCGCCGGATCGAAAGGGCAAAGGCAAGGCGAAAACCAAGTCTCCTGTGCCCCCTTCCGTTCCGCCGATCCCCCCATCGTCTTCAGTTGTGCACCCTGGCCTCGAGATGGGCCCCAAGCCGCCCTGTTTCGCTTTTTCGCGGTTGGAAGAGTTTCCCACAGGGTTTTACTCGGAGTACCACCACCACGAGCCAATGGCGGATCTAAAACCGACACGCAAGCCTCCGAAGGGCGGCCGCAACCACAAGAAGGACGACGTGATCCGGATGATCACCCACGGTTGGCCCTGGTCTAACCGTGCCGACTCTGTCGCCATCACCGAGGGTTTCGAGGAGATCCGGATGCCTCTTCAAGACATGCCGGCGTTGGTTTACTTCACGCGGGGCCCGGTGCGTTCTTGATTTTAACGTCGTAGTCCTCCCTACTTTTCGTACTGACATCCGTAATCCTTTTCTTGCTTTCTAGGGATGCACCCGATGCATCAGCCTCAGCCTGATCTGTGCGTGGAATCGCCAAGGGCCGGACATGGTCCACAATTGCCTATCTTGTCGCGATGTGGGGGTTGCTTGCAAGTTGGGGGAGGAATTCGACTTCGCGGAGACTGGTGAGTTCGGATTTTCCGGGAAAATCCGATGTTCTGACACCCTCCTTTTCTCTTTTGGAGACGTCGCGGTACGCGCAGCCAACGAGAAGCTCTTTGAAATGACTATACGTCATTTCACAAGACTTTATTCGGAGGTTCTTGGCGAGAACATGGCTGTCCGCCTCCTAGGCCTTTCGATCTTCTTGTCCAAGGGATCGCAGAATACGGAGAACTCCGCCTCCTCTTCTTCCCAGCGCCCGGACCCCCTGGCCCTTGTCAAGGAAGATCACCCGCTCCTTCGCGCCGCTCGCAACGAGCTCCTCAAGAACTCCATCGCCGCCGTTACTCGGGATTCCACAGTCGCCAAGCCCTTTTCGGAATTCACCATCCCGCTCGCTCGTCACCTACGGGAATCTGCGCGGTCTACGCTCGAGTCCGCCGATGCGCTGCTGGGGAACATGATGATCTCTGCCCGGGGGATCAACGAGTCCTGGAGCGATCGATTCGTTGGTGACAGCCGTGGCGCTCCCAACGACGACGCGATCGAAGCTGACGGAAGCGGTCCCTGCAATCTGGCGTTCCGTCTCGACAAGGCTGCTGAGGGCGATGTTTCGATGGAAGGCGCGACGGGAGACGGCAAAGGGTGGAGTCCGGCGAGTAATGAAGGCACGGGGGTCCTCGGAGGCGAGGAAGGCGAGTTGGTTGCGAAGGGCGCGCCAGCAACAGAGGAAGAGGGCAGCCACGCAATGACGGTTGATGCGCCAGTACCGCCCGCGCCTCATTTCGAGGGCGTGGTTCCGGGGGCTGGGGCAATCCAAATGCCTCCCTCCTTTTTTTTTCCTCCTTCTTCGTCTTCTTCTCTCAGGAACGCCTTGGGCCCCTTCGGGTACGTTCCGCCGCCTCCTCCGAGACCTCCTCTGTGGTCTGATTTGGGCCCTCGGGCGCCCCTCTTCGATCTCAGGCTCATTAAAAAGCCTGCTGGCGTTCCCGATGACTCCGACGTTCCGCCGATTGCGACTCTTGGGGAGGTGTCGCTGAAGGAATCCGGGGAAGGCACTGCATCGTTTTGAGCTGATTATTTTGTCCGTCGCTTCGCCGAACTCCATGGTGGCGGCCATGTTGAGTAGGCTTCGAAAACCCGCCTTTACTATACTGCTCTGACTTGTCGCTGTGCCCCTTGTTGTTTTCGAATATCGCAAATTTTTATGTACTTGTATTCTTTTTGTTGAATGAATCGTGGTTCTCCTTGCTTGATTCTAGGAGCGGCAAAGTTCAGAAATTCGGTTCTCTGACTTGTCAAATTCGAGGCTCGTGCGTCACGTGATCGTGTTTTCCGGGAAAATTCCGTGGTTTCCTTTGTGTTTCGTTATGTAGCACGTTAATCTCGGCGGATTTCCTAGTTCGCGTACCCCCGTTTTCGGGTGACTGATTCCTGATTGTTGTGACGGCGAAATTTAGAGACTTGAATTTTATTGCTAGGGGAATTTTCCGGGAAAATTTCCCGTACTCCTCCGTGATGTGTTTTCTTTTCTGTTCCTGGTGCGTTATTTGAACGAATTATGAGTCCGAGCTTCTGCACATCCGTTTTCCTGGGCTGGTCGGCTTCAGCGTCCGATTTTTAGGCCTATAATGGGTGAATTTTCCCGGAAAATCCATTCCACTCCCGACTTGGTGGGACCCGCCCGTCCTGCTTTCTCGATATAAATCATCGTTCCAGGGCTTAAGGAGTCCTTTATAGGTTTCCTTTGCCTTTCGTTGTTTCTATTCCCGTTTCTTCCTCACATTGCGTAACTTTTTCCGGGAAAATTCGATCTTATTTCAACGGTTTATTCGTTTTCGAAGCACCGCTTCTCCTGATATGTTTGTGTGAAGGAAATTCGTTGATTTCAGAGAGTGAATTCGGTGTTGGTACATGGTGCGAATATGATATAGAGATCGTCCTTGGGGATTATGGGCTCCGTCTTTTCCAACCAAGCCGTGTTTTCGTGTGCGATTCTTCGTGTAGTGATATCAAGAGCTGGGCTCCGCAGATTGCCCTTCGAACCATTGAGCGCCGGTGTCCCCCCATCTGGGTTCTTCCTCCCGTCGCTTCTTGGGCGCAGGTTTTTCCAGGAAGGTTGTTACGGGAATCCTTATTTTGGATCGCGCATGATAGGGTATGACACGGAACGCAGCGGTGGTCATTTTTGAGACAGAGCCGCCTAGCTCGGCTAGCACGTAGCTTTCTTCCGAGCGCCTCTCGATTACGACCATAGGGCCTGAGTATCGTGGTTTAGCCTTTCTGGACCATTCGTTTTCGATAGCCGAATTTCGAAGAAGGACGAGTGCGCCCGGCTTGAAATTGTACTGGACAGTTTTCTTCCGGTTGTCCTGTTCAAAGCGTTTGACGCTCAGGATGCGAGCCTTGTAGACTTCCGTTTTGAAAATCTCCAAGTCTTCTTCCCGCTTCATTAGCTGGCGCGCCCTCATTGCGATGAGCTCTTCAGTGGTGAGCTTTTCTCCGGAGAGGACAAACATATATGTTGCCTCCACTATGTCGAAGGGAAAGAGGGGTTCGACCCCGTGTGCCAGGAAATAAGGCGAGTACCCCGTCGCTTTTTGGATGGAGACGCGCTCCGCCCAGAAAACGTGGAATATCCTCTCTGTCCACAATGTGAGGTCCCCTTCACAGGCTTTGGACACAGCTTCTCGGACATCGTAGTGTCGTCGTTCAACTGGCCCGTTTGCCCGCGAGTTATACCCCGAAATTCGAATGTGGTGGATATTGTACCGCTTTGCTAACCAGTCCACAGCTTTGACCCATGGCCCTCCGTTATCGGTTACGATTTCGGCTATGGCTCCCCATCTGCAGAGGATTTCTTCGAAAATGAAACACCCCAAGGTGTACGCCGATTCGGTTTGAAGCATTCTCCACTCGGGCCACCCACTCAGTGAGCAGCGTCTATGGGCCAAATATCGATACCCGTTGGATGAAGGAAGGAGCATGGTATCCGCGTAGACTTTATGGAAGAGCGGCAATGGAACGGCGACTTTTGGCGGGATATTAATTTTCTGAGTCGACCGTAATTGGCACTCGTGGCATGTCTTCAAGTACCATCTAAGCTCTTGTTCCAGGAGTGGCCACCAAAATCGGTCGAGGAGTCGTTTCCGTGTCACGAAAAGCCCTTTATGTCCTAGTTCATCGTGAGCCTGTCGCATGATTTCGCAGTGTTTTTCTTTCTCGATTACGAGTTTGTGTTCGCCTTTTTCGTCCCTCCGCCAAAGCGCGTCGTTCATTACGAAAAAGCACTGAGCTTTTCGGATGAACCTTTTGTAGGCATGGTCTGGCATTCCGTCGGGTCTTTTCAGATTTTCCAGGAAAATCCTAACTTCTTTTAGTGACTGGTCCATTGCTTCGGCTTTTTCCGTCCAGGGGACTTCGTATTTCGTATTGTCAACTTGTGACATCATTACTCGAACCGGCGCAATGGCTGTAACCTTTTTGGGTTCGGTGTCCCACCGTTGAAAAATCACGTGATCGCGAATTTTCCCGGAAAATTCTATCGAAGTCGAGGGCACCGACTCGAGGAGGGATGTTTTCTTCTTCCTATGCCAGTTGAGCACTTGTACTGCGAATCCGCAGGCATTATCGATCCATTCGTCGACATCATCTTCCTCCGGGTCTTCCTCGGCCCTGCTACGCCTCGAAAGTCCATCTGGTCCTCCGTGCTTTTTCCCTGGAACGTGCTCAAGCTCAAAATAGAAGAGCAAGATAGCGGCGATCCCCCGATTCAGCGTAGCGTTGGGCTGGATATCGGGGTTCTTTAACATCCCTTTGATATATTTGGCATCCATTCGAACGACCAGTCGCTTGGCCCCTACGATGTATACGCGATACGCTTTGAGCGCGCGAAACAATCCGTAGAGCTCAATCTTGGCTTGAGAGTAACGAGATTCTCTTTCGTTCCAGGTTATCGACCCAAAACGCGCAGGGTACTCTTTCCCGTCTGGTCCCTCCTGGGACAAGATGAACCCGACGGCCTTGTACGAAGAGTCGACATCGAGGAGCGTTTTTCGGTATGTCTCGTAGTCAAGCATTTTAATGGCGCCGCAATTTACGAATAAATCTTTCAAGGCCTGAAACGCCTCTATCTCTTGTTCCTCGAACTTGAAGGAGACTTCTTTCCGAGTCAACGCATGGAGAGGCGCCGCGACGTCCGAGAAACCCTGCATATAAATGCGGTAGATTCCCAGGGTGCCTAGAAACGCCCGTACGTCCGTGAGGTCCTCGCATGGCGGCCAATCCTTGATCTTCTGGATTTTGGTCTCGTCCGGCATTCTTCCTTCGATGCTGCAAACATGCCCCACAACCTTTATTTTTGGAACTGCGAAGAATGATTTCTTGGCGTTGAAGGTTCCTCCGGCATGCCGTATCCTCTGGCATACACGGTTGACATTGGTGAGATGTTCCCAAACGAACCACCTAATACCGCTATTCTGGGGTATGGTCTCGTAAGAACCATCCTCAAGCAGGTAATAGGTCTTTGGTCCTTTTACTGGGGTATCATCCACGAATGGTTGGGTTACGTGGGGTATTTCGTCCTGAAGGATGAAGTAGATATCTCCTTGTTGGATTTGAACAGAATTCGTATATCCTTGGGGAAGCCGGGTGAGTCGCAGGGTTCCTAGGGGGCTCTGGAAGGTGGTGAAGTCTCGGGAAGCTATGTCGTATATCCTTGGGGAAGCCGGGTGAGTCGCAGGGTTCCTAGGGGGCTCTGGAAGGTGGTGAAGTCTCGGGAAGCTATGTCCAACATCCTGTGGTCGAAGCCCACAAACAAATCGAACATCGCGTATATGGCACACCCGCCGAAAGATTCAGGGTAAATTTCAACCACTGGTGGGCATCCCGAGTCTTTTATGACCACGGCGTTGAGCGGTTGGAGGTTGTGTACAAGCCTGAGTGACCCATTCGATTTTGGCACCACAAACCAGTTGGCGCGGTAGGAAGAACTCGACGGTTCATACACTCCCGTCGCCACCTTTTCTTTGATGATATTAACAACATCATCCCTTATTCCTGGCGGTATTGGAATATTTCTTTCTTGCCACGGCGTGTGCGCCAACACCGGAATTTTGACTGGGTCGAAATATTCTTCCCGGAAATGACTGCGCTCGGTTTCATCCCAGGCGAACACCATTTCATGGTTTCGTATCAGGTCGTGTACCAGCTTTTCTTCTTCAGGCCAGAGGAACCCATCCGGGTTTATCTCCATTTCCTCCGCCCTTTCGCGGGTATAACGCTTCCCATTTTTGAACTCCGGTGGGTGCGGGTTTAGCGGCGGCATCCCCTCCAGCGGGTCCGATGGAAAATGCTGAATGATCCGAAATTCTTCCGGGAGGGTTGCCGCAACGGAATGAACTTTATCCGCCGCCGGCTTGTATTTCTTCTTAGGCTTTTTCTTGGTTTTCTTTGCTTGTCCTTCCGTCATAACCCAAACGCTGACTCTGTCTGGGGATGGGTACATTTGCTCGAGGCAATTCGCCAGGTACTGCGGGGAAATTTCCCACTGGATTCGGGTGTCGTGAACGAAGATCGGCCGGCAATCAATCGTATTGGCGCCTTGCGGCGCGTATAACACCATGGGTGCCGTGAGTTGTTGGTACGAAAATTCTGGGATGGTCTTCGGTCCTGAGCGAATCCATCCTGGGTCGTGATACATCCAAGCTGCGCGTCTTGTGCGCACTTGTTCCCTTTTCCTCTGTTCCTCCATACTTTTGATTAGTTTATCCTTGACTGCCGAATCGATAGTTCCCCAAAAATTAACCAAGACCTTTGTTGATGTCGGAGGACGCGGCATCGTTTCATCCTCCCTCATGCAAAATCCATGGTCACAACCTCTGCCGTGTGAAATGGCATGGCTTCCGCGACGTTTTCCTGCCGAGGAGGCTTTCTGCGAGTCGGGATAGTAAGCATTTTCCCGGAATTTGGGTACGTGATCGTTAACTCCTGGGTTCCGTCAGCCCTGTCTTTGGTGTGGCATTCCGTAAACCTAAAGAATGGGCGACCCATTAAGATATCGAAAGGCGCTCCATCCACCACGTGAACCTGGAGGTGCAAATCGATGTCGCCGACCGAAAATTTAAGGTTCTCGATGACGCCAGCCGTAACCGTTTGGTTCGAGTCTGCAGATTCCATGGTGAGGGTTTTATCCGGGGAGAGGGTCACCCCTAAGTCCTGCCATATGTCCCTGTTCATGGCGACAATTTCCGACCCTTGATCGAGAGTGCACGCGATGGTAGTTGTGTCGTTTACCAGCATGTCGAGGACTCGGAGCGAGTCTATGGGCGACGCCATGAGGAGATGGGTGCTGATGATATGCCCTTGGTCGTAGAAATTCATGACGAAGGCTTCTTCCTCCGGCTTTCCTTCTTCTACTTCGAAAAGCGAAGTTTCAACCGTGGGAATTCGCTTAGTGACCGAATTTTCCCGGAAATACTTGCGTATTTCGGGCGAAACCGCACATAATTCGTGGTTAGAGATAGTTATCTGGGCGTCCAATGACCTCTTGATTACCGCGTTAACCAATGCTGGATCCTCCATCTGCGATTGGTATTTGAATGCAGGCGGAGGCGGGGCTTTTACAGATCCTGGTACGAGGGCGATTGGCGGGGCGATTTTGGAAGTGCCAGGTTCTGGGACCGAGTCTCTCCCTGGGCCAGGCTTCGGTGCGGTCTTCGAAGGAGGTTTCTTCGTTATGACTACCTCTGGAACTTTGGTAGCCTTCCCTTTAGCGCGTTTCTCGAGGTATATCGCGGCTTCGGGTGTATTCTCTTTATCTAGCCCTTTGAGAGGGACTTTTCCAAACGCCATGGTCTGTACTGGGGCACAGCTCGTGAACGTCATTGCCGATACCGCATGCAGTGGTGGTTCTCGTTCAAAAGATTGTCCGGGGGAATTCTGAGGCGGTTGTGCCTCGTCCCTCATCGGCGGTTGTCCATTTTCTGCTATCCATCGGTCTATCCTTTCGGCCAGATTTCGTCCCGGGATTATCCTGGGGACAAAACGCCCATTATACAGAACGATTTTCCTGTCGTGGTTGCGGAAACATTTTCCCATCCAGATAAATTCCACGGCTAAGGGACATTCCCTAAGGAAGTGCCCTTGTGCTGAACAGAATCCACATTCTCCTTGGGGAAACATTCCGCCGCCGGGCTGCGTGTTGTTCCTTGAAGGCCAAGGTTCTCTCGGAGGATAAGAGCTCAGATAACCGTTCCCTTGGTCTCGCGGGTACTGCATCTGGCCATTCTCCAATACCGTGGCCTGGTAGACAGGGTACGTATTCTGTCGCTGGGGCTGTACTGGCCCTGTGGTGTACTGGTTCCTCGGGTTCTCTTTAACAGCCTGGTGTAAGGACTGCATTTGAACTTTAAGCTGGCGATTTAGTTGGCTCATTTCTGCCATGGCCGCATTTAAATCGATAATCTCTTTCTTGATCGAAGCAGTTTCGTTCAAATCGTCCTGAGTGGTAGGGCCGTCGAGTATAAAGTTCGCCGCGTCCATAAAATCTTTGATGGGATACGCGTCGTCTGGCAAATGCTGGGGTGAGACGATTTGCAATCTATGATAGACTCGGTTCCGAAATTTTGAACTTCTGAATATATTCTGTGTACAGTCATAAAAATTGCTCAACTGCAAAATTTATCACAACAGCAAGCAAAAAGACTGAGGTGCTGTCGAAAGACCCCAAAAAGTACTCAAAACAGCTAAAAAAAAACACGGAAATGGTAAAAAAACACCCGTTTTGAATAAATGTGCAGATTGACCGCCATATACCAAGGCTAGCTATGAATAAGGATAGTTTTTGCTGTTTTTTTAGGATGGATAACATATCCGTGGGCCTGCTGAGAGCGGCATGGTCCGCCGGAGAATTCAGAACATTCACTGGGATCGAGACGGACCTAAAATGACATTCGGCTCAAATATCTGACTGCATCTGGCCTTAGGAGGCGCAAAATACCTGGCGAAACAGCCATTTTTGCTGTTTTTTAGGATGGATAACATATCCGTTGAAACGGTTGCTCAGGGTCAAGCACTGAGAATTTATAATGCACTAAAACCAAACACCAAATCGAACGACTGAGTTTCCCAAACTCACAAAGTGAGATTAGACAACTCAAACGAACAACTAATGCTTAATTCCAACTACACCACACACTCCTAGTACACACAGTCTTGACAAGCCTGACGAGATACGGGTCTTATTGGATCGATAGAAGATCCAAGGGACCAGGATAGAACTTAATTCTCCTTTAGATAACTTGGTTTGGCTTCGCTTTTAAGCTTTCAAACGATTTTAAGATGCGGTCTATTTGATCTTAATGGACAATTGTGTCAATTAAGTCGAACGGGTGGGGTTTATTACAAGGTATAACGGTGAGACGGGGGCTCTCGAAGTACGGCGGGAAAAATATGCTATCTAGCCGCTAAATGCAAATGGACAAATGAACTATCCACTATACACTAACAACCAAATCACACTACAACCAATCACTCCTCTTGTATTGAGAGCTTTGAGTCGGGTAGTTCGGGGTTTGAATCAACGGTTTGTTGACCCTATAGCTAGTCTGTACTCGTAGGGGTACTTGCTAAGATCGCTACTCAATTAAGGTGTCTTATTTGAGTAAGGTTCTTGGATATTGTCTGGGTAGTTCTGGTCTTATTTCAAGACTAATGCGGTACAATGTACGATGTTTATAGAGTTTAATGACACAAGGTCGGGTTTGGGTGTCTAATAGACGGGTTTGTGGTTATACACCAAGGTTTTTGGGTGGCTTTCGGCCTTAAAAAGAGCTTTCGGCTCAGTACTGATGTTCGGCTTTCGGCCTTAAGAGAGCTTTCGACTCAATATGATTCAACGAGACTGGTTCTGACGGCTTTCGGCCTTAAAAGAGCTTTCGGCTCAGTACTGATGTCGGCTTTCAGCCTTATTCAAAGGGTTTTCGACCCAGTTCTCGAGGTTTCTTATATTTTTAAGGTCTGATCCAAATCCAAATCTATTTCTGGTGCTAGGTGTCTGTGGGCTAGGCCCGAGCTAATCAAATCTAGTGGAACAAACAAGGACAACCAACTCTGGTGCCTGCCTCCAAGGGATATGCGCTCCCGTTCCTGCCCTTTCTGCCCCTTATTTATACTACTCTCAACCTGCTTACACTACTTGGTTTACACTACTTGCTCTCTAATATGACTCGTACGGCCTCCTGTCTCCGTCGGCGTCCCTCGTTCTTGATTGGCCAGTAAAGGCGTGCTCTGACAGCTGCACACGGTCGTTGGTTTGATCCATCAAGGAGCTCTTCTTGGCAACTGATGCCTTGCTCGAGTAAGGTCTTCTTTGTCTGTGGCTCTATGTCCCGAGCCCGGAAGGGTCTTCTTCGTCTAGCCTGCCATCGTAGCTTCAATACGGTACCCCATAGTCATAGGTTAGCTCAACCCGTCTATCCATGGTTCGATTAGGAACCTAGGATGCCTTATCCGATTTAAGGATTATCGCGATCTCTATAGTGATGCTGGTTGCCTAGATCCGGAATTGCCGGTTCTATTCTTGGATGCTATCCGTCTTGGCAGTATCTGCCTTCTCTCAGTAGCCATTCCCATCATGTGGCCTGAACGCGCTAGTCCCTTGTGTCAAACACGGACAATCTTAGTCTAGTCAATCTTTTTTATGAAGGACTTGGTTCCGCCACTGTGCAAATATGATAGTTTCCTTCCCATCTCCTTGGTAAGTGTCCCAGCAAGCAGCCTTAGGCTTTATATAACCTAGTTTCTCTGCCACGATAGTCTAGTTCCTTACTCGAGTAAGACATATATTGGCCCCATTTGTGGAGGTACCGCCATAGATCCTCCCGGTTCATTCCCTAGTGCTATTAGACTTGTTAGGCTACTCGTTCGGAGCTCCCGAAAGCCTCTTAGGTATGTAGCACACATGCTTGACAGCTGGAAATGCGTAAAATGCGCAAATTCAGGTGTACTTGATTACACGGCTTATCAACGGCTATTAACTGGCTATTATTTGTTGGACGGTTATCCTGTCCTAGGATGCCACAAAGGTCTTAATTTGCCACGGAGGTCTTCAGTCAATGCCACGGAGGTCTTCAGTCACTAATTCCAATCCACAACCAACTTGATTCAAATGGAATACAAGCCCCAAAACAATGCCTTAAATACCTAAGGGCCAACAAGCTCCTCACTCTCTCGGGACAGATTTGGTGCTGTACTACACTACCGCTGGCTACTTATATACTCTACAGAATTATAGCTTACATGTCCGCTATTACAAGGCTACGGGTATTTTATAGTACAGTTTAGCCGTCCGTTTATATTGTATGCGCGTGTTCTGGCGCCCCATTGGCCGATCGTGGTTTCCCTTGTCTACTAATTTGGCAGTTGCAACTCCTGGCGTACGATCATCATGTCACCAAATTAATGGTTATCCCCTAGG
This sequence comes from Mycena galericulata, assembly GCA_029289565.1. Taxonomy (NCBI): domain Eukaryota; kingdom Fungi; phylum Basidiomycota; class Agaricomycetes; order Agaricales; family Mycenaceae; genus Mycena; species Mycena galericulata. The sequence goes on along the minus strand of JARKIA010000169.1, from coordinate 375,865 downwards.
TGGAAATAATCCTTGATAACTCCTTGTCCTAGGTTCCCTTCTCGTTCTGGATCTCAGAATTAGATAGCCCTCTTCAGTGGCTTTCTGTACACCACCAATTTGGTTTGATGTGATTTAGAGATCTGACGGTTGACCGCGCTTGGAGGTCGGGCTGTGAATGTTCCACGGAGCTCGGTTCGGAGACATTGCCAGAACATCGTGTTGGACAGTCCCAGGAGCTGTTGTGGATGTTCTGGGAGGTCCGATCCTGGACATCCCCCAACTATTCTGCCTGACCTTATGTAATTCTGCAAATAATCTACAAGCGCCGTCCCCCATGTCAGAGAACTCTGCCAGTGCATATTTATATCGGATGCCTCAAGAAAGTGCTTAAATTTGAGAAAATGAGATTTCGGGTGTCGGCGACTTGCGAGATTTCCGAAAAACGACCAGTGATTCAAGCTCCGCTCCTGTCATAACAAGACCAAATTTTCTAAGTGGCGCCATGTTCTTTCCTTCCCACTCTCACCTCCGTTCTGCCTCTCGTCCTCCCGTCGTAATACCAATGCCCTCAAAGTTATCCAAGGCCTCAACACCCTCAACACCCTCAAGCCCTCGCAACCTATCAAGCCATTTTTCTCTGAGCTCTCCCGTCATGCATCGCCGTCACCCACATGAGCATCGCTGCTCGGCTCCTCGTCTCGCCCTTCAAGTTTTACTTTCCGATCCGAAGACTGTGCCGTCTGATCTGCATGCCCTCACTGCTCATGATATCCATCCTGTTATCCACCCCCTTGTCATCGTTCCATCGTTAGGTAATATGTCGTGCCCGTGTGCCCGCACCCTTCTGCCTCCCCTTTTTCTCTCTTTAGTAATTGTGTACCAGCATGTGTCGTGTATGAAGATGATAAAAATGACAATTGATATTTTTTTAATTTTTTTTTTGGGCCATCGGCAAGACAATTGGGAGGTCTCAGTAATAGGCCCTCAGCATGTAACTGGAATATCAGTCCGTGACATCCTGCGGAGGTTGCAGAAAGGATGCGTTGAGGAGGGGTGTCCGGCGACTGTCCAGCTATATAGATTCGGCTGTTCAAGGATTGTCGGCCGATTATCCTGGGAGATCAGTGGCTAGATCGTATAAGATCAGATCCGGGACGTCATTTTGAGCTCCCCGCAAATCGGTGGTGTAGATACCCTGGATGATATGTTTTATCATCCAGACGTTCGAGTTATATTGTGTAGAATTAGACCGCCGTGATCGGTTGACATCCCAAGAAGCTATATATGGATAGAGCCGAATAATCCCGTTTCGGAATTAAGCGGTCGGTCCTATTTCGTGCAGAGTTGATCAGGTGACTGATCGCGTCGCGTTCTAGTGTACAAAGTAACAACCACAAAGGTATGTTTTCTTCGACAAGCCCTTATTTCATGGAAGCAACCAAAATTACTAGAGTGGATAATGCTGACTCCTGAGTGACTGGATCCTGCGGCTTCCATTCCTACTGTCAATAGGCTATGGGTGATGGTGTGCGCGGCCCTTTGGTCCTTATTCTAAATATGATTCCCGAGAAATGGAAGAAACCGTCATTAGAATTAAGGCCTCCAGACCTTGCTATGATTCGCGACTAATCCGTTTGAATCCCTTATTCCAAATCTGACCCCTGAATAGAGGAAGAGACCGTCATTGGAAGTAACGCTCTCCAGAATTAGGTGCCTGTGTGCCTCGCAGTTTGTATGACCATTAGTTAAACACCTGGAGTAGATGTTAACCTTTGATGTGCGTGTTTATACTTAATTCTAAGCACTTTACACGGTTGGCAAATTTCACGGCTTATCACCGTGGGCCTGCTGAGAGCGGCATGGTCCGCCGGAGAATTCAGAACACTCACTGGGATCGAGATGGACCTAAATTGGCAGTCCAGCCACATATCCGTTCAGAAATGCACTCAGGAGCCGGGAAATACACCATTTCTCTCCCAGCTCCTGAGAAATGGTGTATTTCCCGGCTCCTGAGTGCATTTCTGAACGGATATGTGGCTGGACTGCCAATTTAGGTCCATCTCGATCCCAGTGAGTGTTCTGAATTCTCCGGTGGACCATGCCACTCTCAGCAGGCCCACGGATATGTGATCCATCCTAAAAAAACAGCAAAAACTATCCTTATTCATAGCTAGCCTTGGTAAGGACATATGTGGTCAAACTGATGTTTTTGCCCTTTTTTTTGAAGTGACAGAGCAGGCAAAACCAGTGAATTGAAGGTTCAAAATGCAATATGGTTACATATTTTTTCACCTTCTTTGCGACAGAGCGGGCAAAAAGAGTGAATAGAAGGTTCAAACAATTTTTTTCACCATGTTTCGGAGTGTAAACATTTCAAAATTTTCAACAATTTTTCACCCTCTTTTTCACTTTGAAACTTAAAACCTGCAAGTGAAAAAATGTTTAACATTTTCATACATTTTCCACTTTGAAACTTCTAAAAATTATTATAGATTTTTCAGTGAAAAATTTGAAAGAAAATTCTTAAACAGTATTTCACATTTTTCACTTTCATTTTCAGTGAAAAATGTCTGAAAAATGTTTTAACTTTTTTCACTTGTTTTTACACTGAAAAATATGCTGCTCAAGTGCTTTATTCACCCCAACTTTATTTCCCATGTTGGGTGTAAACTTTTTCTCTGAGCAGTCAAAATATATATATTTGTGTTCAAAAAAAAAAAAAAAAAACTACTGTTCAACATTTTATTTTCCTTTGAACCACGTCCCACTATTTATTTTTGTGCAATTCGTGAAAATATATTTCGGGATGTCGTACTTCGGGGGTCGGTCCGACAAGCACGTGATACTCAGAGAGCGGCGCCCGATGACCAAGGCATGTTTGACATTGTGCATGAGGTGTTCGGCAACGTTGTATGCGATGAGGAAGAACAAGATGTTTGGCATTGTAATGCATGGTCATGTTTGCTCATGTTGAGTCCATTCGGGAGTTCGAAATAACAAATAACAAATAACGGCTGAGCACTCGGCTTGTGATGGCAGATATGATCGGATTGACAGCAGATCATGAAGTGCTTTAGGAGGTTAAACCAAACAAATGTACATTCAGAACTTTGCCCTCGCCGATGTCTCGTCTCGACGCGTCTGCAGCGCCCATCAACGCGCCGTCTGGTGTTCAGTCTTCGGCGACCCTCTCATAGCTACAGACTCTTTGTTTTACGCGCCTTTACTCAGCGGCCAGTGGTTGTCCTGAGGGTGCATGACGGTGCTTAGCATCGGGCTCGCCAGTATCGGCCCAGCTATGAGTGAAAGACATGGGAATTATAGGGGGGAGTGGTTTGCGCACTGAGAAAGATAAATCTGTCAGCCACAGCATGACTCACACGACTAAATGTATTATGTGGATCCCTGTTCTTGCCCTCCTTTCGCAATGAGATAATTTTCGCATCTAGGACAGGCGTGTTTGAGGCTGTGGAGGAGCATAAAATGGGGTAACATTGAGGAAGAGGTGGAGGGGGGGAAGAGACGCGACGTTGGGGTTCACAAGGAAAACTTCCTAATTGGGCATACTGCCGTATTGTTCCGCCATCAGAAGCCGAACGCTCGGCTGTTATTCGTTATTCGTTATTTTGAACTCCCAAATTTTGTGCTCATGTTACATCTCCGCGCTTGATCAACGCCGGTCTAGAGGTTCGTGACTAAGCACCTCAAAAGCACCTCCCTATAAATTCAATTCAGATTCAATTAAAGTGCACGCGGGCCCCTGAGGGCCCATATAGCACTGTCCATAGTACATGTATGTAGTCTAGTGGGCCTGGAATGATATACTGGTTGGGACAAGGTTGGGAGGGTAAATACGGCAGGTTGGCACGGAGTGTGGACCATGTGGTATGACGGGGTTCAATCATTGGCAGGAGATCTCCGAGATGGCAGGATGTCAAGGTCCCACGTGCGTTTCAGCAGTCACTGGCTGCCGCGATGCCGTTCCTAAAGGAGGATTGCCTATAAAGGAACAAGCACGGAGATGTAACATGAGCAAACATGACTATGCATTACAATTGTAACTCTCGTCGATAATTTTAAGGGACGCCGAGGGACCGTAGGCGAGCGAAAATTATATTAGATTACTTGAGATGGTCTTATAGACTCGATTATAAGTATATATAAGACGTTTGAGCGTGCGAACTCGAAGTTAACTACTGGTATGCCAAGTAGTACTCCGAGCTCTGACGACCCTGGTATGCCAGGAGTCGTCGCTAGTCTTCCTGGTATGCCAAAGAAGAGTTAGCAAGATAAGACAGGAAGACTTACTGCTGCTTCCGAGTCTCGCAGGCGCGACTCACGATCCAATGTGGAAGTTGTAGTGAGAAAAAGATAATAATATACAACGTGACGAATGATCACGTGTCACTCTTCGTGCTAATCGTACAGTAGGTATAGAAAGTATATAAACGACCTCGGAAGGGCAGATGAATCAGGCCTAAGTATATATGGCCGTCACAAGAGGGAGATGATTCGCGATCGACGGGAGGATCATCGTGAGAAAAATGAAGGCTTCCGGCTGGACGACGGCCGGCTTGTCCGGAATTCTCTGGAGCCTCTTCTTCTTCGATGTCCTCAGGGACCTCGACAATACAAGCTCCCTTGATGGAGGATGCACTGCAAGAACGTGCTGCAGCGCGGTGTGGATGAGGGGAAACAGGATACCTCACTGGGTTTTCGGGCATCCAGGGATTGAGAACCAACCCCGGAACATTTTCCGGAAAGGGTAAAGGTGGCGCAACTGAAGCCCGGGAGTAATGCGGAGCGTAGCGAAGCGTAGGAGAAATGGGGACTGATGGATACATTGTTGGTCCGAGGAACTAGACCGGAGTAGTCATCGGGACGATCTGGCTGAACATACGGGACTGTCGACGAGGTTCCCGATCAGACCGACCCGGTTCGGCACGGCCATTGCCAGTCAGAGTAGTGAGATTGATAATACTGTTATATACCGAGCCGGGGACGAAGGACCGGAAGTGCCGGAGGTGCCAGAGGTCCCAGTAAGGCCGGAGGTCCGGAGGTCCGACAGAGGGTCCGGGCTGTATACGAGTGATCGCAACACCACAGGGGGTAAAGGGTGAGCGACTACCTTGACCGGCAGGTAGTCCGGTATAGAGGACGACGACCGGAGGTACCAGAGGAGGACGAGAAGTGCAGAGGCGACTCAGTGCAAGGAGTTAGAGCCAAGCAACGTTAATTATCAATCTGAAGTACAAGAGGTATTAAAGTGATATATATACTAAGTAGCTAATTGTATTCCATAATAGGAAGGAGGGTGGTTCTAAACAATAGAGCGTGTTGGAGGAAGTGATGAGAAGTCCTAAGACAATAAGGAGGAAGATGAGAAGACAGATAAACGGGAAACGCTCAGTAATCCTTCATTGCGTAAAAACCTGATGATACACGGACGTCCAGAGGCTCCGGTCAATGACCAGAGCTCCGGCACATCCGGAGGGGGCGGATGAGGGCCAGGAGTTGGCCGGATGTCAGAGGGAGGCTGCACAGATATAACAGTATCTCACCTTACCTTACTCCCGCAATATTTATAGTCTCCTTCTGTAAATTCTCATGAAGTAGCAGTCGCGACTCGGACTCGTGTTGACAGCATAGCTACCGTGACGGCCATGCTACTGCCTCCTAATCCACGCTGCGCAGTTCCACTTCTCGTTAGTGTAGTCCAATGTATTTTCCCAAGTAATTCTTTTTAGAAGAATAGCCCGCAATACTATCCTTTATCATTGCTCCGGACAAATCTAGAACTCGGACAAACGACAATTGCTCCATCAATTCTAGGTCGATTTCCGAGATTTATTTTTCCAAATACTCTTGAAGGTCTATTCTACGTTTCTAAATGCCATGCCCTGCCCCAGATGGATATATTTGCATTCATATCCTCGAAGGAAGCCATCAAATCTGGTGATTTGGGTAATTTCAAGCAGCTAGAACATAGCTGAGGGCCGTCTGTGCCATATTAGCATGATAAATCATGTACTTGATATCTAAAGAGTGTCCACACCAAATTTTATGGCTGTGCCATCTCTTATCATTGCTCTGGAAAATTAATACCAAACAGGATATTCAGACAGACAATGTCTTATCGGTCATTTCCTGACCATCCTTCCGTGTCATTGCATTTAGACACTCATTAGACTTACATAATTGACCTCAGATCAAAAAGACCCGCAGTATTAGAGCCTTCGGCATGATTTCAGCAGTAACAATCAGACACACACCCAAAAAATGATGATTTTCAGTTACTGTCCACTCCAATTTAGCCAGTGCAAGGTTGTGTGGGCACGTAAACATCTTCGGGGGCTACCCCTACATCATAAAAGTAGGCATGAAAAGTTTCGGGCCTGTAGGTGACTCATGGCTATTACAGGACACTGAGAAGTACGGTTGCCACCACTGGAACCAATGAGTTTGATAGCCAAGAGAAAACCTTTGCTGTGGTTGCACATCCGGGAGTTTCTCTGTGAGTTCAGGCTCCATGGAAGCTCACAAGATGTAGGAGAGTTTGTATCTCAAGTTTAAAGGTGCTGAATTGGGAAGTAAGCCTGCAACGCGGCCCGCAATCCGAGTTCACAACTTTATATAGAACTCGGACATTCGGACCTGACGGAAAAATCAATGCCATTCAACAACGGATGGACCGTTTTGCATGAAGTGAAATGGCAGACTGGACTAAAACATGAATTGGAATCGACTGACATACTCAGATTTTACGTAGCACCAATGCGTGAGAAGATATGGGATGATTTTCCATAAGTGTCTGGAATCCCGATAAAGGATAGTGCCGGCCAGGGTGAGCCACAGCAGGCTGCGGCTTCATCAGGCTGCGGCTTCATCATCGGCGTTTCACGACCTGGTGGCAGATGACAGCATCTAAATTCCCAGTTGCACACTTGAATGCGGGGGGGCTCTACAGCGAAAATTTGTACCCGGGAGAAAAAAAATGACACTTTATGGAAGCTTGGTCCAAAATAGAGCGGATTTTTGGGACAAAAAGTAGACATACCTACAAGGTAGCGCCTGTCGGATTACCAGTGAGAACAGCTTAATTCTCACGGTTCAATAGAGAGCTTGCGCAACAACCACTCGAGCCACCCAGTGGCTGTTTTGCCGTGTGCACATAAGTGGCTGGTGGCTCGAATGGCTGATGGCGTACATCCATTATATTGTTCTCTTCATGCTAGAGTGAGACCTGATGAAGTGAAAATGTGTGCACAAGTGGCAGAACTGGCCTAGGATACAAAATTCTGGGAATTGTGTTATTTTAGACTGAAATCAGTTCTGTTGGAAGTAAGGGGATGACCAGGTGCTGTTGGAAGTACAACTGCTGTGCATGCACTGCCCACTTCAACAGCTCCGTTCTACAGCATTCTTTACAGCTTGCTGATTTTAGTATTCATTTCATAGCTCTTTACAGCCCTCTACAGCCTTTTCTAGTATATATTATGTACGTGCTCCCTGCTTATTTTAGAACTTTCGTCCTCGAAATCCAACAGGTGCCTCTACATGAGTCTTAGTACTTACAGATGAGTGTATTTAAATGAATCTATTATCAGTTATCCCAGCCATTCGAGCCACTGGAGCCACTCGTGCGCATGCCAAAACAGCCACTGGGTGGCTCCAGTGGCTGTTGCGCAAACTCTCTAATACCAATCTAAACGCCACTGCAATTCGATTGCTAGAAATGTAAATGGATATGCATCAATGAAGCCCCAAATAAAAGCGACTATACGTACTCGATCATCACAGTCGATGGTGAGGATTCTTTTGCAGAGGACGATCAATCGAAGTTGTTCGAAGGACGAGTCCAAAAATGTACTCGAATACTCCGGCGAAAATCAGGGTAAGTGAAATAGATTCATAGTATTTAAACTGGTGTCGGTAGCCCATAGTTTCGCGGGACTAGTCTACGACTATCAGGATAGTACCCAAACTACCGACACTACCGAGTGCTACGTACCCAAGTCATTTTTCATGATGACCGTTGTCTTCAGACGCATCTAAAAATTTCTACTCATTCCATATCCTCACTCCCTACCAACCGCACTAATATGATCCCACAAATCTTTCGCTGTCAATCCCGAACGCCAGATAAGCCACTCTTTCTTCCCACTTCCTTTCCCGCTGGACAGACGGTCGCGCAGAAGCATAGACGTTATAGAATCTACGCCGAGCGATTCGAGGGGGGAGGACATGGATATGGTGTGCGCGGGGATGGCCATTTCTTGTGCGAGAATCGCAAGAAGGGAGTCGGGTGTGAACGCGGAGGTGGAGGCGGAGGCGGAGGCGGAGGAGGAGGAGGAGGAGGCGGATTCGTTCGAATGGGAAGGAAGAGTCGGGGGCGGAGGAGGAGCGACGGGAAATGGTGCAGATTCGATGGACGCTTCGCGAGTGAAGGAGCAAACCGTGCTCGATTCCTTCGCACTACGGGCTGGAGTGAGAGATTCCGCAGACCCACACAAGCTACCCTCCACCCACGAGCAATACCCCAATTCTCGTGTCCCCGAGTAAAAATATACCTCTACAGACCCGCTCGCGTCATCAAAGACACTGTGCCCGCCAACCTCGGGCACGCCATCCCAGTCGCCGTAGATCTGGAAGCTGTCAATCTTCGACACCGATATAGGTTTGCCGGCGAGGAGAAGAAGGAGTCGTGGGCTGAGAAAAAGACCGCGGATATCAAACGGTGTGAGGGGTGGCGGAGTGACACCATCAGCTTCGGAGACCTGCAGCTGTTCGTTCAACTGAGATAATGGAACAATTGATATGGCCTCGTCGCATTTTGAAGCTACAACTGCGCGCGACGCACGTCCAGATGGCTCAGCCAGCAACCTCGCAATTGCGGTGGAGCTGAAAGACGAAGTCTTAGTGTCCTTCAAAAGACGTTCACGGGCGCGAATAAGGTGTTGGGATGTCGGCGTCATGAAGGATCGGGTCGACGCCCTAAAGGTGCCGCGAGCAACGAGTGTGTTCGAGTCGGATAAGAATGATATGGAGCTGCCTTCGGAAATAACGATTGAAAGACGAGTGTTTTGACCCATATTATCGAACATACGAAGGTCGGTGATATATGTCGTTTGAGCACACGTCATTGCAAGCCAGAGGTACTCGTGAATTCCGATCTTCCCCGACGACGGTTGGAGAGAGTATCTCTTCCCCGCATCCTCAACGTCAAGAGCACCGAGAGGCGTGACGATTCGGAGCACCAACCGGGGGGCGGACTCCTCTCTCACCCGTTGCTCAAGACGATTCGGATACGGGATATAATGCTCGTTCCGCGCGAACGGATACGAGGGAAGTCGGATAAGATGCACAGGATAGTCGGCATGGTATTTAGCCCAGTGTATCGGGACGTGTGCTTCGTACAGCCGGCCGATGGCGTTGGTGACGGTGCTCCACGAATCAACCGCCCCATTGAGCGTCGGGAGGAATGTCCGGCCAGGCGAAGTCAATGATGATCGGAGGAGTGGAATAAGGATCGATTTAGGGCTTAGTTCGATCCAGATATCGACGTCTGCACAAAGAGGGTGCGCGATGCATCGATCCCATCGAACAGGGGACTTCATCTGCTCTCCAAGGTAGCTGGAGGGGAGGTATTGGCCGGGTAGAATGACAGAGCCGTCAGTGTTGAGGACCATCGGTGTAACAACCGGGCTCGGGGTGATTGCGCTGCCCGCCGCGGTAACGCACGCCGCTTGGGTCGAAACATACGATGTGTGCCAGGCGAAGGAGCCGGGCAGGATCTTCGCTGGCGGCGGTACTGGGGCGGCACGTACATACGTAAGCAGTTTCTCGAGTTCGGCTCGCGGGCCGGCGAAGACCGTCTGTGATGGGCCGTTGAAACACGCGATTTCCAATCCTTCAACGTGGGCATCGCGTGATAACAGAAGGGCGTCCTCAACATCGCATCCGATTGCAAGCATCCCGTACGATGCACCAGTTTCAGGCTGCAGCTCTGCTTCGTGCATGGCGCTGCACTTGGCAACTGTGAGTTTCATGCCATCCACCAGACTCAGGGCACCCGCGAGCACCAGCCCGGCATACTCGCCTAGACTGTGCCCGAGGATGACCGACGGGTGGACGCCCCACTCGGCCCAGAGCTTCCCCAGTGCATATTCAACGGCGACAACACCGGCGGATGCCGCCAGAGTCGACTGAAAGGTATGCGCGAGCGGGTCAATTGCACCGGATATTGCACCCATGAGAACGTCTACGTCGCCATCTGCATCCATCAGACCGGTATCCCCGAGGCTCACGGCGGACTTGAGGGCTTCCCGACATTCGTCGATGGAGCGACGGAACGATGGGGAGGAATCGTACAGCGTCTTTCCCATCGCGCGGAACTGGGAGCCGTTCCCGCCCAGCACGAACCCGATTTTGGGTGCATGTTTGGGTGGGTCGGCAGGGCGTGGTCTGGCCTCGAGTTGCACTTTGAGCTCCTCAATCGTGGACACGCTGAAAGCGACACGAGCAGGATAATCTACACGGCGCGCGGTGGTGGTGTAGCTCAACGAGCCCAGGTCAATATTTGGATTCTGGTCCAGATGAGCCAAGAGACGATCGAGGAGGAGCTGGAATGGTGTGTGGGGTTTTCCGGAGAGCGTGACGGTATGGTACGACCGACAATCGACATCTTGACGACGACTCTGTTCTGATTCTGGGAGATGCTCCGAAACGAGAACGTTGGCATTAGAACCTAGGAAACGAGAAAAAGTCAAGTCAATCGAACTGCCTGCTCCTCTCATATTTCACGCACCCTGGGCCCCAAAACTGTTCACAGAAATTATAATCTTCTTTTCGCCAGGTACAGCCGTGAGCGATGTGAGACTCATGGGAACGACGATCCCAGACGCAGAGAGATCGCCAAGACGCGGATTTAACGCCGTCTTAATCCCGATATGAGGTGTCGCCTGCCGATATTTGAGCATTAAAATCGCCTTGATGAGACTAGCGATGCCAGCTGTGCTTTCCGAATGTCCAACGTTCGGCTTGATCGAGCTAACAAACAGCTCGGTGTTGGTTTTACCGTCCTTTACAGAAGGTCGACCGGCAGTATAAGCTAGTTTGACGGCCTCGATCTCAGCGTAATCCCCGGCCTGCGTGCCGGGCGCGTGCATCTCAACGGCACGCACAGAGAGCGGAGAGATACCAGCGAGTGCGCAATTCTGCGCGAACAAACTCGCCTGGCTGGGGATGTGCGGTGTGGTGAGAGACTCTGCACGGCCAGAGTGATTGACACCAGACGAAAGGATGACGCCTTCGATCTTGTCATTGTCTCGCAGCGCATCCTCGAGTCGCTGTAGAAAAAAACGGCATGATATCCAACTGCTCGAAGACTGGCCTCACTGAGATACTCACCTTGAGAACAACAGCCGCAACCGACTCCCCACGACAATAACCATCGGCCGTCTGATCAAATGTCTGACATCCATCCGTACTAGAAACGAAGAACCCTTTATTCAACCCGATGAAGAATTCCGGGGACGTGATTATATTCGTCCCAGACGCAACACCCACGTCGGATTCACGAAGAATAAGCGACTGGCAGGCAGCATGCACTGCCACAAGACCCGCAGCACATGCAGCATCATAGGTGATAGCTGGACCTTGCCATTTGAAAAAATGGCTCGCGCGACCGCTGATGAAGCCGCGGGCAATGCCTGGGACGTAGAATGCGTCGATCTCTGTCGTCATGTTACTGTTCTTCCCAGTTGGTATTGGGAAGAAAAAGGAGAAAATGAAGAACGCACTGTTCGTAGGAAGTGAATACACTCGCAGCAAACATCCCAATTCGGTCCCTATTCCACCCAACCTCGCCTCCTTCGTCTGCGGGCCGATATCCGGCATCATCGAGTGCATCAACGACAGTTTCGAGCAACACGCGTTGTTGTGGCTGGGAAGGTATGTATTAACATAAGAACAATTCGTACTACGGAAGGAACAGAAACCAACTCACGTCGGTATTGAGCGCTTGCCGAGGAGACATGTTGAAAAACTGCTCATCAAAGCATAGCGCTTCAGTGAGAAAGTGGCCCTTGTCAGCGTTCATCCTGTTTTTACGGTCCCCGTCGCCCCCGGAGGTGACGTAGTCTGCGATGTTGAATCGGGAGGGGGGAACCTGCATGATCAAGTGAGGAATGGGAAGGGAACGGGAAGGAAGATGTATAGTAGACGGAAGGACGTACGACTTGCATTGTAGACGCTCCATCCTTCAGCAGTTCCCAAAATGCCTCTGGGCTATGCGCAGCGCCAGGCATGCGACACGCCATCCCAACGATAGCGATTCCATCGTGTCGACTCGGATTTACATTAGAGCGCAGGGGAGACTCGGGGCGAGGGTTCATCTGTCACCGAGCGTGAGCGGGGATGAGTGTGCGTGGATTGCTAGGGAGGGGCTTCACCATCCACCCACTTTCCTGTGAATCGCCTTCTGATGTGTCGACACATGCCCACGTAGGGCTTATTGTTCTGATTAGAATGTCTGGGGAGCTATTCGAGTGAATTGAGTGACAAACCAAGGAGGGAGGTCCTACCGCGGGTAAAGGAAACACTTAACGGGACTGCGCCGACCCACCTACCTTTCACCACCCGCTGTTTGATGAACCTCGTAAACCCCGGCTGGGTAGGAGGGGATGGAGACCTCAGCTCAGATCGTCAAAGAAGCTAAGCGCGCGCGCGAAAGAGGTTTAGCGCAAGCGAAAAACACGGTCAGCGGTATTGTATCTCACTTCTCAGAGGTGCTATAGTCGTAATAGATCACGTGTCTGAGCTCCGTTTGGAATACTTATTCTCGTCAGCAGAAATTGACATTTGACCGACAGAGTGTCTTAAGTTCACGAACCGTATCATTGAGGCTACTTACATCCTCGCTATTTAGAAACGTGGGATTCGAAATTCTAGCAGGTAGCTTGATAATTAACCGGGGAACTCCGTTGTCATTCTCAGCCGCAGCGTTCGTGGCGACATTGGGTAGGTGTGGAACACCAGATACTGCAGTACTACAGCGGAGGAGTCGAGGAGAGCACGCCTTTGTTGAGTGGCGCGTAAGAAGCCGTGCTATCCGCATTTGGGGGATGTCATTTACGTTAACTCAATTAACTTGGAGCAGGACTCGGAGGAGAATTATACTCCTTGGAGTAACCTCGAGTGGGCACATCTTCCCGTGAAACCATGTACTTATTCCTGGCTAATTTGTTTCCAAACTCTCCGAACCTTCAAATCCATATGGCGGGACTTTTAAATACGGAGTTCCTGAAACCGTGATATAGTCCAGACCTAATATTGCACTAGGTACGAAATTCGCGCATGATGTCCTTGAATTGTTCTACACCGTTCCGTGTTCTGTTTGAGTGATACTTGATCTGTGACAGCCTCCTCTCTTAGTACGGATGTCTTTGCTTTTGTGTATTCCTTCAGTTCTACCGCTCAGCCTGTGAGTCGCGAGGCTGCATCCGTGAGCAGGGCTACGGGGATGCATGAGATTCCAGGGCACAAGATGCACATAGCAGGTGTACACTTTATAACTCCTTGAAACTGGCATTCCTAAGTGGGACCGACCGTGTAATTCTACGTACCTACCTGATGGTCCATGGTCCTGGTACAGTCCTGGTACATCCTAAATACGGGCCGTTTCATGTCCTCACAGCCTGCCTAGGCTGTCCGGTACGGCAACTTTACAGCTCCAGATGCCATATATGGGTGCCAATATCTGCACTGCAAGATAGGTGGGATCAAGCAATGCAGATTCGGAAGTTTTCAGCCTCTCTAAGGCCCTCAGCCACTGACAGATGGCCTTACGGGACGGGACGGGTATTCCGTATTGCCATATGCCTTACAACGTACTATACAGTTACAGTGCGGATCTCTGTGGATTGTTGCGCCGGAAGTGGATGAAGAACTGGCGAACTGATACATATGCTCAGAGAATGATACATCTACTTGGAAAGCTTGATTGGTACACAATCGACCACAAACTGCCCTGTACTGGCACGCATTGGATAAACAGCGCTGATATTGAAGCCCGTCTTGTCCAACAGCGTCTGCCATTCTGGGAACAAGCGGCCCCGCCCGCCGTGCAACGCGGCCATGATGAGGTCATACATCGTTGGGATGGTCAGGTTCTGCGCACCGCCTGCCCGGTTCTTCTTGTGAATATCTTGCTCTGCCTCGGCGGTCGATGCTTGGGTCAGGAGTTGAGGAAAGATTACGCGATCGATGATGAGCAGTTGGGAAGGGTTCGCGGCACGGATGTGGGTTAAGATTTCAGATGCTTGGGAGTCTGGATAATTGTGGCTGATGAAGACATTAGTCATTGAGACTACCAAGAAAAATGAACAAGTTCGCACAGCATAGACTTGAGAACAAACACATTCCCTCTACACAAACCCTCCGGTTGAGGGGAGAAACAGTCTTGTACCCAAAACTCCACGCGCCCCCTCTCGACCCACTCTCCACACGCTCCACCCTCCGTTGCCTGCTTAATAACCGCGCCCAAATCCTGCACCACGAACTTCAAATGCGGCGCGGCAGGCAACACGAGGTCCGGCAAACTTCCCAGCCCACCGCCCACATCAACGATTGTCGTTCCCTCTGGAAATTTCGCGAATGGGTAGTCTGCTGGGAGAAACGCTACGCCTTCTGTGTAGGACATGCCCTTCATTGCAGAGTTGAAGTTTGCACCCCTACCTAGGGCAGCCGGCGAGGAGGAGTGGATCCATTGATAGAACGGCTCATTGGATGTGTAGATGGCAAATGGAGAAAGGGGAAGAGGGTCGGTGCCAGATGAATGAGCGTCGAGGAATTCGGTCCAATATGGAAGAGCCAAGGTCCCCTCGTACATGCTTCCGAAGGTGAATCAGAACTTTATTCAGGAATTAATTGGCAGTATACTTACAGAAGATCGAGGTGCGCTCGAAATTCTGGGGCATGAGCCATCGCTCGACTATTCACCGTGTTCCCCCAAACCCCGGGAGAAACCTCTTGGAATATTCCTTTGGAGGAAAGGTGACGGAGCATTCTGGCTGTAACGAGAAAGTATATTTTAGAGAAGGATTGGGAATTCAAAAATCTCGGATGCTTCGACATACACATCAGGTCCTTGTCCATGCCAACTCTGTTCGCCAGATCGGCTGCTGAAACCCCGTTTGCATTCATGTCCTCAATCACACTCGCGACATCTGCTTTAGCGAGGACCTGCAAGCACAGTGTAACGTAGAACTTTAAACACCAAGGGCAAGTTTCGTGAGTTCCATGGCGAAAGAAGAGAATAAATATATAATACCCACCGATCCAGCAGCCTCGAACAGAACATGTCTCGGTGGCGTCACCAGCTGCGCTAAACGCTCACTGGCGACCCGGAGAAGCGCTGCCTGTTTAGCCATATCTGAGTTTGCGTGGAAAGGGAGGCCCATGTCGGCGGCAACACGGGCCCCAATGTCATCGGAATTTGAACCGACGGTCGCGGATGCGGACGGCGTGGAACTCTGTTGAGTCTCGACGGCAATAAGCAAAGCGGCGGCGGACTGTTCGATGGTCTTGAGTAGCTCGGTGAAGCGTGTGCCGAGCACAGTCGTTTTCTCGCGGACAGGACACATTTGGTGGATGGAGAGAAGGAATTTGATATCAATCGGACGAGGACCCGACGGTTGGCGTTTGTTTATTCTGGCTTTGCGTGAGGCTCTGGCAACCATTTAGTTTTTGTTTAAGCATTTCCGTAAACTAAACGGAAACGGTTCTCAGCGAGGTGTGGAACTAAGGCGGAACTAGTGTACCGACCCAACTGGGAATTCGTCTGGAAACAGCGTTCCTCTAGCCGAGTCTATCGCCGGTCTATCGGTGTCTATTTGGTCTATATAGAACAGGGCAGTTTTCCATAGACCAGATAGACACTGGTTTTTTTCCAGTTGTTACCTGGGAGTGAGAAAAACCGTCTTGGACGAGCCACAACACCAGAGGCTTGCAGTTGAGACAATGAACATTCCGTGTAAGCTTTACTGTAACTTCGATCATACTGTCTACCCATCAACTCGCCTTGGAAAAATTGCGGCACGCTGAACATGCACATCAACACGTACCTCAACACACGAGTGCCTCATGTCCATTCTGCAAGGCTTGAGTGGAAAGCCCTGCATGGCACGCATTGCTGGAATGTCAGCCAAACCCTGAAGTCATCAATCTCCGCAATATATTTTTGGGACAATTAATCCACGCTGTCTTGAGCAGGCTCTATTGAGTTTCTGACAGCAATGATTTATGTTTGTTCCATTCCTTCGGGTTCGTCATGGTTCGCCGCATTGATTCCTCCGCGGCCCTTCGATGTACGTCCAAAAATATTGTTCGGCATCACGGGTGCATTGGTTTCAAGTCAAGCGCCTAGGCCCTGGATCTCTCCAGAACCATCTTTATAATCCCGAGAAGAAATCTGCCTATTCAGGCTTTTCACATGTTGTTTAGTCGCCGTAAATGAAAACGGCGCGACGGACCAAACGGCGTACCGTGATCTCTATCAGTAACAAAGATACGAAGGACATTACACGGATATAGCACTATTATAGTAACGCCACAGCTATTCCCAGTCTCAAGGAAGCACCCAAAGAGCGGCGAACTCAAAAATGCCGCACGGCGCATTTCCCAGGCGTCAATCCAAACATGAATTCTCGGCCAACGCATGAGTTCCCTTGTCTGTCCACTGCCTTTCACTCTTTCGCCCACACCCGCCCGCCTCTTTCGCTATCCATGGCTGACGCAGAGCAGCAAAAGCAACCGACCGACTCTTCTGCCAATGAGCGAGATGACTCGCCTGCCATTGTCAAGAGCAAGGAGGAGAGGGAGCTTGTCAGTACCGAGTCGAAGCCTGCCCCAGTGCCCCCGCCTTTTCCTGAAGGTGGGCGCGAGGCGTGGACAGTCGCTTTCGGAGCGTGGCTGGCAGTCCTCGTCTCTTTCGGCTTCTTGAATGCCTTCGGAGGTGTGTATCCATCCCGAGTCCAAAGCTGTGTCATTCACAACCACCTCAGTGTGCGTCCTTTGAGTTTGTGAGAGGAGAATAACCCCTGATTCCCGTAGATTTCAGCAATACTATACCGTGCATCAACTTGCAGGGACGTCCTCCTCCTCAATTTCGTGGATCGGGTCTTTCCAGACCTTCTGGTCCGTTCTTTCGTCCCTCAGAATTTCGCCGACTGATATCTGCTTTCCAGCATTTATTTCATGGGTACGCTTTTCGGTGCATTATTTGATCGATGGGGTGCCAAGGTGCCTCCCATTCCCTTCTTGTAGCGTTCTTTCACTGACGATTGAAATAGCCTCTAATCGTCATCGGCGGAGTCGGTTTCGCGCTCAGCTGCATGCTCCAATCCATCAGCACGCACTACTGGCACTTCCTCCTTTCGCAAGGTCTCCTCGGGGGAATTACCCTCTCGTGTCTCTTCACCCCCGCATACACTGCAGCGCAGCACTGGTTTCTCAAACGCCGCGGCTTCGCACTAGGAATAGTGACAAGCGGATCGTCAGTCGGTGGCGTAATCTGGCCCATACTCGCGAATAGGTTGATCCAAGATGTGGGATTCGCGTGGGGGTTGAGGATTATAGGCTTCATCTCACTCGCTTTGTGCCTTGTGAGCGCGGGTCTTGTCAAGGGTCGATTGCCGCCGAGGAAGGGGAAACAGTTTTTCGCGTTTGATTTATTCATGAAGCCAGGATATACCATTTTCTGGTGAGTCATTGTGTCCAGTGTGATTAATACTTGCTTATTTGACAATAGCGTCGGGATGTTCTTCGTTGTGTGGGGTCTTTTTTTCTTGATCTTCTTCTTACCAAGCTACGGAGCTCTTCATGGATTTAATGCGAATATGACGTTCTACTCTGTGTCTGTGCTCAATGGTGCTTCTTTGGTGGGTTTCTTGATTTGTTCCTCATACGTTTCTGAATGATTCATAATTTAGTTCGGGCGCATTGTACCGGGCTTTTTGGCCGATCGTTGGGGCCGCTTTAACATGATGGTGGCTACCGCTCTGGCTTCTGCGATTCTGACGTTCGCGTCAATTGCTGCTCGCAATGAAGCTAGTGTCCTGATCATTGGTGGTACGGCGGCCTCGTTCGGGAGAAGGTTGGTGCTGATGTATCTATATAGTGTTATATGGCTTCACAAGTGGCAACGTCGTCTCCTTGCAAGGAGCTTGTGTCCCTCCGTTCATGGTACGCATTGATATATGTTCAATACTCCGTTGAGTGATCGAACAAAATATAGGATGACCCGACAAAAATTGGTGTCGCAGTCGGACAACTCCTCAGTGTCAGGTCGGCGCCATTCTGAAATATCAATTACATCTATGTTTACCAACTTTGATTTCACTCTGTAGTGCCTTCGCCGGCCTGACGGGTCCCCCAATTGCAGGCGCCTTGATTAACAACCACGGTTTCTGGGCGGCACAAATTTTCGCGGGTGTGATGCTTCTGGTCGGTTCTATTCTCATCTTTGTGGCTAGGCAATCGCTTTCCGCACCTGGGAAACGGTGGATCGTCTGAGAACAAGGAAATTCTATCTACTATACCATACTTGTCTCCTTGGTGCACAGGCTTGCTTGATACAACGGACGTTCTTGGAGAGTTCTTCAAATTCGAAGTTACCTGAGAGCACGACTCAGTTACAAGGAAGAGGAAGATGTATCACTGCGGAGGGAGAACTGATTAACAGTTCTGACACGTCGACCTTGTGAGAATAAAATATAGGTTTGTGGCCTTGCTAACTTGCGTTTTTCAAGCCCTTTTTGGGCCTTGTTTTGTTCTTGGAATCCTGATTTCTGCGAAGGATCAGATATCTACCACAGGGGACAGCTTCCTAACATAAATTTGAGTTATAATCGGGATGAAGTAGATAACTCAACGCGGGTATGAGCGGTGCAATGACAGTCATAAGGTACTCATCATCTTCTTGATATTCTGGGTCCACTGTAGGCGTTTGAGAGCCAGTACACAGGGAGGATAACAAAATAATCCATGCCAAGACATTCAAAAAATATGGAGAAAATATTTACAATACCTTTCATATGTCTTTGGCTCGAAAAATGCACAATGCATTCAAAAGAGGCAGAAGGTATTCAAAAGATATGCTGATCTAAGCATATCTTTTGAATACTTTCTGCATGTTTGAGGCTACAAACATCCGAAAGTTATTGTAAATACTTTCTGCATATTCTACCAATGTTATGGCTTGGATTATTAAGTTATCCTCCCTGTGGTAATAGATTCTCCCGATGGTCTGGAGCTTCGAATTTCCCTGTCAGACTATATGTTGGAACTTTCATGCTGTTTACCCAAATCAACCCTTAGACGAGCAGTTTCGATTGCCGTTTCTGGCTAGCACAGTTCCCGCACGTAGTGACAGCACGGAAAGTAGGCGAGATCTGATCCTTGGCCAGGCGCCTGAGCTGTGTGGAGGAGTCAGAGCGGCGAACCAGGGCGGAAGGAGCCACCGGTCTCGTTACGTTGGACCTTCTTAATCCATTCATTGCCACGGCCAGTACCCCACTTTTCCTGTGAACCTGTCTGCCATCGACTCGTGACAGCGTGGAATGGAGGCGGGGCGCTGGCGCCGCTGTTGAGTCTATTCGTGAAAACGAGATCCATGAGATTGAACACATGTGAAGTCTGACATTTCGGATCAGTTCTGTGATTCTGGCCCACACAACATCGTATAGTAGCCAATTCAAACAGATCGCTAGATTTGCTCTGCTCTATCGTATATTTTCGTTCAATTTAGCGGGGGCGATGTGTGACCCGAAATTTAAGTTCGCCACTTCGACACGAACAAAAAATTGGCGTGACCGACCGAAAAGAATTCGATACACAAGCGAAATTTGCCTTTTCCACAACCTTAAAAGTGAGAAGTCTGTGTGACACCGGACCAGCTGCCAAATTCGGCGCCGAGGGGGGCGTGTGACGCGTGACTGCCGAACCGAATTATACAGTACATTAGGACTCATGGCCTCTTCCTCCATCATTCAGTTTCTTTCTTCCCTCTCCATCCAAACCAAATGTCTCCTGTCCCCGACAAGACAACTGTGCTCGTCATCGGCGGTGGTCCCGCTGGCTCTTACTCCGCCTCGGTTCTCGCGCGTCACGGAATCGATGTAACCATTTTGGAAGGCGCCAAGTTCCCCCGATACCACATTGGAGAGTCGCTCCTTGCATCTACCAACTACTTCCTCGAGTATATCGGAGCCCGTGAGAAGGTTATGGCACATGGGTTCGTGAAAAAACCAGGTGCTTCATTCAAGTTGCGTAGGGACTTTCCGCGTACGTGTCATTTGGTGAACTATACGATTGTCCGCTGAATCCCTGTTCTCCTTTCCTCTCTTCTAGCGGTGTACACGAATTTCGTTCGTCTTCTTAACTCTTTCTTTTCCAACGCTTGGCTCAAATTCGATCTAGATCGACCACAGCACTGGGAACCACGCGCTGAACGTGAACCGTGCTGAATACGATGATCTTCTCTTCCGCCACGCTGGCTCGCAAGGCGCCAAAGTATACGACGAGCACAAAGTCACCATTCTCCGTTTCTCCGCGGAGGACTCAGACCGCCCAATTGCCGCTGAATGGTCCAACAAGGCAGGCAACAAAGGAGTTATCAAGTTCGACTATCTCATCGATGCGTCTGGGAGATATGGTGTCTTGTCAGACAAGTATCATAAGGATCGGAAGGTGACGCAGAGTTTGAAGGTATTGTTATTTAATTCGTTCTCTACCCGATTCTGACACTGATAACTTCTTAGAATTTTGCAATTTGGGGATACTGGAAAGGCAATTACAAATATGGCCAGGGCACGGACCGAGAGGGAGCTCCCTTCATCGAGGGTCTACACGGTTCGTCTGCACTTCTATTCCTCCAGCTCCAGTCGTTGCTGAGTATACTAATTTCTCAAATCCAGACCACACTGGCTGGGCATGGTTCATCCCAATCAACGACGACACGGTGTCCATCGGCGCGTGCATCCACGAGAAATACATGAAAGAGAAGAAGGCTGGCAAGACGCAGGAAGAAGTCTATCAAGACATTTTCTCCCAGCTCGACATGGTCAATGATGCCAAGGCCGAGTCGGTTCTCGTTCCCAACAAGGAGGATGGGTCGAGCCCGGTTTATATGGCGAGTGATTTCAGCTACCTTGCGGAGAATGTCGGAGCAAAGAATTATCGTCTCGCTGGCGATGCAGCGGGTGTGTGGTTTAATTCTTACGTCTCATGTCGTTTTTAATCCCCGATTGTTTTCGTCAGCTTTCATTGATCCTTTCTTCTCCAACGGGGTTCATATCGCATTCGTGGGTAGTTTGTCTGCAGCGTTGTCTATCATTTCCGTCATCGAGGGGCGCGCGACGGAAGATGTTGCTGCCGATTTCCACAACCGTGAGCTCAAGTCGGTTTACATGCGTTTCTTTGTTGTGGTAGCCGCTGCGTACCGCCAAATGCGTGGAGGAGAGCTGGACATCCTGAACGATGTGGATGAGACAACGTGGGTATCTCGCCGAATCGACTTCAAATAATACTCATGCCATTCTTTCCCTCTTTCTTTCTCCTTCAGCTTTGACCGCGCCTTTGCAATCATCCGGCCGGTCATCCAAGGCACCGGCGACGTCGGTCAAGACTCCATGAGCTCGGGCGACAAAGAGCTCACCGAAGCCGAGTTGCAGGCTGCGATGCAGTTCGTGTTCAAACTGTTTGGCGGGGAGCACAGTCATGCGATGGACGACCTCGACGTTGATGCGCGGGACCGGTTGAAGGTGCTCGGAGACCAACTGCCTTTCAATCTGCAGCATGACGGAGTTAAGATGGTTTTGGATGAGGCGCTGGTGACGATGAAGACCAAGATGGGTAACTATACACCAATTCCGCCCCTTGCGAAGTAGATGGGCAGACAGTCTTTTGTTATTTTTTTGGTGAAATTGTGCATATGTTATTTGGGAATACTGTTCATTCACGAAAGGATTTGTCGTCTACACACGGGAATTGTAAGTATCACGAGTGCAACCGTAACTGTAAACATATCCTCGCAGTTACTCTTGCGGTACGCCACTACGGTACATCTTATGGTATGCTACGGTCATTGACGACCGTCTAAGATTTACAGCTGATCTCGAAACTAATGAGATCGATCGGAATTTTTTTTGACCGTTCCCAATATGCAAATATAGATATAATTTAGGAGGGTAGGAACCTAACCTACGAACCTACAACCCAACAGGCATGTGCGCGCCGAAGGCCAACGCAAGGCCAACGGCACACGCGTGGGAAGATGCGGGACATTCCGCGGACTCGGCGTGAACGCCGCAGGTACTGAGGTCAGCAAAATCATTAGTGGGAACACCTTACGTAGTAGCTTCCAGCTCTGGCGCTCCGCAGACCTTCTTAGGTACCTTTTACTACTACAGGGAAAGGCACCTAGATGGATGCCAGGACAAATGAGGTCAGACACTGCTGAGCATGGCATGTTGTAGGTAGAATTACACGGCGCGATGAATGCCGGATTCCAGGAGGAGGAGGAAGAGGACCAAGGAATTGCCCCGGTTCACACGCACTATTTACACTATTAACTGGGCCTCTCTATACATACATCCATAGCCGAGAGGCCCGACTCACGGTCGCATTCTAGGAATTTATAGAAGCAAGTTAGCACTGGCATACCAACAGGGTAGGAACTTGATATTGCTTGTGAGAGTGTGATTGGGACAATCATCGGGGACTGTCGGCGCCCCCTCCTTCTCCAGATAGTACTCACTGCTTTTAGCCGTGCCGTCAACGTGCCGTACACCGGAATGGTCTAGACATCCGTACACCGGAATATACGGATGTTTAGACCATTCCGGTGTACGGCACGGCTGGAGGCTGGACGCACTGGTGAGTGGCGGAGACATGTGTCAGAGATGCTTGAGAAGGTTCTTTCTCTCCTTGTAACTGAGCCGTAGTCTCAGAACGGGAAGATAAGGTAACTTCAACTCGGAATTTGAAGAACCCTCGAGGATCGTATGGAGAACGTATCAATTCACACGAAAATTGAATTGTGAGTTTGTTCCCTTTCTGTGGGTTCGCCCTAGTTCGCCGCTCTGACTCCTCCATACAGCCCAGGCGCCTTGCGAAGGATCAGATCCACGTACGGGAACTGCGCCAGCCAAGAAACAACAATTGAAACTGGCCCCTTTTCGAGTTATTGATATTGGTAAACTGCACAAAAGCGCCAATAGATAGTCTGACACGGGAACCCAAGACGATTGGGAGAATCTACTGCCTCTCGAACGACTACAGTGAACATTGAATATCAAGATGTTGCTCCG
Organism: Mycena galericulata; assembly: GCA_029289565.1. NCBI lineage: Eukaryota > Fungi > Basidiomycota > Agaricomycetes > Agaricales > Mycenaceae > Mycena > Mycena galericulata. Next base: position 352,514 of record JARKIA010000169.1, on the reverse strand, counting down.
CTCGTATTCGTATCGCTGTGGTTCGTCGCTCTGAGCCTCTGACTCTTCCACGCAGCCCAGCCGCCTTGCGAAAGATCAGATCCGTGTTGTCACTACGTATGTACGGGAACTGGGCCACCCAGAAACGGCAATTGAAACTGGCCCTCTTCGAGTGGTTGATTTTAGTAAACAGCACAAAAGTTCCAACAGATGGTCTGACACGGAAGACCCAGACCATTGTGAGAATCTATTCGCTCTCAAACAACTACAGCGGACATAGAAGATGATGCTCCGTTCGTATCCGCATTGGTTATCTGCTACATCCCGATTATAACTCGAGCGTACCACGTCTCCATTCACACGAGCGTTTGTTCCATTTCTAGTTCGCCGCTCTGATTCCACCATACGTCCCAGGCGCCTTGCTAAGGATCAGGTATCTGCCAGTCATATATACCTTCTGATGAGGCAGTAAGAGGATGCTTGGATCACACACAGCAGATCTTGACCGTGTCATTCTACCAACCTACCTACCAAGAGTGTTATATATTACACCTCACAATTGTCCACAGAACCGCGCTTATCCCCCAACGAGTACCACTCCCACCATGGCCAGTCCCCTTGCCTCGACGCTCGGAATATGGCTTGTAGTTCAACTTCTACAGGCCATGTAAGCTGACTTGCGTTTTCCTTCCTAATTTGATTCTGACATTTTCTAGATTATATGGAATGGGTCTTCTCCAAGTCTACCTGTGAGTTCGTCGGAGCAAATTTTGACTCCAGTACTTACACGCTAACCGTGCCACAGTTATTTCTTCTGGTATCCGACCGACCGGTGGTTTACAAAGATAGCGGTAAGTTGGCACTGCGCTTCCCGCCATTGAATTGGAGGTGACACGAACCCCATTCACGCAGGTTATCTTAATCACGTATGTCGGCGGTTGAAAATGGATCCCCTCTTCAACTCAAGGTGGTCGATCATCGACAACAGAGTCTTGGAGACAGCCCAAACTGGTTTCTTCTTCGGAGCGTCCTACGAGTTGTTCATCAACGGATTTGGCCAATTTGGACCGAACGCTAATGTCCCTTGGTGAGTTGGACAGAGATTATCACTCCCCGTCGGCGATTGTCATTTATTATTGTTGTTCAGGGAGGCAAAAGCTCAACTTCTCGCACTCGTACGACTCCTGATTGATCCATGGGCCAAGAAATCTCTCACCGTTGCTCCAGACCCTGTCAACCTTCGTCGCGCAAGAATATTTCGCTCACACTTTGTTCTTGAGTGAGTCCATTACCATCGAATTAAAAGGATAGTCAACTCAGCGAGCGTTGTTCCCAGTCCAGAAGCGCAAAATCATCTACCCTCTCATCGTTGCTCTCTTGGGAGTCGCGAGTCTCGGTAAGTGAATCCGTGGCTTCATTCTACATAAACGCCACTGATAAATACCTGTCTCGGCTTCCCAGGTGCCGGAATCGGTGAGCCGTCTACACGCATTTTGCATTTGACTAACCCTCCCACGCGGATAGCTCAAACGACGCTCTTGTAAGCCTCCACGATTGCTAAAGAAGCCGGGCTCACCATGAGCTGATCCCAGGTTCACGGTCCAAACATTTGCGGAACTCGGAAAGACCTCAGTAAAAACAACTTTCTCAACCCATGACAAGTTGTATACTAACGTTATGATTTAACACTCAAGGCATCGCTCAATGCCCAAGCTGGCACGGCCTTGGCTTGTGATTTAGGGATCACAGTCGGGCTATGTTGGCAATTAAACTCAGCCCGTACAGGCATACAATCGTACGTCCCATTTCTCCTTCCCATGCTTTTAAAAGAGAAGAAGAAAACTCACATGACCTGGCCATCATACTGCAGAACCAACAAACTCATCAATTTTCTCATCATGACTGCGATCAACCGAGGTGTATTCACGATGCTGTTCGCGATGCTGAATATCATTATGGTATATTTGAATCTGGGATGTTATTGTATTGAATTTTTCTGATTTGGAAATACAGTGGTTGACCAAGCCAGAGGCATTTTACTTCCTGATGATGAACATCATTTGCGGGAAATGTACGTGGCGCTCGCTCATGATATCCCACTCAGGTCGTGAATTCCTGCACAGTTTACATGAACAGCATGCTAGCTATGTGAGTCCCCACAGTTCAACTGAAGCCATCACTTCCAATTTCAACCACTTTGCCACATAGCCTAAACACCCGGGAACACGCTCATTCGCTCGGTGAAGTTGGAAGTCTCGCAAGCACAAGTATTGCGATGAATACACTGCACGAGCCTCGGGCTAGGATGGAGCGCATCGGTGTCAATGTTACCGTGGCAAAGGCGACTGTTCAGTAAGTGTGATGGAATCTTTTGGTCGGTTCTTGAGTTCACCGACTGGGTTATAGTGATCCAGTGGATGACACCAAGTACGTGAATGACCCGTGAGGAACTTATGTATATGTAGACTCTGTATCCATTCCTTTGACACAGTCATATCCTTATTTGTGACGTATATACTGTGCAAAAATTATTTGGATGACATCTCCGTGGCAACAGGGGTTTTTGGCTTGCAACCAGTCTGGTATTCAATTCGAATTTGGCGCAGCTGCTCAACAAAGATGTGAGCTGTTCAAAGGAGTTGCATCCAAATGGCGGATGTAAGCTTCTCAGAGTTGTCACCCAAACATATGGAAAGTATGGCACATATACTGTGCAAAAAATATTTGGATGACATCTCCGTGGAAACACGGGTTTTTGGCTTACATCTTGGAAATGGAAACATGGTTTTTGGGACACATCTGTTCAAAATGAAGACAACTTGGAGTAGGGTTACATATCTATAGATGTGCTCACAACCTAGAACACCAGTCCACAATTTAAACCCCCTTATACTTTCTTTGATGCTGAAGGTTTGAGATCGGGTGATATTGATCAGAACAATGATCCGAAAACTCCGTCGGACTCCAAAAGGGACATTTTGTGGTATTGGAGCCCCGGAGAACAGTGGACATGTCTAATTCACAGAATTTTTATTTAAAAGTCAATTTGAGTCACCTGTGTCATTAGAAAAGGATTCACATATACAGGTCATTTCATTCCTGGAATCTCTCTGAACATAATCCTCTACCGAATTTGCCACATCCGAGAGGCCTAAATACAGTCAGAACAGCATGGCGGCCGAAAGAGGAGGAATTGATCCAGGCCCGACAAACTCGGATTGATGTAGCAGGTCCGGCAATCAATTCGAATTTGGGGCAAGATGTCAGCAGCTTGACAAAGATGTAAGCCATTGAAAGGAGTTGTATCTAAGCACCAGATGTAAGCTTTCTCAGAGTTGTCACCCAAACAAACCATCTAGATGCAAGTTGTCTGCAAAAAGGCTGTAAAATTTTGCTAATTTTTGCACAGTATATCGCCCATAGGAAAGTAAGAGCACCACTATGGCACATATACTGTGCAAAAATTATTAGAGGTCATCTTGGGAGTGGAGACAGGTTTTTGGAATACATTTTTGAAATGGAAACAGGGGTTTTTGCTTGCATCTCTCAAAATGGTGACATCTTTCAACTTAGTTGCATCCATTGTAGAGGTTCACAATTCACCTAGCTCCAGTCAGTTGCTTCGAGTGCCTTTGAATGGCTTCGAATTCCTCGACACTCTTTTTATTATCTAGGACACGAACCGCTCCTTCAGCACGACATGCTTGCAAGCGGTCTCACAAGAGAGCGCCTGCTGTATATCACCTCACTTCAGAATAGCATCTAGTCGCCATACGACTCGCGGGAAGAATCTATGGGGATTACCAACGGAAGATGGCGAAGGCAAACACCCCACTCAGAACATGCGGGAAAAAATGACGAAAATCTGTTTCACTACATTGGACCGCCGAGGACTCGAGGTTTATCCTTAGTGTACATGTATGCGACAGATGCGGGACCCGGAAAATGTAAACGATGTGAACAATCAAGAGTTGAATAGAGTTCGGCACAATGCCGAAGCAACCGGCACGGCTTCGGTCCTTGTGGTGTGAATGTGCCGGGCTTGCAAATGTGCCGTACCATATGGTGGGTTCCAAGAAAAGCCATGGTGTGTCTGCACCCCAGGTCTGTTTTCTTTCAAGGTAGGGTGCAGGAACGTGGTATCCGTCTTGCCTGACATTCCATGCAGCCAGCTATCTACTTGTTTCGGTTTACATGTTCACAGAAGTCGGTGAGAAAGGGCAAGGGAGTTTACTGAGTAGCACTCGGAGTGCATCTGTGCACACTTAATCGCGGACTTCATTGTAATGCAGGAGGACCCCGTTCGACTCGGTGATGAGCCGGCAAAATAGCCACGCGTGAAATACAGTAATTTTGCGCTTTTGTTCTATTTTAAATGAATAGAACAAGGTTACGTCCTAAGTCTTACCTGAGAGTGCAGGAGTTAGTGTGAGGCCCGAACAGCTAGCTATGAAACTATACACCGTTATGAGGGGCGGAGACTACCCACTTCACGATCCACTATGGGTCAGAGAGCGGGAGTAGGCCAAACCGAATATCTAGATAATCAGATATCCAACCATTCGGCCGAATTGGGGTATTCTGGGTGTGTTCTGACCAAGGGTATAATACAACGGGCATATCAGATGGTAATAAACCAGTCACAGAGACCCGAGGAGACCACAAGAGTGGTAGGGCAAGATAAATCGCGCACAAAGACTACCGGTCCGAACAAAGCCGATAAATCCGAGCCAGCCGAGACCGGCCCGAACAATAAATCTCGCTTTGACCAGCGAGATAAGGGTTCAACCCTAATTAAACCCAAGATGGTTATAGGGTGAGGGCTTGTACATGAAAATACCAAGGGCGCGCCCAATAAAGAAATAAGGGCGAGGGTTGTGGAGCATTATATGGGTCTATAAGCACAAGACCAGAAAAGCTGTGTCTAGGGTTGCGGGCAAGGGCACGAATTATAGGGTTATTGTCTCATTGGACGATAGTCCTCCGAATGAGGACGAATTATAGACTAAAGGGGCAGGGTTCCCATTATACCATGTGTTTAGGGTTAAGATTATGGCCCAGGGCTAATATTCCGAATATCTAGATAATACGTTCTTTTGTATAAATACGAGTCAAATCCGAGTGGAACACCACTAGACCCCACCTTTCTTACTAGACGCACGTAGCTCTGCTAGTGCGATCGACCAGGGAAAGATCTGTGTCTATTCGGGATACCATTGGGAAACCTTACTAGTTTCTTATTGTGTGTTTTGGATACAGTTAAATTGATTATTGTTGGATTGAATTTGTGTGCAGTGGTTTCATAAAGTGATAAGGAAACGGATGAACGGACACGGACTTTGGTCAAAATAAGCATCAGTTAGGGATTGTGACCAGAATTCAGATATTAGGAACGTTGAAGTTAGCGTCGTTAGCGACACCCAATCAGCATCCCACAAACCTAAAGGAAGCAACAACTTCTCGAATACCCTCTAGTTCGCTTATAGCGCCTGGAATGGTCATCTGAACGTTGACTTCGATTATCCAGATAATCGGCTAAATCATATTATCGCTTAAATTGCAACAACCTATACTTGGTTGGAACCCCGAACTAGGGCTACTGTATTATTGAGGTGTTTGTGGTTATAATTAGATTTATTCAAGTGTTTACATTTGGATTTATTTGATTTATTTTCACACTTGTTTATATAGACAGTGGTTCATCGGGGCCAAGCCATCAATTTTTTTTTTCGGTCATTGGCTTCTCAACTTTCAATCACCGAGAGTTTCGCTGATGGGTGTACTTCCTATACAGTAGTACCCCATGGGGCAGATTTTAAGACTAGTGTGTTCGTACCCAAGGCTGATTTATTGGTAGGCTGCAGGAACCTGGTACCCATCTTGCCTGCCATTCCATTCAGCTTGCTATCTAGGATTCTCCAAAGAAGTCCCGGGGAAAAGCACGGGTTTTAGATTCATTATTTTCCTCCTTAGGCTATCTATCCTTCACCTTGGCGTAATAGACCGTGCTTGGCATCTTCCTGCGGGACGTATTTCGTTCATCTCGGTCGCTGCAGGCACACTCATTACAGCTGTTTCCGAAAACCTTGAGACAACGTGAATTTTTTTTCACCCACAAAATTGAGGGAGCGAAAGTTTGATTCGAGCCTGAATATAATGGAATACGTTGGGCTGACCTCAGAAGGAGTCTTTCGATTGAAATTATGTGCAGTCAATCTGTAAAAACGTGTGGGGAGACAGGTGGACGGCGCCCATTCTGCTGCAAATAGGAAATGGTGGCGGTGGAATAAGGAGCGGTGATTTTTCTTTCTGAACAGGTTTCCTGTTTCTGAAGCCAAGTTCAATAACCGTGAGCTGAAACGACTTATTACTGGCTTCACCGACATTGGAAGCCGAATGGCGAGGAGTGGCAGACTCAAAGATTTCGTGCGGCTCGTTTGTTCGGGGACTTGATGTTGCGTTCAACAAGCTAGAATTACTTAGCATGACAGGAATCGATACGGTTGTCCTTTAAAAAAACGAGGTTCAGGAGGCCAAGCCTGATTGTATTATACATGATCCAAAAAGAATCCGTCGCTGCACCACTCCACTCTCGTTTGTGCGGGGAATCAAGGACATCGCCCAATCGCGACCGCGGGCAAACAGCTTGACATTTTGAGCTGTTGAAAGTGGAATGTCGTCTGTTGACCGCATTCGAGTTAGGAAACCTGCACTGAAATTTAAATATAAAACCTACTCGTGTAGTCATGTAAGCGCCGAAACCTTCATGGTGTCAAGGGTCTTCCAATCCGGTAAACCAAAAATCTTGGGTATGGATTCGGTGAGCTTCCTCCTCCCCGATTTGAGGGCATCTCCCATTGCCGTTTTGCAGGCTCGGCAAACCCTCATTTTCTCCGTGATTGTATCCATATCCGAGTCGAGTTCATAAGGGAAGGGTTTCCACCTCTTGCTCTCTACCTCGCGCCTGGCGCGGTTCCGGGATGCCAGACACTCGACAGGCGTTTGACACCCTTCAGTGAGGTCGGGGTTCCAGAGAAAATCGACGAACTCCGACATCTTCTCCGTGCGCAGTGCGAGTGTCCCAGACAGGATGGCGATTTGATCCTGTGCGCTCAGGACGATATGACGGCCGTCAAAAGACGTCGTCCCGCAGACTATTTGCTGTGTATCATAGAAGAAGCCGTGGATGCACAGTGCCGGTGCTAATATCCAGAGAGCATCGATTTCGCGACATAGGATTATGATCGACGGAATATATATCGGGAGTGCTTCCCAAGAAGGCTCGACTTCGGCCTCATTGTTGGGATCGAAATTTTCGAAAACTGAACCGAGATGAATCAAAGTTCGCATAACTGTGAGAGTGTTGCGTTTCATGAAGGGTCTGAGATTTCTGGTCAACCACATATCGATTAACGGAGCGAACCGCTCATTACACCGATGCGCACAGTTCAAGTTGTGATGACCCTACGAAAAAGGAATGCTTCGGGTTTTGTCGGTGTCTGGAAAGAGTCAAGTGGCCCCGTGGCTTTGGACTGCCAATAATGTGCGACTTGTGGTTGCAGCGATATGCCGGCGAGGACATTCTCTTCCAGGACATTGCTGGCGGTTGCGAAGGACTTTTCAGACCAACTGCCATTAGGTTTTTTGACCCTGCATTGTGAACGCTCAAGATAGCGAAGTTCTGTGGGGTGAACTATGCCGCCGTGCGTTTCTCGCCCGCGGTACATAGCACTTCCACGATCCGATTCCCCTCACGGACTCGCAGTAATTCAACTGCGCTAGTGTGGGGAGACGAGTTTGTGTCTTTCATAGCGTTATCACGCCAAACGGGGGCTTATTTTTTTCTCTGGAAAAACACAATACCGTGAGGAGGCATTCTAGGACCGGGAAAGTTGAGTTGGCCTTGTTTCAGCCTGAAAACAACTTGCCGAGCGCCTCCAAGCTGACATTGCCCCCGCTGAAAACGATGCCCAGGTCCCAGCCCTCCTCGCCAGCCTCCCTCTCAACCATGGCCCGGAAGTCCTCGTTATACAGCGCGACCGCCAGCCCGACAACAGCGCTCGGCTCGACGACGAGCTTGCAGCGCTCGTACACCAGACGCAGCGCCGCGACGATCTCCGACTCGGAAACGCTGTACATGCCGCTCACCAGACGGCGTTCGTATATGACGCTCCAGGGGTAGACGCCTACGGGGGTGCGCAGGCCGTCGGCGATGGTGAGCGAGGTGACGCTCGCGATGCGGGTCCCGGCGTAGTAGCCGCGCGTGCAGTCGTCCGCGCCCTCGTGGCTGGGCTCGGCGCCGAAGACGCGGATGCCGGTACCCTCGCAGGAGAGGCCGACGCCGGCGAGCATGCCACCGCCGCCGCAGGGGGCTATGATGGCGTTGAGCGCGCGCCCGCTGGGAGGGGTAAGATCGGAGGAGGGTGAGGTTGCAAGAGCGGAAGAGACTTGTTCTTGGAGCTCGAGGCCCAGGGTGCCCTGGCCGAGGATGATGTCTGGGTGGTCGTAGGGCGGGACGAGGCGGGCGCCCGTGTCGTGGATGACTTTGGCGGCGGCGGCCTCGCGCTCGACGCTCGTGCTCCCGCTGAAGATGACATGGGCGCCGTAGCCCTTTGTAGCGGCGATCTTGGGGGCGGCCGAAATGGTGGGCATGACAATGTAGGCGGGGATGTTGTTCTCGCGGGCGGCGAGGGCGAGGGCTTGCGCGTGGTTGCCTTTGGTTCGAAAGTAAACAAGAAGTGTTTGAATTGAAAGTGAACAAAACAGACTCGCCGGAGCTATGTGTAACCACGCCTTTCTCCCTCCCGCCGTTGTCAGCCCAGGTGGGGTCACGCTTGAGACGCTCGATGGCGTGGAAGGCGCCGCGGATCTTGAACGCACCTATGCGCTGGAAATTCTCGCATTTGAACCAGAACCTGATCAGAGGCTTTGCGGGCGTGCGGCCAGCCCATGGGGTGCCACCCTCGAGCTCGGCCAGTGTGCGTGGAGTCGATGCAAGCTTGCTGAGGGTTGTGTTGGTCAGAACTGGCGTCTTGTGTATGTACGGCTCGATCAGCTTCAGCGCTTCCTGCACCGAGGCACGCGTTAGTGGCGGCGACGTCGACGGATCCGCCATAGCGATATCGAGGTGAGCCGGGCCGGAGCGGGGAAAGGGTTTCGGCCCGGAGCCGGCTATGCGTGTTGTGTTGGAATTCTGCAACCCATTTATCATAATATAGAACCGGAAAGAAGGAACACGGCTACAAACCGTTTCTGTGGGAAGATCCGGAGCCCGTCTTCTCGTCCGAGCTCGGCAAGTACTAGTACCTCCTGCGCTACGCCCCGGAGGCGCCCCAAAAAAATTGTCCGCAAGTCTCCAACCGCGCTTTACAGCGAGCGACCTGCGGCTATGATTCCCGGCGTCGTGCAGACGTACATGCAGAGCCTGAGGATCGTATTTATGGTCAAAGTCCCCGCCGCGGGGCTCGCGCTTCTGGTGGCGATGTTTATCCAGAATAAAAAGATTGAGAAACGGCGATGCAGAGAAGGGCGGAGAGGCGATCGAAAGAGGTGGCACATAATGTTGTTGGTAAGCTTATTCAGTAGTCACTTTCTAGTACTCTACAAAATCTCAATCCCTCCTCGCCTTACATGTAACTTGTGGGACCACTGTGTTCGAAACGATATCTAGTGTACAGAAACGAAATTCGAGGGAAACATTTTATAGTAGCACAGCGACGTAATGGATTGTACTTCCTTCAGGCGCTCGATGCAAGCCAGGCCGCATAGTAATTTTCCAGGCCATCAATCAACCCTGGTTTCTTCGCGGACCATCCCAGCAATGCATTCGCCAGATACGGGCGGACGAGTTGCGTCGTTTGTATGGCTTCTTCGAACACTGTTGAATCCCGTCAGCGAAACAAAGTAAAAAATAAACTCGGCAACTCACGATGCGCAGGCTTGGTGTACTCGTACGGTCCTTTGGCGCCTGAGATTTTGACGAGCTTACTTAGGAGCTCGTCGACGGACTCCGTGTACGGATTCGCGGCGTCGAATATCTTCCCGCCGAGCACCGACGCCTTTTCGGCCACGCGGAGGTACAGCTCCGCGAGGTCGTCGGAGTGGACCACCGCATACCGCCCGCCGGGCGTCCCGGGCCACGCCACCTTCCCCGCCGCTGCCGTTTTGAACAGCATCCCGAGAATGGACGCGGAGCGGCCGTACAGCAGCGCCGGGCGGACGACGATCCCGTTTAGCGCGGTGCTGCGCACGATAAGCTGCTCGAGCGCCGGGCGCCACGCGACGAGCTCGACGGGGCGGACGATGGGGGTGGTGTCCGTGACGGTGTCGTGCCGGTTGTCGCCGTGGACCCAGGTGCCGGAAGTGTAGATGTACGAGAGCAGGGGCGCATCCTGGGGACGCAGGTCCTTCGCGGCCTTGGTCACCCGCTCAAGCATCGACGCCGACAGGTTCTTGACGTTCATTCCGCCCACGGCCTCGATTATCACATCCAGCGTCGCGATGAGCGGGATCCACGCGTCGGAATCGGCATCTCCGATGACGGGGATGACTATAGACGGTTTTTTTCAACATACATAAAGTCTTGCGAAATCAATCCATGCACGTACTTTCCTCCTTTGCCAACTCTTTCCCCTTCGCTTGAGTACGAGCCAGCCCATACACGATATGCCCCCCGCGCACCAACGCCTGCGCAACCGGAAAACCGATGAACCCTGTCGCACTGCGAATAACACGTTAATAAAGTATGCGTGCGCTGGATTGGATTTGGGGGGACGCGGGCATACCCAATGACGAGGACTTTCATGCTTGCTCAGCGCGAGAGGCTGGGTGCTGTGGAAGACTGGTCAGATAAGTAAGCCTCATATTTATACCGGTGGGCCCCCTAATTCCCAGGGTCTCCCACACGTGGGAGTCATCGCGGAATTCGGTGCAGACGGCGAACAGCAGGGATTATTCATTCGTCAGGCCCTGTCTGCGGAAATAGTCCGCGTGAACGAAAGTTGAGCTGAGGCCGCGAACGCCACGCGCATTTTGTCAGAGCCGGCGATATCCGCGTCCCAGTAGAAGGAAAGAAGCGCCACGGGATCCAGACGAGCCCGATTTTTTCGAATGCCGTGGGTTGTACTGCGTAAAGGTATCGTCGGCAAAGATTGCATGCGATGATGCTGGCATTCATAATATGCAGTCCATTGAAGTTGAACTCATTCAAGTCCGTTTAAACTTCGCACCGGCAATATTTGCGTAACCCGGGCGCGGGTCAATGAAAGATAGCACAGCGGATGACAGATTCTCAAGACGAGAACAAAGACTTGCCTTGTCGAGACTCCTTGCCTCGGACTCGGAGGCAGGACGGCATCACCAAGTATTCGCCGTAGTGGAGAGCTGACCAGAAAATGGCAAGCCGCAGGCATGAACCAATGTACGGGCAGCGATGGCCGTTCGCGATCGCGCGCAAGGATTGTGGCGAAAGCGAACAACGTTTCGGGTGGCGCCGGATCAACAAATTGAGCGGAGTTCCTTTGTCACGGCATCGCGGCGTGATCGCATCGACTTCAAGTTCCTCTTGCCAATGCCACCATCTTTCGTTTGTCTCGCGTTCCTCTGGCCGCCGAGCAGTGGACGTGGAGAAACCTTGGTACTTGAGATTGCCTCTGCTCTAAGCACCTGGCCGATATCTGAAACTCATGGAGGCAGTACTTAGACGCTATATATCAAGAATTCTTCATCTCCGCTTTTTCTAAATTCTGTCATCGATGGGCGACGGGGGAGGTGGGGTCATCCCAAAGCCACCTGAAAGCGAGTTTCTCATCTTTAAAAGGGTCTGGTTTGAGCCTAGTCGGCTTTCAAAACTGAAGCATGCTCGGAAGGATTCCGTCACGTCGGCCTCGGACGGAAACTTTTCGCCAAGAGGCGCTGTGGTGTATCTTGGTCTAAACTGGAATTTAAAGGTTTCACGCCTACAGCAGCATCTTTTCAGGGTCCTTTTGTCGCGCCGCGATAGGCTTCTACCCCCAAATGGTCGACGAATATTCAAGTGTCAGCCGCACATAATTCTCGGATGACCCAAGATTCTCTGAGGCTGAGGGCCTGCTCGGAGGGCGATGATCCTCGGAAAAATTCGTTCGGCGTTCTCTTCCGCATGCAGACAAATTCATCCTAAAAAATAACTGAAGTTGCACTCACCAAGTTGATCTCCGTCCATCGTGGGTCCAGGTTACCTCGAGCCCGGTGCCCCCTTTCAGCTGAACCAAACCCTACGATGCTCCTGCCTGATATTATTGCCAGGAACTCAGAAACCAAGCCCGATGCACCCTTTTATGTCTTCGCGTTGCCGGATCCGTCCACCAACGTAGTCAACATCACCAACTTGGAATTCGGGCAGGCCACTCATCGGGCGGCGCACCTTGTTCGTCAAGATCGTGAAAGCGCGAACGGGGAGGTCGTATCCGTCATCGCATTAGCAGACACAGTGGCTTATCACGCCGTGGTGGCCGGCCTCATCACTGCGAAGTGCATCGTATGTCCGCATTTGGTCGACCTGGAGCAGACTATGTGAACTCTTTACTAGCCATTTCCGATCTGCCATTGGTTATCCGCGCTAGCCGTTGCCCAGTTGCTGCGCAAATCATCCTGCCACCGGTTGCTAACCACTGGCACCACTCTTGCGCCTCTCATACGCGGAATTGAAGACGAACTCAAACTGTTGGATCCAGCTTTCGTCCTTACAATCGAAGAAATTCCTTCTCTTTCTCAGCTCTATCCTAACTTGGTTTCCAAAACCACCAGTTCTGAATTTTCAGAATATGTTCCAAATTACACCAAAGTTTCCCTGGACGATATCTGCCTGTATCTACACTCTTCAGGGAGTACCGGATTTCCAAAACCCATTGCGCACACCCACAAAACTCTATTGCATTGGTCTCAATTCTGTGCGTTGCTCCTCACTTCCTTTCCATCCGTCTTACCAACCCAGTTCCGAAAAGCGTTTGTTACGGACATCCATCACTACGTCAACTCCCCCTTCGCTATCGGAACAATGGGCCTATCCCCATTCGCCCTGTCGGGAATATTTTGTCAACTGCTCCAGCCATTGTACGGCGGTGTCACTGTCGCTGTTTTCCCTCCGACTGCGTCATCTCCCGAGTTGGTGCCAATCCAGCCTGCTCCGGACAATATTTTGCAATTCGCGCGCAAAACGAACTGTAAATCGGTGTTGACGATTCCGACCTTGTTGGCGGTTTGGGCCAAGTCGCCTGATGCAATCGCATATCTGAAGACTCTGAGTCTCGTTGTAAGTCCAACAGTCTTCTGGGTCGGCGCCACACTTTCACTGCTGTGTGTCTGTTCTATTTCAGCTTTTCGGAGGAGGCCTACTTCCCAAACCTTTGGGTGACAACCTCGCGAAATCCGGCGTGAATCTCCGAGCGCTGTACGCCGGCACTGAATTTGGGGCGATATCTTCTTTGATTCCGTTCCCAGGCGATGAGAAAGAGTGGGAATGGCTGCGGTTCACCAACCAGGTGAAAGTGCGTTGGGTTCCCATGGGCGGCGAAATGTTCGAATGCCAGATCCTCGTACGCCAAAAGTCTTACCCCCGTCTCGTCTGATCTAATCTGCGAATCTAGACCTGGAAGAACCACCAGGTGAGCGCGCAAAACCTGGAAGACGTCCAAGGATACGCAACCTCGGACCTTTGGGTTCCCCATCCTCGGAAGGAACACTTGTGGAACCTGTATGTCGGTCGCTTCTGTTATAAGTAATTCTCTTTGGTGACTTGTGGGATAGGATTGGCCGCCTCGACGACGTTATCCTCCTTAGCTCTGGGGAAACGATGATGCCCACTCTCATGGAGGACGTTGTCGTAAGCAGTCCATAGTACGTAATACTCTTATACCTCCCAGTGATACGGGATAACCAGCGATCACGCAGCGTCGCAGCCTCAGTGATATTCGGCAATGGGTGCGACAAGCCCGGTATTCTCATCCAACCAATTCCTGCCCATCAAAGCAACATCACCAACACACACGAGGTCTCAGAGCTCAAAAACACAATCTGGTATGCCACGCCTTCGTACCCTCCCTCCCTTCCGTCCTCATATTGATAAATCATAACCAACTTATAGGCCCATTATCGCGGAGGCAAACGAGGCCGCACCGGCTTTCACTCGGATCCAGAAGGACATGATCCTGTTCACTTCGCCGGACAAGCCACTACCTCGAACCGTAATCAAAGGCACCGTATCCCGCAGGGCGGCGGTCGACTTGTATGCCGCGGAAATTTCGATGATATATGCATGTAAATAATAGGTAGGTAGGTAGTCGGGTAGTCTATATCGGAGTATCTCGCCGGCAATTACTGAGGCAGTTTGGATTCGTCCGTGGATACGCAAAGGGAGGTAGATTCTCCGCGACTCGGTTCAACGCTGAGACTCCGAGATCCGAGTTTCGGGCCGACGGCATTATCCGGCCGAACACCTCTTCGTCACCAACCGCGATGTTCGGCCAGCCAAGGCGCCAGGCATTCGGGGTGTGGTCCTTCATTAAGCATACAAAGATGCATCCAGCCTTCAAAGTTCAAACCGTCCATCCGCGTGCTTCGCGTCCAATATCTCAGTAGTCCGGGTCCGAGCGGACATCGCGATTTTGGCAACTGTCCTGCGACGTCTTGTGACGTCCTGTACAGGCCTGTACAGGTCGAAAAAGACCGCCAGATCGCCAGACCGCAGGCTATGTCAAAAACCCCACCAGACACCCCAAATTTTTTTTTTCTGACCCATCCCATTGGGTTCTAAGGCCCATTTCTGCGAACTTTTTTTTTTTTTACAGGACAACAAGATCAAAAGATCACCAGACTTTTGTCATTTCGCTGATGGACCCACCGGCTTTTCGTATGCTACAATTCTTGTGGCCCGCTCGCCAGATATTGCAGAGTCGACTTTCTCAGTCCCTGGGTGTCAGGATGCCGCCTCCATGAATTAGCCGAAGTAAGCTACTGAGCGTCCGGCCTTTCTCGCGTCGATATAACACGGTTGACCCCTACTCGAGATTCCAGGTCATTTTGCTGCGCTGTCGATGAAATTGTATACTCTGACGCCGCGCGTTTCTCCCTGCTTCCTTGCACGTTCGTTTCTCACGCTGACAGACTCATGTAATTTTATAAAAAGAAAGTGACAACGCGACCAAGTCCGACTTCCACAAACGCGGCGCCCAGCTCCGCGTTCCATAGATCAATGTAGAAAATGTGCGGTGTCTGTCAACCATAAAGTAGACGGCGACCAGCGTAACCATTAAACCAGAGTTCAACGGTTCAAGTTGCGTTGTCACGGCGAGAAATTGGGAGGGAGCCTATTACCTCGCCAACGCTTGGCCGGGATAGAGGCTCAAAGGCCCAGCAACGGTCGAGAACTAGCCAGTATTCTCTCGAAACTTCACGGAGGTCGTAGTCTTCACGTTTAGGACGCAACAATTGCAGGTCTTCACAAGTCACCACGGCCTGGCTAGGTCGTCGTTTCAAAGGTTCAGATGTTAGGATCTGATATAATCTCTTCAGCGACGGAATAAAGACATGGGGGCAGAAGTACAGCACCTCCAAGGCCAGCAGTGCGAACGAATAAACGTCGGATTGTTTCGTTGTGCTTAGCAATCCTCCACTAGCATTGTCCCTGCCGATGACAAGGAAGAGCTCCGGTGCCATGTAAGGCACTGTTCCGACGCTCAGGGTTGTATACCATCGGCGGTTAAGTATCTTGGAGATACCGAAATCGCAAATGCAAGGAACACCTCGTTTGTCGACGAGCACATTTTGCTTCGTGAACCCAGTAACCATATGAAGTTTGATTAAGCAATGGCTGTCTAGACACCAAATCAGGTTCAAGCACTGATTCGGTTAAGCAGGCAGGGGGGAGAGAGGGAGGAGGAAGCATTTGATCACTGAGCAATCAGTGATTAATGAGAGGCTTCTTTATTGCATTTGAACACAGATTAAACTGGGTTTGAACAAAGTTCAACGGTGTGGTTGCTAAAAAAACCTGCTCTTGCGTGCCTCGAACGAGAGACCTCCGGTAATTGAGACCTGGACCACGGGAGAGAACAGGCACATCCCACTGCACCACAGAAACATTACCAACAGTTGAAATTCTATGGTTCTGACGGTGCTCCAGCCTTACTGTTCTCTCCCTCATTCAAAGTCTTTTTACATTCAATGGCACGGATTCAACCTGTTAAAGTTTACCATATAAAGTAAGTAAGGCTGGCCAGTGGCAGAGCCCGGTAACGGGACGAAACTTAATTTATATAAAAATAAGGCTGAATATT
The DNA here is from genome assembly GCA_029289565.1 of Mycena galericulata. Taxonomy (NCBI): domain Eukaryota; kingdom Fungi; phylum Basidiomycota; class Agaricomycetes; order Agaricales; family Mycenaceae; genus Mycena; species Mycena galericulata. The sequence continues at coordinate 336,222 of JARKIA010000169.1, read as the reverse complement.
GGACCAAGTTTGTTACTCTGGAAGAAACCCAAGATGAATTCAGAACCCAGCTTTGGCTCCAGGTCTCCTACCCACTGTCTTGTAGCTTGCTTTTATGTTAAAGCATAATCTCCCCGTCCCGAAGGTATCTAGTGAGTTAGTGGGGCATATATATTGGGAAAAACGAAAGGGGAAAAAAGAAAAAGGCTTGCCGTTGAACAAAATAGAGCATAATTTGGAGCGCACACTGGGGTTACAAGTCGGAGGATTCAAAGGATGAACAGAAAGGCCCCTATTGAATAGATGCCCGAACTAGTATTAAAACTTCAAGTAAGTAATTGCACTTGGCATACAACTTACCTGAGATGCGTGAACCTCTGACACGTTGAAGTCGTGAACCTGCAGAGTTGTATGTTAGGGTTGAAACGGAACACATACAGCCTAAATCTCGCCCGACATACCCGAGTTGAGTCAAAGGAACCAGTAATTGCACCCGAGATGCCCGAGACACTTCAACTTCATCTTGAATGTTAGCAAGCATCACAAGAGTCGAAGAGTCACTGCGTTCAGCCATGCCCTAGACAGCGACCGGTCTAGCTCATAGTAGCCGGATCTATTTCGGGCTATCTCCGTCTAAGGCTCCAGACCGTGATGGCCCAAAGCACTTAGACACCCGTCCTGCGTAGCGCGAAGGAGGCCCGCATCGCTCAAATAGGCGGGTCATGTCTAGGGCAGCCTACCTCACCTCGCCCGCATCTAGTACTACCTAGCTCTGTATCTTTGCCCGTTCCCTTGACTCATTTCCCCCTCATCCGGCGACCCTTAAGTTCTTGCACTGCCCGTATAATACGACCCTGAGCAACTCAGCAAACCCTGAGCATGTCTCTGCGCTCACTGAATCGGGCAAGCCGTCCTTTCTTTGGTCTCGCATAGGTAGACTTTGTGATTCATGTCAAATTCAGAATGGCCCCACTGCTATCTTTTTCCTGAACGCCCACTGCACTCAAGTCCGGCATAGCAACGGCATAGACCGGTATAGACCGGCCTACACGTGGTGTGACTATGTGACTTAGACGCATGTGGCGGTCTAGCCCCGCCGAGTGCTGTCTATGGCTCTAGACATGACAGCTGTCTAGGACCCGGCTGAACGCAGTGAGTGGAACCTTATGTTGAAATCAGGGTGGCTGCAACACCCTTGCAGACCCTGGCGACTAGATGAATGAACTAAAAACATAAGCATTCAACTACATTCGAGCAGTACTGTCTCACGCAGCTCGGGATTCTGGTGAAAATTGAAACCAGCACCTAAGAGAAATGGGTGAGCTAGTCGTACAAACATGGCTATTACTGGTCATATGCCCTCACAACGTGCTCGGGGATGCATCTGCGAGACATGTACTCTGTTGAGCTGAACTTATGAACATGGAGCAGGAGCTGCACATCTTGGGTCTCCATCCCACTGCGGTATGTGTCCACCCACCACACCAGCGGTTTTCCCAATGTCTGATTGTGGCAAGCTGTACTGATGCCAGGGCCCTTGAAATATTCTCTTTTAGAGTGTCAAAGGTTTAATCATAGTGTTCACGCAGATACCTTTTTGCCATGCCCAGAAAACTCCATGAAGTTTAACTCTCAACTGAATTTGGGAAGAAAAATGCAGAGGTGACCGTAGCCTCAATGATCTCCTGTATTTGCAGGATTTCTTCAGAACAATGTACTACATGATACAGTAAAAAATGGTGGCCTCGGCCTGCCAAAGGGGGTAAACAATAAAAAGAATTCGGCCTCTGGCCGATTTGGCCCTTGTCACACAGAGGTGACTAACCAGACCCATAGAGTAAATCAGCTTGAATCTGGTCATTTTTGTGGATACAGCTATATGCTAGTGACTGGTGCCTTCCCATGAAGCAATACAATCATCTGCACACAGATTGTCTTGTCTCACCACAGCAGTTCAACTCTATGCTTTGCTATTCATATACACTTCTATCTTGAACCACTACAGCCAACCACTGATTATTTTGAGCCACACTAACCCTGTGTTAAACAAACCCTTCCCAAGTAAAGTTTAACAATAAACATGAACAGGTTGAATCCATGCTATTGAATGTAAAAAGACTTTGAATGACGGAGAGAACAGTAAGGCTGAAGCACCTTCAGAACCATAGAATTTCAATTACTGGTAATGTTTCTGTGGTGCAGTTGGATGTGCCTTTTCTCTCCCGTGATCCAGGTCTCAATTACCGGAGGTTCGAGGCACGCAAGAGGAGGTTTTTTGGAAACCACACCGTTGAACTTTGTTCAAACCAGTTTAATCTGTGTTCCAATGCAATAAAGAAGCCTCTCATTAATCACTGATTACTCAGTGATCAAATGCTTCCCTCCTTTCTTCATGTGCAGCAGCAGCATCCAGCGGGCCCTGCCTGTTCCTGTTTAATCAAATCAGTGCTTGAACCTGATTTGCTGTCTAGACAGCCATTGCTTAATCAAACTTCATATAGATTCTTGTGAACCGATGTTAGAAGAGACCAAGACGTAAGATGTGATGGGTCTCATACCACTTTCAGATCTCCATGAACAATGTCGTTATCATGGAGAAACTTCAGCCCCGATGCCACACCACACACCTGCAAAAATGAGTACACGGCTATTGCTCGAAGAAAAGGAATACCAGGTGGTCTCTGTTGGCCGATGGATTTGTTCTGAGGTACCTTCCAACATGCCCCAATTCACAAAACGGAGATATAAGGACAGGGCGAGGCGCGATGCGAACGTCTTCGCAGACACCAATAAACGGAAGGGCGTTTTCGTGCTTGAGCTTGCTCCAAATATTAGCTTCACGTGTAAGCCGCTGTGAAGGAGAATTCAGCTTAGCCAGCATACGCACGGTCAATCTACCTTCAACAGTTCCTCCGCCCGTAGTTGGCCGGATTCATGGTCGGGCAAGCGGATCATCTTGATTGCAACCTGTGCGCAAACTGCTCGAATTCCACTCACTAACCGAAGAAAACAGACATACGCGGATTTTGTGACCACTGGACAGTGTTAACTTTCCGCGGTATATGTCCGAATGACCTCCTGCCGCAATTGGCCAACGTTGTGGATCGGCATGCATTATGAGGCCTTCGAGATGCAGATCATGAATGTCTGAGAGGGAAGCCGCCTAGAAACGTATTAGAACTGGAAAAGTACTGGCTGCCTGCAGATACCCCATAAAATGTTTCTTCTCCACTCGACACTCTTTCAAGTCCCCGCCTAATATGAACGTTAGTGAGCAACGGAACTCAAGGCCTTAGGTACGTACACCTGGATACGATCTGCCGCAGATTGAAGCATCGAATCTTGTGCGAGTCTACTGAAAGACCGCGGCGTGCTTTGATGCGTAAGAGGCCGAGTAAATGGGGGAGTGGGTGATACTGGCCGCCGATCCCACCCTCGCGGACTCCTTCGAGAAGGCTGTTGCCATAGGCTGTGGCCAACGGAAGTCTTAGGACTAACTCGCCCTCCGGAGCGAATACATTCGAAGATAGGATGTCCTCGAGCCGGTGTGTTAGGTACCCGAAGACATAGGCGCCGTAGCGCCTATCTTACATCAGCTTACCTATCTTTGTTTACACATATTTGTATCAGTAGTATTTAAAGGGATCGGCCACGTGCGGGTGGGTATCTTTTACACACCCACACTATAGGCCGCTCCCTTCTGTCAATCATACAGAACCTGGACCAGCTTATTATCTGGAGTTGAGTGAGAGACCCACAACCCCAACTAACACTTTTTTAAGCTCCATCGCTCCCAACGGAGCACCTCTATAAATTTTGACTACAAAAAAAGACTACCGAAAAAGTCTACTCTACCATGTCTGTGGATAGAGTGAACCCCACGCCTGCTGAGAACTCCTCAGCAGCGCATACTGAGTTCTACTCAGTTTCGACCGCCCCCGAGCTTGGACTCGGGAGCGCTACTCTGCAGCCAGTCGGTGACGTGGCAGCGAGTTTGAGCCCCCCCGCAAGAAGTCTGCCTAGCCTCGGGCGTAGAACTCCCGAGGGACCTGTCCCCGATGCCCCTCCACATCTAAGGATGGTCACCGGCCCAAATGGCGAGATCCATTTTGAGGATATTTACGGCCGACGTTTCAATATAATTGCGGAAGGAAATACTCGCTCTGAGGCTGAGCGATCAGCATCGTCTACCGCAGGCGATACTCCTGGTGTACCTATGCACCATAGCACCCTGTTTAATCAGTCGCCGGAGACCAGGGCACTAAGCACTGAATCAGTACTCTCCGATTCTACTCCGGCTGACGGGACTTCAGAGGAATTTCCCGCCTTGGACCTTGACATCAATCCGGACGATCTGACCCCAACGCAGATAGCGCAACTCAACGCTATCCGCGGTCACTTGGGCACTGCCAATGCGCGACTCGCGGCCACCACCGCTATTATCGCAGAACATCAGGAACTCACGGAATCAGTACAAGACTCGCTCCAGACAGTGCGAGCCGAAGTCATATCCCGTATCGACTCGTTGCGTAACGAGGTGAACTCTCAACGGTCTCGATTAAACCGATGTCTAGATGACAATTTGAGAGTCATGCGAGACACGGGAGCGTCCGCCTCGCAAATTCAAGAACTTCTGCAAGCCATGAGTAAGGAGGAGGGCCGCACCAAAAAGGGCCCCACGGCGGCGACAGACAATCCGTCGGTTGCCCCTAAGGAACCTCTCCCCGAGCAGATTAAGGCAACGGTGAACTCCACCGTAACTCCCCGAGCCCCGGACGAGAGTCACGAAGACTTCGAACGTCGCGCGGCCGCCGTTCTTCGCACTAAGGAACAAGCTCACCATGCGTTCCCACTCCCAGGAGTAACTCCTGGGGCTACACCGCGAGAATCTATCCCCAAGATCACTCGATTCATCCCCTCAGCTGATGACTATCAGTCAGTAGGGAGTGCTTCTCGTGCAGGGGATCCGACACAGCGACAGGCGCAGGCTGAGCAGTGGAAAGCTACGCGGTTCGCGCAGCTACAACACCAGCCCACACGCCCTTATGCAACCCCAGTCTCTATGAATAACTCCCACTCTGCCTATGTATCGGGCGCCGGGAGTGAGTCGCGGGATGTATTGACCGAATTCGCAGACAGCGCCGCACTGGCTATTCGAGAAAACCTCGAATCCAAACTAGGTGTACGCACCGATTTACCCATGAACGTTCGTACCCCCAAAGTGGCCGACCCGATTAAGTATCGAGGACAAGACGACCACGAGTTATTTACAGTGGACTTCATTGAGAAACTCGTAGGATGGATGCAAGCTGGGAACTATGGCGGCGAAGATTTAGATTGGTACCGTGTAGTGCTGCTACAATCATACTTGGACGGCGAAGCCCACCGCTGGTATGTCGCTGAAGTGAACGCGTTCGCACGCGAGAATGGAGGAGCAAAGCCTGAGTTTGCTGACTTGATCTGCAACATGCACCGTCGCTTTGTGAAGTCATCGACCGCCCAGCGCGCAACGCGCGCATTTGACAACGTCAAATGGGATCCTATTGCAGGCCCCGAGCAACTCTACTCGGATTTGAATGAGCGAGGGCGAAAAATGGTGGAACCTCCTTCACATTTCGCACTCAAAAGCAAATTCATGAGCCTGCTACCCCGCTGGATTAGCAAAGAACTCAAACTACATCGCGGACTCACCGCTGAGTTCTCCACGCTGGAAATGCTGCGTAGCCATGCACGACAAGCATGGGAGGCTGACGCCGGCATTAAAGACGAAGATGCAGCAGCTGCGGAAACGGCTGCCGCCTCATCGTACCGTCCCAGACACGAACGAACTAATAATGATGCCCCCCGCGCTGGACGATCGTCAAATTTCACAAGGCGTGAAATACCACGCGTGCAGCGCGAAGCGCCGCAACGAGAGGCGCTGCAAGCTGAACACCCTCGTTCCCGCACTCGGCAGCCAGAACGAGATGCCGCCGCAAAAGGGAATAGACCTGCGGGAACCAAAGTCTGTTATTCGTGTGGTGGGAACCACTTTGCCCGGGACAAAGAATGTCCCAATTATTCGGAATCACAGCCTCACCACCGGGACAAGGCCCGAGTTCAGGCGAACCGAGTTCTCGAAAGCTACTCAGACGAGGATACTCAGTCCGAGTCGTCACGATCCGACAAGCAGTCCGACGACGACGCCGATCGCAATATTGCACCCGACCTAGAGGACCTCATTGCATCCTCTAATGAAGAAGATGTGCGCCTGAACGCTATGCACGGCTACTCTGAGCCCATCAGGTACTACTCCATGCGAGTAGTGTCTATTGAAGACGATGACACGGAGACTGTAGCGAGTGATACGGAGTCCTCCGTAACCGCCTCCTCTGTACCGTCCAGTACGGTCAGCGAGGCTGGCACCCAAACCGAGGACCCATCCCGAGAAGGGGCCGCACCTTTCGGAAACTATAACCCAGGGCCGATATGCGTGGTCTGTGAAGACTGCGCACTCGTACATCGCCGCGTAGCAGCTACCCCTGAAAATGGGTTAATATTCGATCGGGAATACACGGTCTGTGTACACCTAGCTAACGCCGGACTTGTACCTATCGATACGGGTGGCCCCGCCACGACTCCTCCTCCGGAGGAATATTTTGAGGGAACCCTCTTGAACCAATTGGGAGAGCCGGATTTCGACATGGGCGTCATCATTGACATAACCTCGCCTGCGGAGATTGGAATAAAGTCCGCTATTGAGGAGGTTCAACTCCATGACCGACAACGCGTCAGGGCCGGACTCCGGCCACTCACCGCGTTGGAATATCATGTTAACCTGCAGTGGACGACGAAGTATCGCAGTTATACTCCTAGCGACGCAGATGAAGAATGGAATGAGCGACTCGCTCAATATGAAGAACAAACTCACCAGGAGTTGCGTCGTGACCCGCGCACCGGACCTCGCGTTCGTGCTAGAGAAGTGCTGGACGAACTACGCGACGCTCGAGCAATCGAGGCACGCGCAAAGCTACTTGGACCTGACGTGGAATACGTCTTGGAACCCTGCCAACGATTAGTGATAGCACAACTAGGAGACATGGGTCGTGCCCACGAACTTCACCTGAGATCCATGCACTGGAAATCTCAGGCATGTATCATCCGTCGTCTAGGGGTTCAGAATAATGCACGCCTTGAGACAATCAGCCGGGAACTTGCAAACCCATCGCTGCGCAGCGACGCCGAGAGAGCTTGGAATGATGCCTATGCCGAGGCTAGAGAGATGAGCGCTCGACTATCCTGGGAGATGAGCTCGATAAAGGCGCAGTACGACACTGCAATTCATCTCAGAAATGAGTCAAGAGCCGCAGTACTTGCCGCACGCGCGCACAATGAACTCAGGAAGAGGGCCGCAACCTGGCCCTCTCACTGGAACCCATTCCGGGCAGGAGTTAGCTACTCACCTTCTGGAATGCCCTCCATGCCGCCTTCCATTTTTCCTCCTGCCCCCCAAGGGATCGTCATACCAGGGCAAGAGGACCTGGGACGCATACCAACGGACGAAGCCATCTACTGGCAGAATGCCACTTCATTTTCCAATGAAGAGCTTGAGGCAATAGACCCTCCGGTTGGTCCCGAGGCGGACCTAGACCACGCGAGTTTGGCGAGCGAGGAAGGCACGCTCCCCCATAACATCGCGATATCTAGCCACGGTGTCCACGGAAATGTCGCCGACGACTACAACGCTGTAACCCCCGGACATACCTGGGAAGAGGAATCCGAGTTGGCAGATATCCGCTCTCGGCATCAGCAACCGCATGCCTGGAGAGGCATACTGGACGATGAGGATCCTTACCACGAAGAATATTATTTCGCCATGACGGCAGACGTTGAAGATCCCACGGAATTGATCCGTGGATCCTACTCCGACGAAGAAATCCCCGTGTCATGCACAGGGGATGATATTGCAACTGAAGTGGTCCGCGAGTCTTACGACGTTGAAGATGCCTCAACGCCTGCTCCTCTGTCTGCCCCGGAATCTACGGAATCCTCAACCGATGAGGTTATCCTACGTGCAGTTAGAATGCGCGGTCCCAGAGATGGCGAACAACTAAGGGCATACGTTGACAAGGATAATAACGTGTACTGGCGTGCCATGGACTTGCCAGCCGACCACTATCTCAACCCGCGGTTCCGAGCAGAGCACGAATACGCCCTACGTGCCGCTATTTCGGACCACGCCAATGCACTCAACGCCGAATACGAAGGCGAGGAATTCACCGAGTGGACGAATGAACTTACCGGCAGGGATCGCCGAGGTATTCTAGATACAAACCCTCGACTACTTCCCGGCGAGGTCTACTTTGAACGACTGGCATCGTCGGATCCCGACCAGGATGACGATTTTGCCAATCCTGGGTTTCGTCAACATTTTCTGGCCGCCCAAGTCGAGCACTCGAGTAACATCCGAAGATCTGGGGATGTTGGATTACTGGATCAACCCTCGCGACCTCGGTCTTCCACTGCGTGCATAGCGCTGCTGTTACGCATCAATGGAACGGAGGCCTACGTTCTCGTCGACTCGGGTAGCACGACTAACTCGATGACACCGGAGTTTGCTCACGCAACCAAGGCCCCCCGCATTACATTGGTCGCACAAGTAATGTTACAGCTAGGCTGCAAGGGAAGCAAGTCGCGCATAAACTACGGCACCCGAGTTCCAATAGACTTCGGGGGACTACTTGGATATGTATACTTCGATCTGGTAAACTTAGATCGATTCGATATCGTTCTAGGGGCCCCGTTCTTGAACCGCCACGGGGCGGTTATTGACTTTGCCAAGCGGGAACTCCGGTTCTCCAATGGGCAGTCATTACCTGCTCTTCCTATTCCCGTCGAGGCCTCACTGGTGCACAAACGCGAGAGCACTCGCAAAGATGTTTACGCCGCGAAGGGAAAAGCTCCCGAGGCGAGCGGATCCACCTCCGTTTGACTTCGAAGCGCCCGCGTGCTGGACATTCCCCGCTCGGATGGCGCTACTCAAGGGACGATATACCCAACGAACCGAAGACGACGAGTTACTATAGAAGAAGAAGAAGAAAATGAGGAATCATTGCCATCATTACCGCACAATAGTCCTAGCCTATTCGAGGACGAACCCATAGCTACAGCTAATGCACGGCGTAGAGCCACCGTGGAATCTGTACCTGAGGATGCCGCAGAAATATTACCTACACTACCTCAGGACTACCCGCACGATCTCGAATTAAACGAGGATTTCCTGATTCAAGAGGCTAGACGAGCGCACGAACAACCCTGGTTACACGAGGATTGGGACGAATCAGAAGACAACGGCTCAGAAATTTTCTTCGACGCCGTGGAACACTGTGAAGAGTGTGATGCATTGAATAGTGCCGGTGACACACCGGAGACTAGTCCGGGCCCGATATTACATATCGATATAGACCATGTCCGCGAGGACGCCCGTACACCACGCCGCCTGCAGCGAAACGGGATGCCTGACATAACAACATACTCAGTAATCACCCCGCATTCATCCAAAATAATAATATCCCGTCGAAACGAAGCAGACCCGCTGAGTATCAGCGATGATGCCTTGGACGACGCAATACACATGATGTCCATGTGGCGTATGGATGTCGAAGAACCAGAAAAAGGGCCCGCCCCAGTCGCGGCCCCTGATCGATTGTCACCGTTACGAGCACGGTGGTTTGAAATCTGTAAAGATTTAATGGGCCCCATACCTGAAACGTTACCACCATTCAGGGAAATTAACCATGAAATCAATCTAATCGACGAGGACCTCATATACGGCCACCACATGCCTAGATGTTCCGACGCCCTGCGTCCCCAACTGCGGGACAAAATCAACCGCTACGTCCGAGCTGGGTGGTGGGAAATGCGACCAGTCCCACAGGCTGCACCGCTACTATGCATTCATAAGAAAACTGGACTATTACGTACCGTCGTGGATGCGCGGAAGCGCAATGATAACACGATAAAAGACGTGACCCCATTTCCGGACCAAGACAACATCCGTATGGATGTGGCACGCGCGAAATTTCGATCGAAAATCGATATGTCAGACGCATATGAGCAAATTCGGGTTCGACCCGATGATGTCTGGAAAACGGCGTTTGCAACGACATTTGGAACGGCAGTTTCAAATGTCATGCAACAAGGGGATTGCAACGCCCCCGCCACATTCCAGCGACTCATGACATGGATTTTCCGCGACGCTCTTGGCACGTTCGTACACGTCTACCTGGACGATATATTTGTTTTCTCTGAATCTATCGACGATCACGAGGACCATCTCAAGCTGGTATTCGACCGCTTGAGAAAAGAACAACTATATTTGAGTAAATCAAAGTGCGATTTATATTCGAAAGACATGGACTGTCTTGGTCACAGAATAACGGACCGAGGCCTCCATGTCGACACCGACAAGATGGCTCGGATTCTCGAATGGCAGGCGCCTCGATCACACCAGGAAGTCATGAGGTTCCTGGGATTAGTTCAGTACCTGGCGAACTTCATGCCGGATGTGGCGCACCTTACTTCGCCGCTCGAATCAATATGCCATGGCGGACAACCCTTCGTATGGCGTCCCTTTCACCAGCACTGTCTTGATCAAATCAAGTTGATCGCACGGCGCACCCCTATCCTGAAGCCAATCGACCCCAGTCGCCCGGACCCCATCTGGTTGGTATGCGACGCATCAGCCTGTGGAGTTGGTGCGGTATACGGGCAAGGCCCGGAATGGCAAACATGCCGACCTGCTGGGTTCATGTCAAAGAAATTTACATCAGCCCAGCGCTCATACAAAACCTATGAGCAAGAAGCTTTGGCAATCATCGAAGGCTTGCTAAAATGGGAAGATAAATTACTCGGACGCAAAATTATGATTGCGTCCGATCATAAAGCACTGGAGGCGATAAAAACTGCAGCGCGCGGTAGCCTGAACGGCCGACTCATTCGATGGGACGAATACTTATCCCGATTCGACTTCGAAATCTTCCATGTCGAAGGTGTCCAGAACAAGGTTGCCGACTGCTTGTCGCGTTACTACGAGAACGACCTACCGGATGAACATCACGCACCACACATATATGTGGATGGTGACTTCCGGCTCGATCCCGATCTTGAAGATATGACAAAAGTCCGTGCCGCGGAACTTGAGGCGTACCCACAACGCCTGTATGCACAGCGCATCCACCACGAAACTGTGGAGGAGCGAGTCCTGGAAGCAGCGGAACTCGCGAAATACGCACAACAGATCAGCGACGACGACTTCGACGCTACCGCCATACCTTTAAGCGAAGCACTCGCCTCAGAACCACCATTAACCGCCAGCACAGAAGGGGATATTACATTCCTTCCTGGAGTACGCGCCGCATACGCAAAGGACGCATTTTTCGCTAAAATCATAGCGAATCCGGACCACTACCCCACGTTCAGTTACGACGACGGTCTGATACACACCGAAAACGTACTGGGTGTTCGTTGTCTGTGTATCCCACGGGCTTCTGGGCTGAAAGGGCCCAGACGTCTAACGGAACTGGTCATAGACCAGGCGCACAAAGTAATCGGCCATCTCGGACCGATGAGAACCGCCGAGTATGTGCGACGGTGGTACTGGTGGCCCAAGCTAGGGAAAGAAATCGATAAATTTTGCGCTAGCTGCGGGACGTGCCGGATGGCTAAGCCCCGCAGCATTGCGCCCACTGGATTACTCCATTCTTTACCTATTCCCCAACGACCATGGGACTCCGTAGGAATGGATTTCGTCGGTCCTTTTCCCAGCTGCATGGGATATAACTACATGCTCGTAGTCATCTGCAGGCTGACGAACATGGTATCACTTACCCCGATGAAAGTTACGGACACGTCCTCCGACGTGGCTTGGCTCTATGTGCGCGACATCGTACGATTACATGGCGTCCCACGATCCATAGTCTCCGACCGCGATTCAAAATTCACAGCGAAATTTTGGAAAGAGCTGCACAGACTTACCGGATCGAAACTTCTCATGTCGACATCTTTCCACCCACAAACGGACGGCGCCTCCGAACGCGCAATCCGCAACGTGTCGCAAATTCTACGATCCGTGGTCAACCCGGATCAACGCGACTGGGTGTATCACATCCCAATGGTGGAATTCGCGATTAATTCTAGCATCAGCGCATCAACGGGATACGCTCCCTTTGAACTGAACTACGGCTACGTACCTCGCATGACGAATGTCGTGGAAAACGAAACTGAGTTCCCGGGCGTCCGGGAATTCGTCACCAAAGCACTCACCAATATTGCGATCGCGCATGACGCGATAATAGAGGCGCGGGTTAGCGCCACCTATCACGCGAATAAAAGTCGCGTGGCTGAGACGCCGTACGCCGTTGGCGATCTGGTATACTTATCCACTAAAAACTTGAACTTGCCCAAGAGTCGGGCGCGCAAACTCGCGCCTAAATTCATTGGTCCCTTCAAAGTTATCAACAGCGCTCCCAAATCTTCCACTTACAAACTGGAACTTCCGGCGGAATTGCAACGCCGGAAGATACACGCGCGCTTTCAGGCGTCACTGCTACGCCCACATCAGCCAAACGATGATGATATATTCCCTAGCTGGGAAGTGGGGCGTTTCTATGATTTCGGTATGCCCGACGACCAGGAATGGATGGTCGAGGAGATTCTTGGCCACAAGTGGATTGGACCGCGATCCCTGCGATTCAGAGTCAAATGGACAGCAGGGGATATAACCATGGAACCGCCAAAACACCTGGAAGATGTGCAGCACTTGGACGAATACCTTGAATTACACGCGGTGGAAAGATGGCAAGATCTGCCGAGGCGATCATCATCACCCCATCACGCTGATCCGTGATGGCTCGTGCTCCTCGCAAACACTCACTGCGTCCTACTTAAATGGCGCGGGCGCAGGGACCCATTCCCCTCTACCAAAACGACCACGCCATACTCAATTGGATGGCGGACCAAGTCGACACCGATATGGCGCCTCGCTGGAGCGACAGCGCCCACTACATCGAAGATCGAAACAACAACAGTTTCTACGACCGCCGCGCGATTAGCCGCTGGGACGGCGCTGTGCCCCATCCAACGTTCGTCTACAGCATAACCGCCTCGCTGACAACGCCGCCTCCCCGGTTCACCGGATTTGGCGACGTTGTCAATTTTCCTGGAGATAATCCAGGCCCGACTACCGGGACATCAGGTACGTTTCCACCTAATAACCCGCCAGCAATGGCGGCTCACCGGCGGCCTGCAGGGCGCGCCACGCCGGACACCTCTACGTCCGGGTCTGATCGCTACGACGAATCGCGTCACTGGGAATCACCAGTGGCGCGTGAAGCCACCCTTCGCCATCAAGCACTCACCTCTAGGGAACGCTTTCACGAAGAACCCTACTGGCGCGATGGACGCTTCGACGACGCGCCCCGCGACCAGCGTGATCGACAATTCGATCGGAACCGCACTCGTTTCCACAACTACACCCTTGCCGCGGACGATCGTCAACGCGCCCGTGACGCCTCGATAGCGCGTTCACGGGGACTCGAACCGTCACCCTCGCCCCCCTCGCTGTCTTTCCGAGACATGCGCCACGGCCAGGACGTCCCACCGCGCATCGTGGCAAACGTCGACCTAGCTGCACTGCCGCGCGGCCCCGATGGTCACCCCCAATCGGCATGGGCGGTGGCGCAGGACAGAGACGACCCGCCCGACGACGATGTCGTGTGCCCCCCGCCCGATCCCGACTATGTCTCTACGGAGGAGGCGCGCATTTTGCGTGTCCGTACCCGCCCACCACGAGACCGACGTGATAATATCACGCCCACACGCCGCCAGCGTGACGCTCGTCTCCTGGGTATGTGGTTCACGGCGCAGATTGCAACCCTGGAGCAGGCCTACAACCTCTGCGCGCTCATGACTGAAGGATCCGCCGAGTCATTCGCGCTCTTCTCACTGATCGTACAGAATCATGCCACCTTCCCCCTGGAATTCAGGACGGAAGGCGAGGCCTATCTAATGCGCAATCAGCAAGAACTCGGCCGTAATTACTGGATCACCACGACCGGCACAACACGCGCGTCGCGGACTGAACGACACCCACCTCCCGGTGGATACCGTGGACGTAGCTCGCCGGGCCCGTCCCGCGCGTCCACCAGCTCTGCAGGAATGCAGGAGGGCCCCTCGCAACCTCGCACGTACGGGCCCCAGCCATCCTTCCCACTCGCTCCACTGACATTCGGTAGTACGACGTCAGTTCGCCCACCGGACGATTCTAAACGCGCGCAGCCAACAAAAGACAAGCCGCGCGCAACAACACCTGTCGTTAGCATGGACCCTGGCCCGAGTTACCTCGGCCAGTCACCTCCCAACCCGCTCGACGAGCCACCAACATACGAGATGAGCGGGTTCCCGTCACCATCGGCACGCATCACGACCCGATGGACCATCGGCGAGGCAATGCATGTCTACGTACTACGTAACCCCCTTCACTGGGGTACCGGCGTGCGTAATTTTCTCTTTGAAATCGCAACGATGCTTGGCGACAGCCCCAACCAGGATGACACCCTGGGTTATCTTACGAGCGCAGCACTCGCACCGCTCAATCGGCGCGCGCTCGCGCACTGGTACCACCTATTCATTAATATGGTGGTACGCCTGTTCTCTATCCGGGGCCTCTTCGCGCACGTCGTACGCATCGGTGGATACCCGCAAGCTGCTCTCCCCATGGAGCATTACGGATACGCCACAGACAACATCACGCTGGAACTAGTTGCAGCGTGGTTCGTACAACACGGCATATGGCCGGGGTCAGACGACGTCGCAATTCTTGAAGACTTCGCACGCGTACGCCGCAACATTCTAGCAGGAATCACGGACCTATCCAATCGGGAGTGGGCAGACGAGCCACGGAATGCCTCCGCGCTCGAACGCACCAATATCACGGCATGGGCTGACATCCATCACATCCCTATACCGCCCGTCGTCGCTCCCGCTGCGGGCCTCGAGGCATCCGTGCATGCCATCGCAATGGAGGGCGTCACTCAGACGCCGCCGGCCAGCGACACTACGACCACCTCGGTCGTGGGAGGGAAACCCGACGAAAAGCCGACTTCGGAGTAGGCTGCATCAAGCGGTCTGCACCGGGCGAGTTCCTGGGCCACGCGTGCATCAAGCGTGCGAGGCTCTGGTATCGCAAGGTTGTCGTGGCGTCGCCAGTATTTATTATCACCACCATTATCACCACCTGCTTGTGTCGAACAAAGCTCACGCCCTTTTTTAATACACACTCATTTGATAAAATTGTTTTTCTTTCTTGTGTAAACAAGCCGACAAGATTATCGGACTCGGTACCCTCGTCCTAAGGGAGGAGGGTGTTAGGTACCCGAAGACATAGGCGCCGTAGCGCCTATCTTACATCAGCTTACCTATCTTTGTTTACACATATTTGTATCAGTAGTATTTAAAGGGATCGGCCACGTGCGGGTGGGTATCTTTTACACACCCACACTATAGGCCGCTCCCTTCTGTCAATCATACAGAACCTGGACCAGCTTATTATCTGGAGTTGAGTGAGAGACCCACAACCCCAACTAACACGGTGGCCTAAGAGGGGAGGAGGCGTTACCCTGCATGCGCCCGGAATCCTTTACATGCACCTCGGACTGTTCCCAGCTATTCAGTGGGTAGGGACGGTGGACAAGTGTCGGTGTGGGTGATGCTATTAGCGGTGACGCACGAAGAGTTCGCTCAGGTGATGCCTTGGGATTATGTCCTATAGGTGTTCTACCTTGTGGAGTGTTTCTCGGTAAACTCAAGGCCAGGGAACGCTGAAATCAAAAATCAGAGTCGATCTTCTGTGGATTATGGGGTGGAATCAACCTCAAGAACGATTTCCTCGTCGCCGGAGCTTTCTTCCTGTCGATTAATTTACATAATTGAATCGACGAAAGACAAGATGCGACACCGACAATTAGCGGAAAGACGCCTGTAGACTACAGAAAGTTGTTGGCGATCAGTCTATTATTACAGGGCGATTCAGACGCACCTCGTTTGAGTCAACTTCGTTCATTATACTGCCGTGATCTCTCGCGCTAAAGAGAATCAATATACGGGGATAAATTTGGACCATTTACGTACATCTGTATCCCAGCCAAAAAAGACGGATTGGACTCGTGTTTTCGGAGTGACAGCAAATCGTCGGATGCACGTATCGGCGCTCCGGAGGAAATGTCGCGAGAAGGAGACGTCATTTCATCCTTGCGCTCAGTCCGTCCAAGCGGTGATAAGATTGGCGAGGAGTGGGGCCGAGTTGGATTTCAGAGGAGGACCAAAGACCTACGTAATTTTGAAAATCAACGCCGATGAAATGAGACTGTTATAGATAAATCGCACGGGAAATATTTTCTCTCCACTAGATTCCTCACTCAATACGTCTGGGACGTTGCCATTCTGCGGAGGCGGTTGTATGTATACGTATTACGGAAACGCTGCAACAATACACTGAGTACGGCACTCCGGGAAATCCAGAATCCAGAACCCACTCACATGTTTCGGCCTCTCGACGACTGTGGCCTCGAACTGTCTATCGTTTGGAAGTTGCCATGAGCCGGTCGCGGCGATGAAGAAACAGTTGTTACATAAGTTCGGGTGATCTCGGTCCAAGGGCCTCGGAGTCACCTATATGCACTGACATCGGTGTCGATGCCAGTCTTGCATGCGAGACTAACCTGCGGTGTGCTACGGATCGTTCCGGCAACAGGCGTAGCATTGCGGGAAAACTCTGTGGACTGCACCTCCGCCACGACCTGATGTAATAAATCTCGTCGTGCACGATTCGGGTCCGATTTGACGTCGATCAAGTTCGGCATGGTGAGCGCACAGACGCCACCTGCGTCAATCCAAAAGACTATTACAGCTATTTGCGGAACATAAGGCGCGGATCATTTTTTTTCTAAAAAAAGCACTTTTCACTAATGCCCCTCTAACTCACTCAATTCTTCCCCAAATGTCTTCAAACCTAGACCAAACAACGGGAAATAACTTTCTTCAGTGCTTAGGGTATGTATAATATTTATTTTACCCGACCGACATGTCCAAATGGGGCAACAGACAGTTTTCAGCTGTTGTCCCTCTATCCGTGAAGATAATGCCCAAGATCTCTTGAGAGTCCACGAATGACTTCTCAATGAGATATTACATTGCTTAGGGTGCATTTTACTGCTATATTTTGAGGTATAGGGTATGAAATATCACTCAAATTTAACATATATTTGAAATCCTCATAGATCACCATAGTAAAACAGATCTGCAGATTTTCTACCATCCTAAGCAATGTGTTATATATCCATGAGTTGTCCCAAGGCATAATTTCCGGAAACTGAAGGATAATGCTCATGATACAGGGGCAATAGCTGAAAATTGTCTGTTACCCCATTTGGACATGTCGGTTGGCTAAAAGAAATATACCACATACCCCAAGCACTGCAGAAAGTTATTTCCCGTTGTTTGGTCTAGGTTTGAAGACATTTGGGGAAGAATTGAGTGAGTTAGAGGGGCATTAGTGAAAAGTGCTTTTTTTAGAAAAAAAATGATCCGCGCCTTATGTTCCGCAAATAGCTGTAATGGACAATGTAATGGGTCAAAAAGGTTTATGCCAGGCACATTTACCTGGAATTGAGAACGCTCCTGTACCTTCCAGGAAAATGACGACTCGGTGGAGGGACGACTAAAAGTGTACTCCACCGAGCTGAACAAGGTAAAAGGAGGTGGAGAGAGAATGCTTTAAATACATGCCTCTTTCAACGTGTTCTGAGTGGGTCCATCGATAGGAACAGCACTTCCATGAGGTTTCCGCACCTGTTGCATGCAAGAATCGACGCGGTTTCTTCGAGGATGATTAGCACAGAGCTGTACATGGCGAGGGCCGATCATCTCCTAAAGGACGGTCCTCACACAAGCCGCGAGCCTAATCTCTGTCGATCGAAGCTGTCGATCAGTAGGTAAATAGGTAGAAAAGGCAAGTTTCAAAGCAAAGTGTGGGCGAATGACGCGAGCGTCTCGGAGTCGTGCTTCGTAGGTAGCGATTTGGACGCAGCAACATTACAAGTGCCAGCGCTTGAAAAAAATGCCTGACGTTTGATAACTTCATTCCGCTTAAAGTCTTCCGCGTAGCGGCGGAGCAAGTTTACAGCGAGGGCGGACGTCGTATCACGAAGCTGTAGAAGTAAAAGAATGGCACAGTGGAAGTTTCCTCGAGACAGATAGTTGCTGCGAAGCTGATGATGGACAGCCGAGCACCGATCCAAGTCCTTTCCGCCGGCTACGGGCACAAACGCCTGCCACGATGCAAAAGAATGACATAGGGAAAGTCTCCTCGAGGCAGACAACAGGACAATTGGGCTTAGATCCAAGTTTTTTCAGCCAGGGACCTTGCCACGATAGCCCAAGTGTGCGCCAAAGCCCGATCGTGTGCGCCTCCCGGGCGCATTTTCGCATAAAGGCACAGTCAGAGTCTCTCGCGAGTGCCGGGCGATATACTCTGCAAAAATTAGCGAAAGCAACATGCGCGACACGGAGGACAGATACGAACAGATGGGAGAAAATACATGAACGGTGGCAGCGTTGATCGCCGCAGCGCCGTTTATTTGTTGCTGCATGGCGCTGCCGAGCGCAAGCCGAAGTGAGGGACGGGTTAGGGGCTGGTGCAAGTGGTGGACATCGCCATTATATTGCCATTATATTATTATTAATGGCAGGAGGAGCCCCTGGCTCCGTCGGCGAATTTCGGATTTGCGCCGGCAAAGCGCGCCATGTCGGGAGGCCGCCGCACCGAGAAGCGGAGGTTTGCGCCGGTGGTTGGCCGGCGGTGCGAAAGCGAAAGAGCGTGGTCAAAACCGGCCTTGTCGAAGATATATGGTGCGCTTCACTTAGTCACCACCTCTTCGTGACAAGCGCCAAATGGGCTGTGGGCAATTTTTTTATTTTGTACCCCTACTTTCGGCCTATTTTCAAGCAATTCTCAAGTTGAAAGGACTCTTTTTATCACAGAGTTCAGAACCCAAGTAGATACTATACACCTTGAACTCCACCCCACAGGATAATTTTAACCGTTCAGAAACAAGTGGAGGCTAGTCTTGGCCCATGCGCCAAATCGAACTTTGTGAAAATTTTCAAGTCTGTCATTTAATCCCTCTTGGGAATCTCACCAGACAGTGAAGAGAAGCCTTTTGGCAAGAGGAAAAGAAAATCGGAGAAAAATTGAGTGAGTAATGAGCCTTGTCACAGACAGGTGGTGACTAAGTGAAGCGCACCATAGTACCATGATCTTTGAGCAATTTCAAGGTTTCCTGCACTGTTTGATCTGTACCAAACCTGTACCCTTCTTTCGCAATAAAATAATTTGGCGTTTTGGGAAAAACTGACTGTGCTGACTCACACTGTATGCAAAAATGGTGACACTAGCCTGAAAGTACTCGAAAAAGCGAACATTTTCATATGTTGGTTCAACACAATTGGTGGGGATTTGAGCTTACACGGTGCCGGACAAGTTGTCCATTTTTCGCATTTCAGACCATTTTGCCCGGGAAATGCGAAAAATGGCCAGAAGCTCAAAACCCAACACATTGCTATTAGTTTAGACGGGCCGTTTATCCGAGTAGTTGGTGGTAGAATATTGTTTGTTTGTTCCTGCTCTTCGATCGCGATGAACGCGACATAATCACGTGCAATTCAAGTTTTACTCTAAACTCAACTTAAATTGGCTGCGAAAAGGGATTTGTCTTGGTTTACCCCTAAGTCATCTTGAAGTCTGCGTAGCAGTGGGGCCACGGTGGCTGTCCACCCGATTAGAAAATGAAAATTAGTAGTAATCTTCCTCAATAACTCTATACCTGCGGGGAAAAAGAAATCTTCAAAATGCAGATCTAAGGTTCAGTACAATGGTAAAGGTTATCCCTGCGATGAAAGCCTTTTATCAAGAGTTACTGCATAGCCAAAAAACAAAGAACCAGACAAGCCGCACAGTCATCCCCTGAAGGTGTGGGTCTACCTAACAGATCCATCGCGGGAAATTGCCTCGATTCTCGCCATACCGACTAGCTTCATCAAAAGGGCAACCGAGTCTTCCACCGGCCCGCTGGCATCCAGAGTCCCCACAATAATGGTTCCGTCACTACCCTCGCGCGGCGCAATGAGGCTGTTCTCACTGACTATCTTGTTGAGAATATCTATGTCAGTCAGCTTGGTCTTGGATCCGTGGCGGCGCTCGGGGCTGCCGACGCGCTGCCCCAGCTCCTCCAGACTGCAGTGTGCGTTAACCCAGTATAGGGGCACGTCGGTGCCGCGCACGATGTCGAGGTGCTCTTGGAGGACCCCGGTGTCCCGGCCGCCGTTGTCCTCGGCCAGGCATGCCGTCAGGAGGATGATGTAGCCTTGCTGGGCGAGCTCCGCGGCTGCGCCAAAACAGGACGCCCGGATGCGCTGGCGCAGGCCGTGATGCGTGTCGCTACGATCAGGGATCAGGGCTTGCGCAGGGTCTATGAGAAGGTGGTTGTCCAGAAGGCGGGTCCTGTCGGGGGGCAGGAGCGCTTGGAGCTGCTTCAGAATGGTGAGCTTTCCCGTGCCGGGGAAGCCGTTCAGGACAACAACCATGCCTCCGGAGGTTTGTGCCTTGGTTTCGAGGATAGGGGAGCTGGACGGCATCGAGTCATGGCCGAGGGCAAATGTTGCACCTGGACGCAGACTTGCAATCGACATGGTGGTCGTGATAGTAGACACGATCAAGGAATCGCCTCCGCCACGCGTCACACACACACACACACAGACGATCGCGTAGTAAGCGCCTGCTCTTGTTGGTGCGAAGACCGGCAAAATCCATGGACAAAAAAGAGGGCTCTTGATGCCGCCTTGTTCTCTCCGCGTGCCCCAGGCGCTTGCCCTCGACAATAGCATTTCCCGATCGGGCAGCCGCTTTTATTGTTGCTGTCCCGCCAGATCGGGTTTGTGGGTCCAAGTGTTAATTCTGTATATTGACAGTATAAGGTACGCCCAATGGCCCCACCAATCCCTCAGTCTCCATTTGGGATGAATCCATCCATCCATTCACACGTGTAGCCGCCACTCGCCACACTATAATTTATAAATCTCTTTATATATCCACGCGAAAAACAGTTCTGCAGCGTCACAACAGGGTGCTGTCAGCAACACTTGACTTAATCTCTCAAGCAGGTCTAAGCACTTTGTTATACTCGAAATTGTAACCTTCCTTATTACCAGCCGTACTTCTTATCCTAACTAATCTTTTACCAAGAATAGTCCCTCACTGACCATGGCGCTTCAATCGATCCCGGAGCTTTCCACGTTGTTCTTGGCATCCGGCAACGACAACAATGAGGCTATTCGAGAGCTTCTCCATCGTGTGGTGGACCTCGGCATCGGCTTCAAAACTTCAAATAATGTCTCTGCCCAAGGGCAGGGAATGAGCTCTGAGCGTGAGCATGTCTCGTTCACTGCAATGCCCGACTCGGGGATCTCGGCCGACGAGCTCGTACGGGCGTATGAGGAGATTGCCTCCAAGAGCAGCAACTGGGGATCCCCCAACTTCCTTGGCTTCCCCGATGCAGGCAACAACATGGCTGGTCTGGCGGCGGCTGTTCTGACTCCGCTGCTACTGTACTATTTCGACCAAATGTTCACACCATGTCACCTGTCACCGAAGATGTTCATTTTTCTAGGTGTTCATTTCTCGGCAATCATGCCAAATTCCCATAAATGGACGTCCGGCAGCTGCCGGATCAAAGATTTTGGCGTTTTTGAGGCCTATTTGGGCGGCAAATTCAGTTTGTCACCGTCACCTATCCCAAAATTGTTCATTTCACGACCCCCCGTCACCCATCACCTGAACATTTGGTCGAAATAGTACAGTAAACCAGAACATGGCCAACCAGGACATCTGCTCCCCCGAGGCCACCTTCATCGAGACGGAAACCATCCATTGGCTGCGTGAGGCCCTCGGCTACCCTGTCCCTGATAGCTACTTGGCGGCCAGCGGCATTGGCGGGATCCTGACCCTTGGGGGCTGCCTGTCCAATTGTATTGCACTCGTGGCGGCGCGGGAGAAGCTGTTTCCCAGCTGTGGCCTCCGTGGCCTTCCGGTTCTGCCCAGCAAAATTCGCGTCCTAGTGCCCGCCGTCATTGAACACTATTCGGTTCGCTCCACCATGGGGTGGCTGTCGCTGGGCGAGCAGAATGTCATCCGCGTCCCCGTCGACGACCAATTCCGCATGAACCAGAACGCGCTCAAGCGAATCATCAACAAGCAGCGTGACCAGGGAAACCACATCCTTGCATGCGTGGCGTATGCAGGGGACTCCCGCAGCATGCGCATTGACAACCTCGACTCGCTGGCTGCCATCCTGCAGAAGGAAGACATCTGGTTCCACATCGATGCCTGCCATGGCAGTCAGCTTGCCTTCTCCAACAAGCACAAGCATAAGCTGCGCGGCATTGAGAAGGCCGACTCCATCACCATAGACCCACAAAAGGTCCTCAACCTTCCGTACACGTGTTCGTTTGTTCTGTGTAAGGACCCGACCGCCCACGCTGCCACCGCAACCAACTCGGACTTGATCCTAAATACCCAGTGGTCCCTTGGTTGCGTCACCCCCTTTATCGGGTCCAAGGCCTTTGATGCTCTCAAGCTCTGGTCGGTTCTCAAGTTCCTCGGCAAGGCACGCCTCGGGCAGCTTATCGATGAGCGGCTTGATCTTACGCACACCATCCAGTCCGAGATTGAGCAAAATTGCCATGATATTGTGCTCATGAACAACTCAGACATCAACTCGTGCATGATGGCATTTATCCCCCTGGAGGTCCAGGAGTATTGTTTTCAGAATAAGACACAGCTTTCGGACTCGGACCTGGAGAAGTTGAACAAACTAAACCGTCAGATCAAGGAGGGCATCCGCAGGGATGGCACGTTCTACGTCCACGGTTTCCCCTTGAAGAGCTGCCCGCACAAGCAGCTCGTCGGCGCCGACAAGCCGGTCTACGTGCTGCGGACCATGAACGGAAATCCCGCCTCGACTATCGACAATGTCCGGGGCCTGCTCAGCAAGATCGGGCAGCTCGGGCGGGAACTGTTCGCGCAGACCGAATACCAGTTCATGGGCACTAACGCGATCCAGAACCGCCTGCAGAGCGTCGAGGAAAATCTCAACGCCGGCCTGCGCCGCGTGTTCGGCAGCGACCCGTACGTCGCCGTCATCTACGGCTCCTCGGCCCTGGGCAACAACGCGCTCCTATCCGACATCGACCTGATGGTTCTCGCGCCCGCCGCCAGCGTCGACCTGTGCAACGAGCTCGAGTCCATGTTCCGCGCTGCCATGGATGCCGAGGGCATCCTGATCGACGCCGAGGTTCCCTTTGAGAAGAAGCTGCTCGTGGGATTCCCGCTCGCGAAGAGGGCGGCCGAGTCAGGCCCCCCTCGGGACAAGGCCGGCCGCGTGCTGGGCATCCGCAAGACGCCCGGCTACCTTGCGTCCGACGAGATGCTTAGGCGGCTAGTGTTCAACGTGCTCACGACACCCAACAGGGTCCTTTCGGCGAGCACGGGCGGCGCTGACGCCTTTCACGAGCTGGAGGACACTGCGGGCCGCACGCTGGTTCAGCTCATTCGAGCCGTCAACCCGAGCAGGGCCGAGACATGTGAAGACTTTGTGGCGCTTGCGTGCTCGGATGGTTCGCGCAGCGGCGAGGAGTACCTTGGTTACAAGATACGTTCCAACGTGCTCAAGAAGCTCGCTGAGATCTACCGGGATGTCGAAGAGGAGGATGACAACGTCGAGGAGGAGGAAGAGGAGTAGGAGGAGGAGTGAGTGACTAGGTATGTTTCCCCCGGCCCCCCGTACTGGCAGGCCGATAGCTCAGGGATATGCCCTGGCCTTTGGTAACTGTTGAGTTCCACTTGCCGTCGTCTTTGTGCTCTTTTTTTTTGTGGAAATATCACAGGATTTGGGACTTTCCTTACTGTCTGTGATCCATTGTTTGGATTGCCATTTATTGTTTTTCCGGTTTTTGAAAGCCCCCTTGAAGAAAGACCAAATCAATACTCTCATTATTGTTTTCCAAGACTTGATGATACAGAGTATGCCGTGCTCAGCATTTGTTGTGCGGCAGAGTTCAATCACATTGCCATAAAAAGAAAGGCAGATGAATCAAGGGACACTGTAAGGTGTGAGCCCTGGGAGCGCTCGGTGACAATTAGGCGTTCTGTTCATTTCCTTATCAACCTAATATCAGATCCCTCAGCGCTGGTCTACGTGTGCGTCTGACAACACACAGTGCAGTGCAGATTCGGGACGCGATTATATTACTCCAGCTCGTAGCTTTTTCTCCGGGTTTATCTAGTTTGAGTTGCGGATATAAAAAGAGGGTAGTAAACCTCAGGAGAGGGCCTAATAGCGCCAGACTCACGCAGAACTTACAAGGTCGATGCACGAAGTAAGTAATCTGTTCGATTCGAGGTTGGGTGGTTAGGTTGTCGTTCAGTGACTTCCGTCTCTCTGTGTGCGTCTCTCCGAGGTTTCTCGCGACATTATGAATTCATCAGGTACGCGGGACATTACAGTGTTAGTATGTATGTATGCAGCATATATAGGGAATTCGAATGTTGGGCTGAGAGGCTTCTAACTATGCTAATACCATGTGCGACCCAGTGAATGATGAAGTGGATGTCTACGATGTCAGATCTTCAGATACTGAATTTAACGCGGCTCGACCCGCTTCTACTCCTGACGACCAGTGCAAGTACTTTCGACATTTGCTGCCATGCATAAGTAGTGATAGAACGGCACGCTCCCCCAGCCGGGGACGGTGTGCCCCATCGAGGCGGAGTTGTTCCCCGCCCCGGCCAATTCCACGGCCACGGCCAGTAACTCGAGAAGGGCTGCGCTGAGTGCAGAGGAGGAGGGGATCATCACGGCGCTCAAGGTCATTGGTGATGCCGTCCGGCCGGGGATTACCGGGCATCTGCAAAATTAGTTGTGAATGGTGTTGGAATTCACCCGCTTAATATACTACATCTGCATGTTATGGAAGGCTGGGTCCGTGAGTATATACAGAGGAAACCCGTTCGATTCGGGCTCGGGGTCATACACCAACGACTGGATCGTTTTCTCCTCCAGACACCCTCCACTTCGACACCTCGACACCTCGACAAATTAAGATTCGAAAATTAAACTCGACATGTTGGAATAGCGACGCGATGCGTTTTGTTGCCGCAAGCGCCGAAGGCACGTGACATTGTGCCGGTGATCCGTGCCCGGTATCCTCGGAAAAGGGCGGCAGATGGGAACATGCCGATTGCCCAAATCCAGGGTAGGCGCGTGGTTATATTCTGGTGCTGTCCCGTATGTGTTTAACGGTGTACTTACGATGGCACAGAGTCTAATGGCCACTACCAAATACCCCAGACGTTCCGGTGTGTGTTGTGTCCATCATTTTTAACCGAATTAGCGATCAGAATGTCTGGGTTACCGAGAGATGTCATCCCGACCTTCTCGACGGGGTAGACGCCCATTCGTTGTCTTGCACCGCTACCCCCATGTATCGCACCAAATTCCACTCCAATCCCTCCACACATCATCTACACCTCGAGAACGATGAAACTGCGGCAGACGACTTCAAGTCTGCAGATACTCTCTCAAATTCATCCCGGACTTTGCTTCAAACGTCGCGCCAACTTGAAGGTAGTACCGTTCAATGGTGTACTGCTAGTGCTAAATCCTCACCCGGACAGGACCGAAGAAATCGCCGCTCGGCTCATCCAAGGCTCTGCGGCTGCTATCCTTGAGCCTGCACTCGATGCTCGTTGCCATACATCTCGTGCTCACGCTCATGTACGCAAAGGGACTAGAGCACCGCTCGGTCTTCTCCCTGGATAAGCAGAGGATTGTTTCACTGGCCATTACCGCAATTTCAACCACAGTGGGGACGGTACGCAGCAGCCTCTGATAGGCCTTTACGGTCACCCACCTTCTGAATTGCTTGTAGACTTATTCAGCGCTTCTCGTCTTCGTGACGCAGACGCTTTCTACGCGCCGAAACCTACGAATGAAGCAAACGTTGACGGCCACCCATGATACTGCTGCCGCATGGGCCGGGATTGGGTCCGCCGTCGCCCACATGTGGCATCAAAAGGCAGTTCCTTCGTCGGTCGTCGGGGTGTTGTCGGCCTTCTTGTACCTGGGAAACATCCTTGTCCTGCACATTACAACCCCGGCACTATTTTCGGCTGTGGCCTTCAATTCATCCCAGTCTGCCAAGATTGGGACTCAAAGTCTCCCAGCCTTCAATTACTCCGGTTATAGTCCGTCAAATGCAAGTTCCATCTTGTGAGTGAATCTTCTGTGGATGGCCAGTGATGCGGGCGGAGACTAATTTTACTCCACAGCTTTGATGTGGCAGACTATGCAAGTCGAACGCTGACCGTGCTCCCATCCATTCTCGGGGGTACGGCGAATCTGGGATTACATTTCGGGACATTATACGATATACTGGACGACAATTCGGGCACAGGTGATGTCACCACCAACGCCACAGGTTTCAATATAACCTGCGGCTACTTGTCCGACGTCGGCGTTCAATTCGATGCGCAATCCAATTGGCTTGGATCGTCAGCCGGACTGAACTTCTATGTCTTTCCCGCTCGTAAGCCTCCCATTGACCGTGATCAAAGCCAAGCTAACGTCACTGAAGCAACGGGCGTGATTACGATACCCGGAATAGTGTCGACCACCGGATTCCCAGACTCCTTAATCGTCTACACCACAATTCCAATCGTGGATTCCCGCGGCACCCAAAGTCCATCGACCACCATCGATCCACCGTTCAACAACTCTGTCTCTGCGATCCAGATTTTTCGGTGCTCTCAAACGCTAGTCAACCAGACGGCAGTGGTTGACGCACAGTCCCATAAAATCTTGGCTGTGGAGCCAGACATTTCAAAGACCACCTCGTCTTGGGGCCCGTATTCTGGGCCCGACCAGTATCTGTCCTACAGTGACATGTTGAAACCTCCGAATCCTTTGATAAATGCTGTTCGTGACTGAAGCGCTGCTCCGCTCACTTTACTGACTTGTTCAAGTGGTCTTTGTGGTACGCGTCGATGCCCCCGTCAGATGTCCCCATCAACCAGCAAGACTTAGGGTATCTCTCCGTTGCGGAACTGTCAGTGACATCGAGCCACATCTGGAATCACTGGAACTGATCCTGCGAAAGGTATCTCATTCAGCGCTTCAACCTGCACCCACCGAATCAAAGTGACGCACCTAGTAATGTCACCCTTCATGACCTTGAAAACGCTCTGTCGATCCTCGTTGCCTCGATGTTTTACACCTGTAAGCCACAGACTGCTGTGATGAAACTGGCTAACCTGCATGCGCATGGTGTGACAGTGGGCAGTAATCCTCCGGGACACGGAACAGTGGACTACGCCAACAGTGGGAGTTTGCCTTATTTTGGGATCCAAAACGTCACCAAGCCTGTCTCATTCCTCAGAGGAACTGCAATGGTTACCCAAATATCGACACAAGGACGCTTGGATGTAGGAATAATTTCGTTCACCCGTGCAGAAACTGACTAGTGGTTACAGTTGAGCATAATAGCGGTGCTTATTCGAAGCGCTTATTCTAACCGTTGCTCTGACTCACGTGTCGTAGGTTTCAGTAGGTCTTGCTGCCTCCGTAGCGCTCCTGCTCCTGTCACTGCCCACATCGCTCGTCAACACAGGCTCCGGCGGTGACAGCCATACTCCTATCGGCGGGACGGGAATACTCCATTCAATCTGGCTGTATCGCAACCATCCCGAACTGGAAATACTTCTGGAGCAGGTTGAACATCCGACGGACCAGAATCTGCGCGAAGCTGGCATGGTTCAGACGAGATTAGTCGGTGCGCAGATACGCCACCGGAGATACGAATCATCCTAGGGGCTTTTCGCACCACCCAGCTGAACTGTTGCTGTTTATCTGTTGTGCGTCGAATCGGCCCGTTTTCCTACTGTCTGTTGGGAGTTTTTTCTGAGCTTTAATAATAATAGAGAGGAATCCCCATTGTCTGGATCCGCAAGGACGTATCATCGTAGGATCAGCGCACACCTGATCATGCATGACATCCGCAAGGAGTGCATAGTGCATCGAGCGACGAGGTCGGAAAGACTAACGCAGCTTGGGCATGGCAATATTAATTCTCGCTGGGAACAGTCACCGCCAGCTCACCGCACAGCGCCATGTCGAAGTATTCTGCCTGGGTTCAATCTTCCATTTGAGCCATCGTTTTTCTCATAATTTGGTAGCGTGGAGGTATTTCAGCCCGGAATTCTCGTTCCAGCATCAGCGAAGCTCGACCGCCTTAAATTCACTAAGCAGGAAAGAATGATGAAAAGCACTGTGTATAATTTCCCCTCACTCATTCGCCCTTCCTATAAATACGAGGAAACTCCTTCTCTGCAACTCCTCCCAAGGGAGCCGACGCACCACCAACCGATACTTATGTAATATAGATTTATCTTGGCGACAGGTCAAGGAAGACAAGTCCGTGAGGTGGAATGGGAATCCACATCTGCAGCACTTGATAAGTTTGCGGGACGCCTAGTCATCAGATTTCACGTAGGACCAAAAATATCTATAACGCGGGCATACCAAGTCGAATAAAGGTAACATTACGCACGAGCACAAAGTCGAACAACCCCATCTACTGCCTCTTTTGCGGGAACGTCCCCAACGCCGCCTCTTCTCGTCCCAAGAATTCGTGGTGCAGCGCGTCGAAGCCGCGGAACGTCGTCTGTCCGCACAGGTCCCGCACGATTACCCCAATCTCGTCTATCAACTGTAAAACCAAAAGCAGCTCGAGTCAGAAAAAAGAGGAAAACTCGTGCCAGTGCGAAACACGCACAGTGAGGATGCTCCCCAGCGCAATCACAGCTGTAATTCGAACCAAAAGTCAGTGCCCGGATACATAAGGAAAGGGAAGGAAGGTTTATGTGCCTGTGGAATGCGAAGGCAATTGCTCATCCTGGGTTAGCGTGCCGGAACCCAATCAGCTGGTTTCGATGGGCAGCGCACGGGACTCACCATGAGCACACTCAACGACAGCTCCTCGAATCCAATGCTCGCGCCTTCCACCTTACCAGCGACGAACTCGGATGCGCTGGACTCGGAATCCGTTTCATCGTGTTCCGCGGGGGCGGGGGCGGGGACGTTCTGCCGCGCGGCCTGGCCAGAAGTCGGGACCATCGAGCGGACGAGCGTCTCGTGGTATATGAGCCGCTCACGCAGACAAGGCAGCGACGCAGGGATCGGACGGCCTGCTTCGAGCGCATGCGAGAGAATATCGACGTTCGAGAATATGTCCGAAAGCTGCAGTGGAGTTGGCTATTTTTCTATGTCTTTGTATTTCGCGAGACTCACAAGATTGGGATTCAAAAACGGCGTCTGTCGAAGGCGGGTTGGACAAGCGGAAATAACAATGGAAGAGATGAACGCACCCGATGGACAAGAATACTACACCATTTGGGATCGAGTTTGGAGAACGCACCCCCGAGAAGGGAGAGGGATGTAATCAATTTCGTTCTAGTAGTCAAAGTAAGTCTGGGAAACAAATCGCAACGAGGACCATCATACTCTTTGTTATGTAGGAGCTCGTATTGTTCATGCGGCCACAGCCCCCTGGCGAGGATTCAATACGCGCCCAGTAAAGAAAAAAAAAGCGGAAACAACGCACTGCACCTGCGGTTCCCACCGAGCCGTCTTCAACGACGGCGCCAGCCCCTGCAGCCGCTCCTGTGCCCCAGATAGATCAACCCCAAATCGGAATACCCACTGTAGAAAAGGACATACGAAAACGGCGAGCACCCTCTGCGTCATCTTGCGGATCCGGCGCTCCTTCGGCGACGTGCCGCCCTGGCTCAGCACATTGTCAATCCAGTCGATATTCTCCTTGCCGTAATTCCCACTGCGCGCTCGCGCCTCCTCCGCGAGGAACGCCTCGATCTCCGATCCGAATATGCCGCCCAGCTCCTGCAGCGTCGCAGCGAGTGTCCGGCGAACGAGTGTGCGCGAGGACGTCGGGCGCGGGAACATCATCACGATGGCCTGAAAATGAATTATCAGATTCGGTGTCGCTCAAGCACTGAAAGAAACCACGCACCCCAGCAACGAACCCGATCATCACGAGCAGCCTGCGCGAGTCTAAGTCGATACGCGAATGAGTGAAAACTACACCACGTACGCGCGTTTCCACCCGAGGCTGATCCCGAGCCCGGGGTTCGAGAGAACTGCAAAGTGCGTGTCGAGCCACGAGTACCCTACGACAAACACCGTCGTCACGCCGATCATGGTCCAAAACATCATCTGCGCGGGCGGCGCCACGACCCGTCCAAAAAGATACGGCGCCGTGAACACCGTCTGCCGCCCATTTTCATCAATCAATATCTCGCTGGGCGCATGTGCAAACAAACGGCAGGAGACTCACCGTAACCACCACAATCGCATACGCATTCCCGTCCTTCTTCCCGGGCGCGGCGATATACCACGCAACCACGCCATTGACCAGGCCGATCGCCGTCCCCAGCAGCCGCGCCGCGAGCCCGAACAGCTGGTCCCCCGCGAACGTCGCGAGGCCCATCTGCCCCATGATGAGCGCCCACAAGCCCTTGTTGCTGTAGTAGAACCACGCCGTGCGCGGGACGACGGCGGGCACCCACAAAGCGATCGACACGACGGCGTGCCGCAGCGCGAAGATGCCCACGGGGGATTTGAAGAAGCGCAGCGAGGCGCCGAGGCCGACGAAGAAGCGCCCAATAGCGGAGGTCGGCGCACGCGCGTCGGGGTTGCGCGCTGAGTCCAATTTACCAAGGTGTTCTTCGATAGATAGAATGAAAGGGACTTACGCCTCGCAGCCGGCGCATCAGCCTCCCGCTCCTCATCCTCCTTCGCCTCGTCCTCGTCCTCGCCGTCGTCGTCGTCGACAGCCGTGCTCTCCGCAGCCTCAAACTCAGTCGGGTCGCTCGCCGTGCCCATCGCGAGCGGCTGCGGATTCGTCGTCACCGCCGCCCCGCTCATCATCATCCTTCCAATCTTCCCGAACCCCGACGGCATCCACACCCGCGGCTCCGCGCGCCGGGTATCCAAATCCGCCACGAGCGTCAGCACGCGGAGCAGCCGCGCCGCAAACGCGTCGAGCGTGTCGCAGAACACGAAGCAGATGAACAGCGACCTGCCGCGCCCCGTCAAAACAATTTACCAATGAACGCAGCACCACGCACCGAACAGCAAACATATCCGGATCGTCCCTCGACCTCGCAATACTATCCAACAGCCGCCCCGTCTCCGGATCGAAGAACCGCTCAAACGGCTTAATCAACCGCACCCTTTCCACCCCCCGGAACTCCCCCAGCGCCGCGCCCAGCTTCTCCCGCGCCTCCGCCAGCCCGCGCTGCCTCCCCTCCGCCTCCTCCGCCTGCTTGTCTTTACCTTTGCGCAGCACGCGGCGCAGCACCCCGCTCCACCTCCCCGCATTACACCCAACAAACCACGCGCGCAAAAGCGCGAGGCCGTCGGCGGCGCAGGTGCGCAGCGGCGCGGACGCGGCCGCGAGGATCGGCACGAGCGTGTCGAGGTCGTGCCCGTGCCGCGCCTCGCGCTCGCGGATGAGCCGCCGCCGGCGCGCGAAGCGCGTGTTGGGGCGCGTGTTGTTATTGTCGTTGTCGTTGTCGCCGGCGAGCGCCTCCACCTCCGCCGCCGCGCGCGCGTCCTCAAGGTTGTTGTTATTCACCACCACTTGGAACGCCAGGAGGCCGCTGGGTGGTTTTTTTCGTCAGTTTTTTATTTATTTTTGGTCAGCTCCCTCCCTCTCTCCTCAACGCCAAAAAAGAAAGAAATGCAACCCCGCCGAACAGGAGTTGAAAAACATAGAGAGAAATCAACGCACCCAACACGCATCCCCAACCCCCTCACCTCCGGCGCGATCCGCTTCAAGTCCCCCGGGCCCAGCCGGCCCACGCTCACCTACGCGCGTAAAATATCAGCCTTTATTTTTTTTATTATAACAACGACAAAACCGCGTTTTGTTGGAGATGGAAGGATGATGGTGGGTGAAGTAAAATGATAATGGGAGGAGGAGGAGGAGGAGAATGAGGGAAAGCAAGCGCACCTCAAGATCAATAAGCCCAATGAGCGCGCTGAGGCCCGCGAGGCCTGCACCGAGGCCTGTGCGGGCGGCGGTTACCTGTGGGGGGTGCGTTAGCGTTGGCGGTGGCGTTATCTCACTCTCTGGGTTTAGAAGAGAGGAGTGGGAGCGGAGCAGCCCGCGTGTGTTGGGTGAACGTGGAACGCCCAACCCAAACCCAACCCCAAAACCGCTTGAAACACAACAAGATAAGAAGACAACGAACCTTATCCGCAACACCCGCCCACCGCGCATGGTCCGACGGGCGCGCCGCGAGCGCGGTGGCTTGGAGGGACAGGATCGATTGGGCGGGCTGTGCGTGTGTTGTGCGTGTGTTAAAGAAAGATTAGTGTGTCAAAAAAAAAGATTAGCATTGAGCGCATATGTAGAAGGGAGATTGAGTAGAGTAGAGGATGGAGGAGAAAGGAGAAAAGAACGCACCCCGAAAAACGCCGCGTCGAGCGTTGTCCTGCGGCGACAACATCCAAATGATTAGTGGAAGAATAAGGAAGGAGAGAAAGAAAGCGCACAGCCAAACATGATTCAAGCTCTCCGGAAAAACGAGTACCAGGGCCGCGAGCGCGATGGCGATGTAGTAGAGCGTGGGGATGACGAATATCTTGGCGAGGGTGTATTGCGCTGTTGGGAGTACTATATGTATGCCAACAAAAAAATACAACGTCAGCAGCGGGCGGGCGGGGGGAAAATGAAATGAGGGAGAGAAGAAAAATGAGCAAGAGAATGGTATTTTAAATGAGCAGGAGAAGGAAGGAAGGAAGGACTACGCACGCGGCCCGAACGAACACAACACATCAATCACAATCGTCCCGAACACGCCTAAAAGCGCAAGACGCGGGGCTTTTGCGCGGATGACGCCCATGCCGAAGGCGCCGAGGAAGAGGAAGGCGCCGTAGACGGCGGAGGAGCGCGGGTCGAGGAAGGCGCCGTGGAAGGAGAGGATTTGGAGCTAGCAACGGGTTAGTGTCATGATTAAGTTCAAGTAAATCGGCGTCAACGATCAAGTATGTAGATCGGGGACGCATGGGCACGGACGCAAAACGCACCTGCAACGCGGGCGACACGCCCGGCACGAGCCCCTTCTCCGCCTGCGCGAAGCGCGCTGCGAGGAGGGTTTTGTCCTGCACGGAGAGGGCGGCGGCCATGGCGGCGGCGCCCCATGCCCAGCCGAGGAGCATGCCTGTAGGGAGTGTTCGATTTACGTGATACGAGGATTGGAGAAGGAAGGACAAACCGAGGAGGAGCGTGATGCTTGCGAAGGCGAACATGGAGAGCGCCATTGACGGTGGGAGGAGGATCGAGACGATCCTGTGGGCGCGTCGTTGGTTCCTCGCCCTAGGATTAAGAAAGAAAGAAAGAAAAAGAGACGCACGCAGAGAAGAACCCCGCCTGCCTAGAGCACAAAGACGAATGTATGTATCAGCTTACCGCGGAGGGGAATAACGACACAAGGATGTGTGTGACAGGCGCACGCACCCCATGCTATTGAGCGTCACCTTGTCGACGAGTAGGACGAGCGTGGCGGCTGTGGTGAGGACGCAGCGGACAAACGTCTTGAGCGTGCGGCGGTTGCGCAGCGCGGGGCCCACCCATGCGAACAGCCCTGGTGCACCCGCCGGCGCCGCGTCCTTCGGTGTCCCGTCTCCCTTGCCGACGTCGCCGCCTCCGTTCATCGCCCCTTCCGGCCCGGGCGTGGCCCCCGTCTCCTTCCCGCCGGCTATCGAGTCCGTGGCATCTGTTTCCTTGCTGCTCCCCGGTCCAGCGTCTACACCAGCGCCCACGCCAGCGCCTCCTTTCTTCTCTGTCCCTGTCGAGTCGACTTTGTCTCCACCGTCAGCTTCCAGTTTCTGCACCTGTGCATCGGACCCAGGGGCGGTTGAGGACGCCGCCGCGCTGCTCATGGTCGCTGTCGCTGTCGTTGGCTTGTCGCTGGCAGTGGGAGAGCCCGATGGTCGCGGTCAAACTCGAAACAGCCGCTATATGCACACTACGCAGTACGTAAGCACGATGACAACAGTCCGTCGGGCTCCGATGGCGGACGAGGGAAATTCAATTCAATTTTTTGTTTTTCTGTTCCTGAGGTGTTCCGTTGGACTAACTACGCGTTCTATTCAAGGTGGAGGACAATGGTGATGCACGACGCGGAGAGGAATGTCGATTTCGCACCCGATCAGTTGAACTTATAGTTTTGTTCCAGATGAAGATGTTTGGAACTCTGTTTGGAGTTTGAAACACTCAAAAACCCAACAAACGCTTGAATGAATGAAGTCCGGGAGCTAAAAAGGGCAAAAGCTAAGAGAAAAAAAAAAAAGTTACAACTTGAAGACGGCACTATGACCTGACCCCGAATCGAACGGAGGACTTCTGCAGCAATTTTGTTACCCACGCAAAAGACATGATTGAGCACAGATACAGGCCACCCAGCCTCCAGGTCTTCCCGTTCCTTCCTTCCTTGCTTCCTTCACGCTCAATATGCGGGCCCTTTTTATGATCTGTCGAAAGGCGTCATATGCGGACCAGTTACAGGTCTACTTGAACGGTTTTGTTCCAGATGCAAATGTTTAGAACTCTGTTTGAGGTTTCAAACACCTCAAACGCTTCAATGAGTGAAGTCCGGGAGCTAAAGGGGAAAAATGGTAGGAGCCGGCATTACGACCTGGCCCCGAATCGAACGAGGCCCTCTGCGCCATTTCCATCTTCAACGAGGCGCAGATGTGTCCATACCACCTCCAGGTCTTCCTTACCCTATGCCAACAGCTTTTCATATCACCGTCTTTCTCTCCCTGACGCCTCGCAGAAGAAAAATTGGGCATCGGTCGACTTGACAAGAACTCGCGAGTAAGCACCATTCCGCCTCAAAAAAAAATATCCTTTGCTCTTTGGACAGCTGGTAGGTAGTCTTTTGGTCAGGGCAAAAAAATGGGACCCCGTCAGGATGATTGCACACGACCTGACCCCGAATCGAACGAGGCTCTCTGCGCACTTGAATCTTCACCAAGGTGCAGATGTGGCCAGACCACCTCCAGGTCTTCCTTGCTACGCCAACAGCTTTTCATATCACCGTCTTTCTCTCTCCGACCCCTCCCAGAAGAAGAATTGTGCATCAATTGACTTGACAGGGACTCGCGAGTAAGCACCATTCCGCCTCAAATAAAAGTATCCTTTACTCCCTGGACAGCCGAGATCTGGCGGAAGTCTTTTGTGCAAAGAAAAACCGAAAACAATGGCTGGCACACGACCTGGCCCCGAATCGAACGGAGGATAGTACTTCTGTAGCAATTTTCGGAGCAACACAAGTATGGAACACAGATACAGGCCACCCAGCCTCCAGGTCTTCCCTTTCCTTCCTTCCTTCATGCTCAATATCCGGGCCATTTTTACGATCTGTTGGAAGGTTCGGAAAGAAAATAGGAGGCGCATGGCCCATGCATCGCGCAAACGCTGCAGATCCACGGTTGGCGGCTGAGTTTGAGATCCAAGATGCTCCCTTGCAGTGCTTCTATGTATATTTTCTTCGCTGCAAAGCTCGCTGAACCGCGGCGGGTGCTTTTTACTCGGGTCGACCGCAATATTGGAGTTGCGCGGTTGAAAATATGGGAACTAGATAGCGGCGATGACACGCAAAGAGAGTGGTGAGTCCACGCCACGCAGGATGAATGATGGCGAGGGGACGATAAGCATTCCCAGCTTGAACTTACTGGGCCCCAAGAATGATTGAATCGGCGCTGAATTAAAAACCCCGGAGTCGGTGGAGGGCAGCACTTTCTGTGCTGCTGCGGTGAGGGTTCAGGGGCTTTCTGGATACCGTCGAACTGGGATATAGGGCAATAGTTGGTCGTTCTGGTGGAGGTACGTAGGGATGCTTCCGAAGTCAAGACTTTGGCCTTGGCTGGAGCCCGTTCAACAAGCGTACCGACGGGTGACGCCCTTGATACTTAGAAGAAAAGGCCAAGCAGATACAAATGGAGGGAATGCATTCGATGAAGTATTAACCAGCAATATGTGAATCCTCGGCCAGCGGAATTGGACTCCCGAATGCCTTTTATGTGTCTCCGGCTTGCGGCGATCTCGGGGGCCCGAAAGTACATCGACGGATCCGGATCAAACAGCAAGACTACCAGGTCCGCTATTACTCGAAGCCCGCTAGTCCAGTGGTGTGCGTCATTCTACGAAGCCAAGATGGAGGATGGTTGAACAACTTGCGGAGTGCTGGGATCGATACAGACTAGTTGATCAGGACGAGTCCGCAGAATGCAACCCAGAAGGAATGAGGGTGGGGTAAACGCCACCCCGGGATCTTGACCACGGCAAATTTGAATGTCAAACGAACGGCGTGCAATGTGAAACAGGACACTGGAGATGCACTGCCCAGCAATGTGACAACTTAACACAACAAACGCCAACTCTTCTTCCTCCGCGCTCACCCACATTATTAATGCACATCCTCAAGCTTCCTGTGGAGCTCATTGTAGAAGTCCTTCGAGGTGGAACTTTGAAAGACAGCCTCAATACAACCCGCGTACGCTCCGAAAACTGGATCTAGGAAGCCTCTCATTTTGCACCCACACAGGTTTGCGCTTATTTCAGGAATATCTCCCTATTTGCAAGAGAAGTCTGGTTGAATGCACCGGACTCTTCAAATTTACCATTGCTTTCGGGGGAAACTCTCGCCACTATTGATGTGGCGATGCTTCCGCGTCTTGCATGTCGCGCAATATTAATTCAGCAACGGTGGACGGAAGCCATCATATCACCTCGATTAAACGATATCTGGATCCCATAGCGACGGAGTTTGTCCTGCGCTTTGATAGGCCTTGGGAGGTGTATTTCACATTTGATCCTATACATGGAAGCCTTCTCCTGATGGGTGACGGGCGAGTTTTGGTTTTACAGTATTAATGGCGCGGTTTGCCGTTCTCGAATGTTTGTTAACTCTATGTAACGAGACTTTTGTTCCTCGGTTCGGCGGGTGGGCGCGTAAAAAATATATAGGAACCAAGGAAAACTCGGTGAGGGATCTAAATTAGCTGTCAGGGTGGGATCTTGAGCTTTCTTGCGCGATCTCGAAATAATTCGATGGAGATTTGCTTTTGAATTGCCGAAGTTCGGATAATTCTGATCGGCTTGTCCACCGCAAATACGGGGAATAAAGTCATGCCAGTTTACATAGTCAGTTTACATTTACATTTACATAACATCAGGAAATGTTCAAGGACATGTTTACCGAGACCAGCCGAAGACCGAGGTCCCTTTAGAGATGCTCAGTTGAAGAATTTGACTGTGGACGCCATACTCCCGTCAACTCTGCTTATTAGGGGAGCTCAGAGTTCGACGCCGGAGCGCTAAAACACGGTGTGTTGTTTTCCTCCTTCGGACACCCCGTAAAGTGGAAACTGAAATTGAGAACACGGCGGACAGAGCTCATTCCGCTGCAAAATGGAAATGGGGGTGGCGGAATAATCAGCTGTGAGATTTTCTTTCTGGACCCTGTTCCTGAAGACAAGTTCAATAACCGGAATCTGGAACGCCTTTGTTGTCTTCACCGTCATTAAAAGCCGAATGACAAGGATTAGTAGACTCAAAGATTTGGTTCGGCTCGTTTGTTCGGGGGTTGATGTTGCGTTCAACAAGTTGAATAGGCATCACAGGAATCAACACGGTTATCCTTTAAAAAACGAGGGCCATGAGGCCAAGCCTAAGTATAATAACCATGATCCAAAAATCCTCCGTTGCCGTGCCATTCCACTCTCGTTTGTTCGGGAAATCAAGGATATCACCCAATCGCGGCGATGGGCAAACAGCCTAACATTTTGAGCTATTGAGGTTAGAATCTCGTCTGTTGACCGCCAACGTGTTAGGAAAGCTGCACCTAAATCTAATTAAAGTATAAAACCTACTCCTATAATCATGTAAGCGCCGAAACCTTCATGGTCTCAAGGGTCTTCCAATTCGGCAAACCAAAAATCTCGGGTAAAGATTCAATGAACTTCCTCCTCCCCGATGCGAGTGCGCCTCCCATTGCCTTTTTGCAGGCTCGGCAAGCCACCATTCCCTCCGTGTCGATAACTATGTCGTAAGGTGTGTGCTTCCCCTTCTTCCTCTCTACCTCGCGCCTGGCGCAGTTCCGCGATGCCAGACACTCGACAGGCGTTCGACACCCTTCAGTGAGGTCGGGGTTCCAGAGGAAATCGAGGAACTCTGACATCTTTTCCGTGCGCATTGCGAGTGTTCCAGACAGGATGGCGACTTGATCCTGTGCGCTCAGGACGATATGGCGGCCGTCAAAAGACGTCGTCCCACAGACTATTTCCTGTGCATCGAAGCAAAGGCCGTGGACGAAAAGTGCCCCCACTAATATCCAGGGAGCATCGGTTTCACGACATAGGCTTATGATAGACGAAGTATGTGTCGAGAGTGCCTTCCAAGAAGGCTTGACCTCGGCCTCAATGTTGGGATTCAAAATTTCGAAGATTGAACCGAGATGAATTAAAGCACGCTTTCGCAGACTGTCGATTTGATATTTGTGACTGAGACGGAGGACGCCCTCGATTGTTGGGTAGTCCGTCTCCGCGGGGTATGGCTTGAAGAACCTAAACGTATCAATCCAGCGGAGAGGCAGGTCGGTAGGAAGAATGCTACGCACTCGTGGTTGAACAAGGCCATCAAGAACACCTCCACTTCCCGAGCCGGGTCGGGTAGGGCGACAACTGGGCACCCGTCTATCATCTCTGCATCGTCGGGCTGCGCGAATGCCAGCATATCGGCAAAAACGGGGGAGCGCGCTGCCAACATTCCTCCTGAAACCCGGAAGAGGAGATTCTCTGCCCGGACAACGAGGCCGCAATCTGCGAACCAAAGATCTTGACAGCGCTCTGTGGCGGCAAAATCTGTGGTCGACGGAAGTGTGCTCGTCATGGTGGTGGCAACAAGCTATATACGCGGCCTCGTGACGTTGGCGGACGTGGGTAAGCACGTGTCGGCAACTCGGCACAGCTTTGTCTCCGGCCAAACTCCCGTTGAAAATTTCGCAATGACATTGATACTTCCGCGAACAACATGGCCAATTCTTACGAGTCTTTTTTCCCTCGGTTCGGCTCGTGGCCGGATAAAAAATATATAGGGAACCAAAGAGAACTCGGCGAGGGATTTAAATTCCCTGTACATGGAATGTGCCAGGGTGGGATGTTGAGCCTCACTTTCTTGTGCGATCCCGAACAAATCGATAGCGACCTTTGTTTTGATCCGCGGAATTGGAGAGCATTCTGAACGTCTCGCTCCTCCACTGCATACATTGGGGAAAAAATTACATTAAGAAATGATAAGAAATGTTTGCCGAGACCAGCCGATAGCTGAGTTCCCACGGTTCAGTTGGAGAATATGCACGAACGGCGTTCAATGTTGTCATGGCACCTTGATCCGTTTGGCCACACAGCTCGTCCTGCTCTCTTCTATCCTTTCCATGTCTTTCCTGTGCCTCCCCGTCGAGCTAGTCTCGAAGATTCTCACAGGAATGGAAATTGCAGATCTGCTGAGTGTTACGAGAGTGAGTACGGACGTCACTGAGGTTAAATTCACTACTGATTTCTTTCTACAGACCGCTCGTTATCCACGAGCTGTATGTCTTACAGATAGGCAAATCTGGCGACTTGCTCTGGATGCCGAGATGTTGCCTTTGCCAGCCGGGAGGACACTCGACTCCATCGAGATGTCTCTAGTCCTCTGTTGTGCTTCGCGAGCGATCGCAATTGCTGCAACATTTCAGCGACCGACAATCAACCCTCTCAGATGTGTGGAATTAACCAGCCTTTACAATCTCGAAGCCTGGAAGATGTGCTTGGAAAAACACCCGTCACGGTGTCATATTCTTCCGGGTGCCCACTCCTTCCTGCTGGGAGGAGGGTCTTGGCTCGGGTTATACGATATACGCGGGAATTATGCGCACGAATTCAATTACCATGGCCTCACTCCTGAAGCGTTTGCCTGGGAGAGTCATGACAACGGTGGTTCCATTATTCTCGGTGTAGTTTGGAGTGAGAAATATGGCAGTCAGAGGTGAGGCATTTAACCCAAACCCTCGTCGAGCTACCCTTGACCATCCCCCCAGCTTCTTGTGCATATACGCGCTCCAATACGATTTCAACTCTCGTTACTCATCCCCTCCGACGATCTCACTCACCTACGTCACCAGAACACCGTATCTGGATCCGTTGGTTAGAATATGTATAAAGAACTCTCTTGTTCTTATATGGACCGTCCCACGCAAGAAGAACGGTCCTGGAGAACTACTTCTGCTAGACATGGCATGTCAGACACGTGTGCGTGCCATAATTTCAAACACTTCGGTTGGTTCTGTTCTCCCTCGATGATATGTTTGCATACTGATGACGCGTCAGGAGTTCAGGATCGTTCACGCCAGTCTTCACCCTCGTCTACCTCTTGTGGTGGCCGTTGTGGCCGGACACAGCGAAGAAAATGACGTACCGGTTTCTTTACAGCTTCTCGACATTCAACTCCTCCAGGTAACATCGCCTGATTATTGGGAAACGGGACTCCTTGAACTCCGATGTCTTGCAAGACTCGGCACTTTTCCCTGCCGTTGGGCGTGGAAACGCGGAGCCGACGAGTGGAACATTCACGTATCTGAAGAGGAAATAATACTCGAGCAGCTGAAACACGCTTCCAGAAATATATGTACCTCAACTCGCCGGTTTTATACGAATCATTCTCTTGAGACGCCCTACGGAATCGCCAAATTTCAACCTCAGGAAATCGAATGCGGAGATATCCGCTTTTCGTTCCGTATGGCTCGAAATCTTCCTTCTGGGCGCATGTCATTTGTCTTCCGCCAGAATGATGACAGAGCCTGTCCGTGGACCCTCGTTCGCCCGGGCAAAAACGAAGCCATTCGGACCCTTCTAGCCGTCCCGCCAGAGGTAATCGGCTTCGGGACGCTTGCAGTTGATGATGTCCATGGTGTGTTCATATTTGCGCGTAAAATGAAGACCATGGTTATGTACTGCTAGTGTCACAGTGTTTTACAGTATACATCCAGGTATCTAGCTTTCAGAACCATTCATGGAGTGGGCGGCGGCGTGAAGCGGCCAGGGTCAGCATAGGCTAAGAATCCCAACCTTGGAGTACCCGTCGTTAGCGGTTTCAGTAGTGCATATGAAATGTACAAAACAAACAATGCGAAATTCTCTGCGTTATCCTGCTTTTTGGTCGCAGAAACTTTATTGGATGAACACCTGGTTGAATTTAGTACACTTGAGGCTGCTAAAGAAAATAACATACTCGTCCGGAGCCTGGAGGTCGACATCGTCGTCAAGATTGTCTTCCTTGTGCTCGGACTGCATGATTGCCAAACAATGTTGCGACTCGTGCAACAAGACCTTATTCGGCGGTCAACATCTTCGATGAAAAGGCAATGTAAAATAACTCACCATTCCTGGAAAGGAAAACGGAATGTAAGAGAATCCCACTGATACGACTGGCTTAGTAACATACCAGCACTTGTGGGAGAGGTAAATGTATACAACCCGCGAGGGTAGCGTTTCTTCTTGTCCAAATAGCTGGCTACGTCAGTAGCAAGCTGCGCTTTATTGAAGAAATTTGGGCAGAGCGTTATAGAAGTATACTCCTCGACATTATCCCCCTTGTAGTCCCCAAACCCAAGATTTCCCGTTATGGCGAAAGATTGGGATTTCGGCATGGTGCATTGCGATGCAGTGTCTTGGCCTGGACCAGTCGCACACAAGAAGTAAACCGATTTGTCGGTTCCGCTCTTATCAATTTGATACGTCTGTTCTAGCGTTGGTGAAGACAAAGAGTTCGCGACGTTGGTGTACCGTAGCTGCACCTGGGTTTTTAATGTGTCTGCCGTGACTTATTGCGATCTATCAGCCTCATCTGTGTATGGGAAGAAGGAACTGAACACACTTGATCCAAGAAAACTTGTCACAGCTTCTGACTTCGATGCCTTGGTAGGATTCGATAGCGCCTTGGAGGCCGCCTCAGCGAGAGTACGTGCATCAGCGAGACCCTGTTGCAGATAAGAAATCTGGTCTTGGCTGCACACAAAATCGTCGAAGGATATTGTCCCTGACGGGAGAGCCGAAGGCACGGCCGCAGGTACAGTTGGTGATTGTACAAGGACCTTGTAGGTGGGAGGGCCCAGCGGACAGGCAGTGTCCACCCTGCCTTCAAGTGGAGCAGAACTCGTGTGACGAGCAGATAGCAGGAATGGGATGAGCAGAAGTGTGCGTTGATAGAGCATCATGTTCGATGATGAAAATCTCTGACCAGCAGAGATTCAGGAAGGGCCAGCCTGAGGATTGAACCGCCAAGCGCAAAGAACTTGAATACAAACGCGGGGAACGGCATTTTGAGCGGAACGGCGACTGACGAACGGAACAGGCAGCTGCGAAACGATACGTCCGCAGCGCTGTGTACACACGGTGTTGGATTACTGTGACAACCAGAATTATAGATAGCCGTTTCAACAAGCGACGCACGTTATTTGGTTGAGTTCTTTCTCTCTCTCTCTACTTCAATCTGAGGTCAAATCTGGTCTGTACGACTGGCCCTATAATGATACGGTTTACGCATTGTTCTGACAAATATGACTGTACCGATCGCATTCGAGATTGGAAGCTTCAGTTCTTGGTCCTGCACAGCGGAGATAAAAAGTGTCTGAACGGATATTAGAAGAGCGGGATTTACTGCCAAGTCCTTTTGAATTTTGGGCGGATGCCGAAGCGGAGAAGGACTGAAAACTTATAAGTGATAATGAATGAAGGCGATTGGAGCTGGTACTCCGTGAACCTATTCATTTACCTCCATCTTGCCAAGAGCCAGAAACAATGTTTCCGCGCAATACGGGTTTTCAGCGTTGCAGATCTTCTTTGTTATCTCCTTCAACCTTTCCGACGACTTCTCAGAAAAATTTGACGTGAGCACGCCGACCTCAAGTTCCCGAAAGCTGGGGGAAAATACCTTGAATTTCTAATACCAAACATGCATGAATATACAGCGCACGTACACAGTGGTGAATGACGAGAACACTTCTTCGAGAATATCTTGTTCATATCCGCGAGGAAATGTGGACGCATCTGGGAGCCCTTCGATGAGATGAGGGATAAAGCAGATGAGAAGCGGGACCCAGGGACGTGAAACGGGGCCTGATCAAAATTCCGCCGATTTATGCCGAGACTGAAGGCGGCGCGCAAGTTGGATGTAGAGGTGAAGATAGCGAATCGCAATCGATGGCTTGTCATTGAAGAGGCTTGATTGCGAGTGTGAAGGGTCGAAAATGTAGCATTTCATCTGGGTATTACGGAAATTTTAACTAGATTCCGGGCGGAAAACTATCGCATGAGATTCTTTGAACCAAGGTAGTAATGGCGCTTCCAAGCGCTCAGGTCTGAGAATTGTACACAGCTAAGCGGTCCGAAATTAACTTGAGTGTTCTTGCTGCATGTGAAAGCCGGCGGGAGGAAATACTGGAAGCCTTTCCAGTGACCAACGATGAGAGGAGTGATAAATCAGTGAAAGCATCGTACACAATGTTCATCACAGCATATGACGCTCGGCGACAGAGAAGTGCAAGTACTGCACATGTGTATCCGGCCCCAGAAAAGGATAAAGAATCATCATCTAGGTCAAGTCATGATCAGCGACGGGTAAAATGAAAGGGTCAGAACTTGCAATGCGTCTGTATCTGAACGTGTCCTCCGCCGTTGAAGCCCCGCTCTCCATTTGAATGAATTTCCGCATCGTGGTGCGTTTGTCAGACGCGTCGTGAAGGACGTTTGACAATCGTGTTGTGCATGAGGATCCGCAATTGTAAACAACGTCAGCAAGACGGACGAAGGCATATCACTCAGTGGAAAGGTATATTATTATAAAAAGACAATGGCTGAAAAAAGACGCACCAGAAGACCCGACGGTAAAGCATGTCAGTTGGAAGAGCCATGGTATGTGAAGCAGCGCACCTTGAGGTACTTCTGCATCGCTAAAGCCCAGATTCCACACCTCGCAGCGGACACCGACACAAAGCCCCCCCGCGAGCCGTGGTGATATCCCTCCATGGCCACTATGATATCCTCAGGCCTAAATGCCGGCTTTGAGGCTCAACTGCGGCCATTGTATGAAGAGATCGACTCCGGAAGGTACTTGTGAGCCTGAGGGCTGGTCACAACTGCGGAATCCAGCGCTTTTGAGGCGTC
The DNA here is from genome assembly GCA_029289565.1 of Mycena galericulata. Classification (NCBI taxonomy): domain Eukaryota; kingdom Fungi; phylum Basidiomycota; class Agaricomycetes; order Agaricales; family Mycenaceae; genus Mycena; species Mycena galericulata. The sequence goes on along the minus strand of JARKIA010000169.1, from coordinate 291,745 downwards.
TGCAAGAGTCCAGATATAAGCTGCCTAGTGGGAGAGAAGAAGAGAGGGTGGCTGACCAATGGCTGACCAGCAATTGGTTTTCCGACCATTGTACTGGGTCGCCAGAAGGGGAAATTCCCGAAAAAGAAATAGAAGAAGGAAAGATCGTAGGAAGTTCAATGAACCTCAGAGGAATGTCAAGGAGCTTAACCAAGGTTCTGTTCACTCAGTATTTTTCCATCAATTCAACCCCCAGTCTCGTTGAATGACCATTGAAAAAAAGAGATCCATTTCAGTATTAAATAGCGAGAAAAATCTCAGTCGGAAACATATAAGAACACCTGGGCTGTGGGGTCCCAGAATTATTGCATCCAGGCTCTAGTTTGCATACAGGTTACTCTGACCCCCAATCCACAAGCTGTATCTGTTACACTGATGTGTTGTTTAGGAGACAAGAACATAAACTACTGAATTCTGGAGGAGATATGGTTGCTTTGGGTCCTTTGAGCTGTTGAGACACTTACCTGGCTCACAAAAGTCCATTTCACAACAGTTTCAAGAGGCAAATAAACTCCAATATACAGGGAACACAGATTGAACAGATGAATTTATTCAAGCATGGAAAGCCTGGATTTTCGCATTTTCAGTGTTATGTTAGGGCCTGATACACTGAAAGATCCTTCCAAAAAATCCCCACAAGAAGAGAGCATCGGTGAGGCTCACACCAGGCGAGGGCAGAAAAGAAAGTGTTAAGTGTGACGCCCCTATGTTAAGTGTGACGTGACGATCACACATAACACTTGGCGGGGAGCGATGTCGGTTGCCAATCTGATGTATCTCTGCAGATTTTCCGACACAGTTATAACTTTGGGCATGTACTATAGGATTATTCTATTTAACAACCCCCCTTGTTGAAAACAACCCGGGTTGTTGGAATCAATTATTCTATCCCCTCCTATTTATAAAGTTTGTCACAGTATCCCACCCTACTGGCAGTCTTATAAGCCCGTCCAGACGACCACTTGAATTATATTATGGACTCCAGATTGCAGCTCGACTTCATCTTTCAAATTTACCTGCTATTTTTTTGGGGCAACTGCTTGCCATGTGGTTGCCCGGCACCTCGCTGGACGCCTTGCCGCGCCTTGCCAATTGGACTGATGGTCAAATGGTTCATGGTCAAATGAAATTTCTCCTTGGCCTTTACCGCTTAAATGCCGAATGAATGCTATGATCGCTTTTGGCCTCCATCAGCCTGGAACAAAGGTGCCGATTGTCTCGGATCAGTATCGGCACGCATCCGACGAGACCGGCATTCTTTTCCTGGATCCGTAGGTATCCAGGTCTCATTTCAGTAATTGTCTGTCCGACTCGATCATGCACTTTTCTCCCACGCTCCTCTCATTGGCTGGCGCAACACATCACCGTTCTCTGAGCCGCCAACTCTAACACACAACTGTATGTACTCTTCACCTCCCACTCGCCCAATGCCCTGTTCTGTACTATCCTCAGAATATGGAGCACTTTTGTGATTTTACTTTGAAAAGGAGTCAGGAGATTTAAAAAATGATTTCGACTTGATTTCGACCCATTTCGACATTGAACGTATAGATACAAAGACACTAAACAGAGGGTAATGACTAAAAGTGGGCCCGGAGGTTATCACGGAGGATTCAGGTCTGCCCGGAGGGCATTACTATGAGTATCTAAGTTAGAATCCTTTTTGAGGTAAAATCTGGACTGGACGCGGAGTGCTAGCACCAATTCTGCCACAGTAGGGGGAATGCCCTCCAGCGCAACCACTCTGTGACAAACTTTATAAATAGAGGGGGTTGTTGGATAGAATAATTGATCCAACAACCCGGGTTGTTTTCAACAAGGGGGGTTGTTAAATAGAATAATCCTGTACTATATGCATCCAAATATTTGGAGATTTAATTCTCCAGCAGAAGAGGATGAACTAACGCTGCTTGTTACATGCCATCAGTGGCTGTGAGACATAACACGTTAAGTGGACCCAGCTGATCCGTCGGTAAACCACCAGCTTGGTTGAGTGTGCGTGTGTCCAAACATCGACAAGCAGCGCGTCGACGCGTTCGGCCGATCTGAGGCGAAGGCCGATTTCCCGAATCTATTTTTTTTTGGTCTCATCAACCATCATCAACAGGCCGTGACTCGTCCACCATGCTCCCTTCTTCTCCCTTCGATAGCTCTTTATTGCGCTAGGCTTCATGCGGCTTGGTCCTCTAAAGGCTCTTCCTCCAACTCGGCCGGAATTTGGATAGCATGGAACGAATTCGATCCTCTCAGAGCTTCGAGACTCTACCTGCAAGATGGCGAAAACTATGACTTGCGACGACGGTCGTACTTTCTACGACTATTCTCACAAGTCCAAGGATGGCCATTCATTGTCACGTTCTTATCGTCACCATCGCGACACACAAATTTTCCCGGATTTTTTGTTCCCCTGGAGTATTGACGCGTTGAAGGGACTGATTCCGCGAAAATGTACGTGGCATGCGTGGAGACCCAGGCTCGCATACTGAGTTCTCCAGGTATACATAATTGTGCGTTGGGCGCGATCTTGTGCTGCCCGAAGTCAAGAGTCGAGATCTCTCTCAGGTATGTACTCGGTTTCACGCTGTTCTCAATTCTGACTCTATCCACGTCAGGAAAACTATTCGGCCCATGAATAGTGGAAAGCATCGCGGTATTCGACGCGTCTGTCTAAAAATCCCGTACATTTTTTATGGCCTACGCATCATCACTCGTGCCGACACCCGACAGGACCATTCTCCTTTCGTGCCTCCTTCGAAAAATCTGCGGCTGAGCGAGTTGTGGCTTCCGACCTGTCGCTTTCTTGGGCGTTTGTCGGCCGTCGAGGTGAGATTTTTTGATCAAGTGCGTTCCTGCACTCACGCGACCTCCTTTCAAGCGCGTTCGACGTGCCCATCGACTTTCTCGCCCTCCTCGTCGCGTCTTTTGACCGCCAGACCCCTGTGTACACGTGAAGGCAAATAGTGCGCAACAAACAGCAAGTATATATTGTGACTTCAGTGACAGAGAGCGTCTTCATTCCATACCACAATGTCTCCCAATTACACCGTCTTCAATCCCTTCGCCCCCACCTCCATTGACTGTCTCATCCCCCGCCTCGCTAGTCTCTCGCTCAAGAAGAGCAGCAGGGAGGAGTTCGAAGATGGCACCGACATCGACGATCGCCCGTCCAAGCGCATCAAGGTCGCGCCCGACTCTACACCTAGGAGGACGCCGCACAGTTCGCTCGTGGCCTGCTCTGCCCACCGTCGCGGCGTCAAGCGTCGTCCTGCAGTCACCACATTCCCTCCCATCGCCGTCCCCACCGTCCCCCAGCCCCAGCCCGCCGTTCCGGTCGTCGACACATCCGCTCGGCTGGACGCCATCCTATGCGACCCTCTTGTCAACGAGGTGGAGGCGGAGCGTGGCTGGCTCGAGCGCTGGAACGCCTACTGCGAGAAGCACAGTGGCGTAAGCCAGCACGCCCCCGCGCCGGTGGTCGTGACCATCGTCCAGACTGACGCCATCCTTTGCAAGCCCCTCGTACACGAGACGGCGGCGGAGCGCGGCTCGCGCGACTACTGGAACGCCGTCTGCCAAAAGCTCACCACTGGCGTTAGCGACCATGGAGTTTCGTTCATCACCGACGCCCTCCAGGACATGTGCATCTCCGACGACAAGAATGGGATGGACACCTCGCCCGACCACGCGGAGGAGATGGTGACTGACGACGGCAGGAGTACCAACCCTGACAGCGCGGGACTACTCTTCGACCTGTCCAACGTGCGGGCTGGCGCGATTCGGAGCGAGGAGCGCGCTCAGAGGTGCGGCACTGGCAGCAAGACAGGCGGCAACGGCGAGAAGAAGCGCAAGACGTCGAGCGGGCGGGGGCGCGAGAACAGTCCGTACCCGACTTCCCCGGCCCCAAAGGCGAAGACGACTCGGCGACGCGGCCTCGCCTTGGTTTCCTAGATTTACATTACCTGTGACGGCGTGAGGTAAGTTCTTGCTCTCTTCTTCCGTTCTCTTCACGGATTGACCACATCGCTTAGACTCGAGGCGGTGACGACCGTCCTCGTTTCGAACGTACGTTAGCTCTCGATCCTTGATTGTGTAGACCGGTATGTCGTGCGCACGCTCCTCCCTTGTCTTCTCGCTGACTTCTCGTACAAAGAAACTTGTTACCGATATGGCCCGACGTCGCTTGATCTATTACATTGCTTCATTTCTCGCGGTGCGCATTCAGTCGCTCAGTCTCTCCACCTTCTGACTCTCCTCTCGTTAGTGATATACCTAGAAGATGTGTCGGCTCTCTATAGACCGGCATGGATGTTGCTTGCACAGTGGTAGAATGCTTGCTTAGGTGCTCCCCGACGCCGATCACCGTCTCCTTTGAAACTCATTCCTTTCTCCAGATTGCTGTCGTGGATATACCCGCCGAGCGCATCGCTTAGGCCTCAAAGCTGCTGGATTCGCCAAACCCTAGACCCCACAATCTATCCCGACTTCTCCCGCCCGCGATACCCCTTCCTCGGCGACGGACGACTCCCTCCCCACAGTGCTTCGGAAACCTTGTACTTTTGAATTATCGTAAGTCATTCTGTTCGCTCATGCAGTATATACCCGGGACTGATGAGCTTTCCAGTCCGCACAGTGCTCTATTGCTGAGTCTTGTCCGTACCGCGATACCCCCTCTTCCACGCGTCCCCCTCCAACTCCCGCAGTGACACCTCCTTCTCCCGTTGGTCCTCGTCCCCCGCCACGGACGACATTCTTCAACTCCGACTCTCGGCTTTGCGACACCCTCACCCTCCCCTTATTCCTCCTCCCCCGCCACGGACGACACTCTCTACCCGCTCCCCACCCTGCGTTACCCCGCCACCGCTCAAGACGACCCTAGAAGACTGCCTGTAGGCCTTCCTTCCCCGCCACGCACAAAACTCCGACTCTCGCGATTCCCTCACTCTCCCGTCGGCCCTCCTCCACGATGCTCTCTACTATACCCGATTCCGCCTTGCGTTGCCCTCACTCCCTGCCGGCCCTCCTCCCCACCACAGACGGTGTTCTTTCCCACGGACCGACTCTCCCGAGCACCTGTACCCAATGTGTATGCGCCTGACCCTCATCACTGGTCGTTCATTGGTTTATTCATTCTCAGATTTTTATATCAAATGAAGTTCCCTATCTATGATACCCCCGGCAGCCTGTGCGTCGTCTTTCCTTCCTCGTCATCGCGGCTGACGTTGCCCAGATTTTGTATCCATAACCACCGCTCCGCCTACAACTGTATCACTAGCTCTTCGCCCGTCAAGACCTACTTTTGCTTCCACCAAGACCCTGCTCTCGCTTTCGATTGCCTTCGTGTTATCCCTTGCTCTCCGTGCTTCCCAATGGGCTCTCTATTGCTGTTTCGCCTACCCAATCACTTCGTCGTTTGGTACGCTTTGACCTTCGCTTCTCCCATATCCCTGATTGAGTACTGCTATCCACAGTTCTCCTCCCATTGGCCTGCTCTTCTTCGCTTCTCTTCGAGTCTCCGTTCTCTGTCGAAGATATCAGATATTCAAATCGGCTTCCCTGTCCCAATGTTTCTATCGCAACTCCTTCTCGCCTTCGGTTCTCCAGCTCGACCACTTGCAACGCGCTATTAGATCCACGGCTTTGATAACACGAAGACGCACAGTGGCAGTGAAGTCCGGCTGACGTAACCGAGCCAATACAAATCTACTTCTCAAGACCAAACCACAACTAATCTTCAATGGCGGATAGCAAAGATAAACAGGCGTGGAATCGTGGAATGCAGGGAAAGAAAATTCCAGACAAAAGGCGGGGAATCGACACTCGGTAGTAGAAAAATAGAAAAATCAAGAAAATAGGCGGGGACTCTTACGTACCAAATCGGATGTAGAAAATCAAGACAAAAAATTGCACCGCTTCTGGCCGCTTCCATCGACAACCGAGACCTACTGGATGTACCGATGAAGTCGAATCGAAAATATGACCGGTATATAGACGGCGATAGGAATGACAACAATTTCACCAAAACCGGGAATTCCAGCGCGATCGCGAACTTAGCTGAGAACCGGTTTCTTTCCGCAATGCGTTGTCAAGGCTCGTAACTGTACAGGTCAGTCGCACTTTACGGAGAGAACGCCGACTGATGAACGGCGTTTAGATTGCCATAACATGTTGATCCGTTTGCCCACACTGCGCACCTTCACACTCGTCCTGCGCCGATGTCTCTCCTATGCCTTCCCGTTGAGCTGGTTTCCAAGATTCTCAAAGGAATGTGCCTTGAAGATCTGTTGAGCGTTACAAGAGTCAGTATGGACATCGAGGTTGACCTCCCCGCTGATTTTTTTTCTGACAGACTGCTGCTTATCTACGCTCTGTGTGTCTCGCCGACAGACAGATCTGGCGACTTGCTCTCGACTCTCAGATGTTGCCCCTCCCCGCCGGGAAGACACTCGATTCCATTGAGATGCCTCTCATCCTCTGTTGTGCTGCGCGAGCGGTGGCGATTTCTGCCGCATTTGAGCGACCGACGGTCATCCCCCTTCACAGTCTCGAATTAACTAACCCTCTACCAAATTGGGGAGTTGTGTGCGGCATTCTCCCCGGCGGACATTCTTTTCTAATTGGTGGATCGACCCTTGGTCTCTTCAGTGTGCACGGTACATATGTACACCAGTTTGAGGCCAAGGAGGGTACCATCCCGGCCAGCTTCGCATGGGAGAGCTCGGACAATGGGGCTTGCATTTTTTTGGCCGTTATATGGGCCGTTCGGCGCGGCCGAAACACACCTCGCGACAGGTAAAAACATTCTTATGTATCCGACGATTTTCTTACATGCTGCATCAGTTCATTGAGCGTGTACAGGCTGGAATATGACCACGCCTCTGCTTATCGAACCGCACCTGACATTTCAGTGGTCTATTCCTGCAATATCTCCGAGCTCCTGGCCCCGGTGCAGGTCGAGATGAGAAATCTGTGTGTTCTCATCTGGGATACTCCACAATATGAAGAGGAAGAGAGCAATATAATCTTTCTGGTCGATGTGACGCTCCGAAAACGCATGCGCTTATTTCCTGCGGCAAATGATGTAAGTAGTCTACGTACTTCATACAACAATGTTCCTCATCATGTCTCAGAGCTTTTATATTGTGTACGCGAATCTGCACCCTGATCTTTCCATGGTTGTAGTCGTGACTCGAACAGAAATGGACGACGATGGTGACTCTAACCGGGCCGTGGAGGTCATTGAATTCGATTTCTGTCAGATAGCATCCAACACAAACTGGGAGACTGTTCATTTCAATTCCCAGCGCATTGCAGAACTCGGAAAATTTCCGTATTCCGAAAAGCAATCGCGAACGTTATGCGGCACACTCCGCGTACAGGATGACAGCATTCTCATCGACGATGTTCACCATAGCAGGAGGATACGTCGCCGCCGCTGGTGCATACCTCTCTCTTTGTCACCCTCCGATCCTGTATCTCCAGAAGAACAGTACGACTGCGGTGACCCGAGCTCCTGCTTTCGTGTCATCGAGAAGATTCCATCCGGCAGAATGGCTTTCGCTTTTCGTCAAACTACCGGGGAAGCTTCTCCATGGAATCTAGTTCAATTGATTCGAAATGGAGCTCGAGAGTTACATGTTTCATCTGATTTTCTTCGCTCCTACATGGCGCTTGATGACATACACGGTATCTTGATTTTCTTGTGTCGTGGGAGGATTTTGATCGCTCGTATTTAAACTATCTCTGTATTCTGTGCAAATTTTGATTTCCTCCGCGTCGTTACTCAGAAGCCTGCTTCTTCTTTGGCGTGAAGAGGTCACCATCTGCGTACGCAAGAAAACCCAACCTGTGTAGAGCGGTCATCCTCATCAATTCGAGAACTGCTAATAGAATTCACGAACAGTGCATAACTCTCTGCATTATTCTGCTTTTTTTTAGCCGATTTGCCGGCAGTGAAACTGTACATCTCAGTGAAGACCAGGAACGAGAGGTTTGATTAAACATACCCTAAAGGCGCGGATAGACCGGGTTCGTCTTGGACATTATTCGTCCTGTCAGAAGACTGTAATACTGCTAAACAGTGCTGCGATTCATGCAAAATAATCTATATGGAGGAGTCAGTAACTCTGCCTTGTACGAAAAGTATAACTGACAACTCCTTCAAACGCAACGTATCAGCTCAACATTTCAGGAGTACGATAAACGCAGGCCCACCTGCACTCCGTGGGGGAGCAAAAGTATTCAATCCATTCGGCTTCTTTGCTTTGTTTTCGTTGTAGCTGTCGACATCGGCTTCCAATGGAGTGCCGTTGAAAAAGTTGGGGCATAAGGTTATCGATGTGAACTTAACGTCATTCCCTTCGTCCTTATCATCCAGATTCAGTGTGAACGCATCGGAGGTCGAACTGCTCTGGGTGCAATCCGAGGGCTCATTCGCCCCAGTACCACAAAGGAAATAAACCGAGGTATCAGTCCCGCTCTGATCGATTGTGTCAACCTGAGTCAAAGTGGCGGATGTCAGAGATTCCTGGACATTCTTGTAACGTAGCCGAACTATGTCTTGCAATGCTTCTGCAGTAACTGTCGATTCCGAAATCAGAATAATGGATGGAGATTGAAAGAAGCTGAGCTCACTTTTCCCCAGGTAAGTCTTAACGACAGCTGATTGGATGGCATCCGCATTCCCAAGTTTGGCGGCACCTGAACTGGCGAGAGTTCCGGCGTCTGTCAGGCCCTGTTGCAAATAATCGATCTGATCTTGAGTGCAGACCTGTGCACTTGCGCCAGTCGCCGCAGTGGACGGTTCTGAGGTAGGAGAATTCGATGACTGTACAAGGACCTTCAAGGTGGGCGGGCCTGCTGGACACGGCGTGTCCACCCTACCTTCAAGGGGAGCGGAGCTCGTGCGACAAACATATAGGAGGAATGGGAGGAGGAGCAGTAGTGTGCGCCGTTGGAGCGTCATATTCGATGATGAAAATCTCTGACCAGCAGAAATTCAGGAAGGGCCAGCCTGAGGACTGAAGCCTCAAGCACGAGAACTTAAATACGACCTCGGGGAACGGCATTTTGAGCGGGACGGCGAATGAAGGACGGAACAGGAAACTATGGAACGATATGTTTGCCACGGATGTGTATGCACGGCGTTGGATTTCTGTGACAACCAGAATCAGATCGCCGTTTCAACAAGGCACGCACGTGAGTTCGTTGCGTCCAATTACGTTTCCTCTCCTTCAATTTAAGGGAGAATCTGGTACGTATAACTTAGACGACTGCCACGGTTCACCAAAGATGATATGGCACGCGCTTACGCGCCGCTCTAAAAATGTGACTGCGGTGAGAGCGTTCGGCGTTCGAGATTGGAAGGCCTCACTTCTTGGCCCTGCATAGCGAAGATAAAAAAGCCTCTGAACGGGTATTAGGGCGGGATTCAATGCCAAGTTGATTAGATTCCGAGACTTAGCAAAGACTAGCGATTGAAGACGAGGTTGAAATTCATCAAGACGATCGAGGATGTGATTAGTACTCCGACAACATAATTACCTCCCATCTTGGCAAGAAGCATATACAGTGTTTCCGCGGCGCAATACGGCTGTTCGCCGTTGCAGATATTCTGGGACATTTATTCCAATCCCTCCGACGCCTTCTCGGAGAAATTCGACGTTAGCACGCCGACCTCGAGCTCCTGGATAACCGGATATTTGCGATGGAAAACAGTGAGCGAGTTGGTCGATCCGGGCACAAAGTAGGAGCGGAAAGTGCGAACGCACACGAATGTGAAGGAGGAGAACACTTCACGGAGGATGTTTAGTTCGGAAAGACGCGAGGAAATGGACGCCAGCGCGAGGGCCTGCAGTTTGTCTAGCCCGATCTAGTAGTAGGAGGAGTTAATATTGCCTAATAGGTATCATGTTGTGAATCGAGCCGCACCTTGTCAGCCAATCAATACATTGATTTTGGGCGAACACGAAGGACCGTCGATGAGACTATCCTTCGAGCCCTCTGATTTGAGAGGACGGAAGTTTACTCGACCGGTGTAGCAGTAGTAGAGAAGGGCTTTCCACCTAGAGAAAACGAGGCTCCGGGTCATGATGCAGTCGCATTCCCAGAATATGAATACGCTTTGAATGCGGTGTCCTTGAGGACGACCGCGACCATTTCGTACCCCTTGACTGCTCTCAACTTTAGTTTCTGGCAGGGGGCGACCACTAAAATTATTTCCTAAATCGGGTTGTCCTATGTTCTAGTATTTGGCTTTTGATCCACGTGCGCGGCAAGTCGGCGGTACATCACGGTCATCATTTCGGGTAGTACGCGCTAATGAGATGGACGTTCTGCACGCGTAAATGGCGCGCGCCAGGCGCGCGCTTTGGAATTGCGTGGCAACTGGCCCATTCGTATTGGATAGAGATAGCCAAGAGTCATGTGTTTGAAGCTTGCTGTCTCCGAACCAGATGGTCAATAGCCTCCTGGGAGCTAGTTTGAGAGTCAAGAAGACCACCCGGTTGAAAAGGCCTGTCATTCAAATGCATTAGGTACTATATATATATCCACCCTTACTCGGCTGTGTCCCTCCGGGATACATCTGCAGATAGACGGGGTGGTCTCCGGGGGGTTTGGAGCAATTCCTGTGCTAATGCAGCGTCTCGGTGTCTCTGCCTGCTCTTTGTAGACTGTGTTTCTTGGTAAGAGGGAGAGTGTAGGGATTCAGAGTCAGCCTATGAATGGCTGTCACTGTAACTACTCATAGTGGGGATCGGGCAGGAGCAAGAAGGAGAAAAACGTCTTCATCTCATTAGCGCGTACCCGAACTGATGGCCGTGATGTACCGCCGACTTGCCGCGCACGTGGATCAAAAGCCAAATACTAGAACATAGGACAACCCGATTTAGGAAATAATTTTAGTGGTCGCCCCCTGGTTTCTGGCTCAGACGGAGGAGGACCCTCCCCCTCGTCATCTTCTTCCGAATCCAGGTCACTGTCCGAATCATACCCGTAGTCGTCAAAACGCGACTGTCCCGGCTGGTGCAAGTCCAAATCGACGATAGTGGCTTCGGAGAATCCATGTCCATTCAGTACTGAGAATGAAGCCGAGTTTCAGCTCCGTCAGGATGAATTAAATAATACGCACAGGTATCGAGATCATCTGGGAGTCCGCGTAACAGGTGCTTCTGGCATACAAATGGAGGGGGTGCCTTACGCAGTCCGCGCCCCTGCGGCTGAAAGCGTAAAATTTCACGTCATTAAGTTCTTTCCCGGAATGTGACCGAAATTTGAAACGAGATACATAGATGGGGTAGCAGCATTTCTAGGGTACACATATGTACGCACCCAGTCTCGGCGTATCCGTCCCAGAGCGGTTTGGGAGCGTGTACTGGATCTCCCCAGGTGCAGGTGGCTGAGCTTGGACCGCGATGAGGTGCTCCGGATCCACGGCAATGGCAAGGGTGATAGCACCAAAAGCTGTCGATTTGACCAGGTAAGGGTCAAAGTAGACCTGAAACTGGAAAGATTCTCCGGCTAGACATACGACGTCAAAGTCGCTCTAGGAAACGATATTTAGGGTTTCAGCAACGTGTCTAGTACGGCTTCTCCCGAACCTTCCCGAACCGACCAAAATAAAGCCCAACAATTACTCCTAACTCACGCGATAATGGAGAAATACACAGAAGAATGGACTCCTACCGGGGCGACTTCAGTTTTCAAGCTCTTGCTGCAGGAATCTGGACCGAATAAACACAGACCGATCGCAGTTCATACTGGAGTCCAGTTCACTGGCGTCTGTGGGTTTGGATGGCGCTTTTCTTTCCAAGTCGATCAACAATCGGCACCAGCGGTGGTGGTCGACGATGCTGGAAACACCGTTGAATCATTCCAGCTGCACCTTTTCTTCGATCCTTACCTGATCCGTCCGGCGGCGTATGGCACTATCACCCTTGCGGTATATGTGGAGCACCTCATTGTTTCCCAGTCTCCCCAGACACTACAGTACAATCTTCCAGCCTCCCATCACAACATAGCCCTGGGTACCTTCGTGTATCCCGGAAATTCTCCAACCCCGACGATTCGGATTACGGTCACCTTTCCGTCCACCCTGGGCCTGACGCTACCCCACCCACTCGAACCGCAAATGCAGCGGGCACTCGAAGAGACCCTTATAGGGAACGAACTTGTTGACATCAAGTTCTATGCCTTCAGCCGAAGGAGCTCGGAGTGTGTGACCCAGCCCTTGCCTTTGTTCGCCAAGAGCGCACTGTTACAGGGCTTTTCCGACGATCTCGACGCATGTACGTATGTGCAACTCTCCCCCTTGACTTGATTTTTGAATCTTTCAAGTGTTGGCCGGAGATGGATTTTCTGAATCCGCTATCGTCAACCTGGACTTGCACCAGCCTGAGCAGTCGCACTTCAAAAATTACGGGTATGATTCCGACAGCGACTTGGACTCTGATGAAGAAGACGAGGACGAAGCCTCAGCTTTGGAAGAAGCGGAACCCAAAGTTGAGAAGGGTCCTGACACCACCAATAGCCATGGCGGGCGACTGGGCCACGTCGTCGTCCTCAAAGACACTGCATTCAAAACGTACGTATCTCGCAGCAGCATGACGTGATCATGAAAATGATGATCTCTTCGCAGGTGGAAGGCACTTCTGTACTATCTGTACACCAGGCGTATCAACTTCCGTCCTCTTAAATCAGAGGGGCCAAAAGAAATGGACGTCGAAGGTCCGACATGTTCGGCCAAGTCCATGTACAGATTAGCCGACAAAGTGAGCGGACTTTGTAATGAATCCCTTGATAACCCATCGTTTCCCAACTAGTTGGGGTTGGAAGAGCTCCAGACTCTCGCGTTGGCACACATTTCCTCGCGGCTCTCCGAGGACAATATCCTCGAAGAAGTATTCTCGTCATTCACCTCTGTGTACGTGCGCTCTATACTCATGTTTTGCGATTGTTTGATAATTTTTCCCAGCTATCCGGCCTTTCAGGAACTTGAGGTCGGCGTGCTCACCTCAAATTTCTCTGAGAAGGCGTCGGAAGGGTTGAAGGAAATAACAAAGAAGATCTGCAACGGCGAAAAGCCGTACTGCGCGGAAACGCTGTTCCTGCTTCTTGGCAAGATGGGAGGTAAATAAATAGGTTCACGGAGTACCGGCTCAAATCGTCTTATTATTGTTGAATTTAAACGTCGTTTTCACTCACTTCTAAGTTTGCATTCCTTTTCAGTTACGCCGCCCAAAATTCAGAAAATTAGCAGTAAATCCCGCTCTTCTACTATTCAGTCTTCTAGCATCCGTTCAGCACTCTTTCTATGCAGGGCCAAGAACTAAAGTCTTCCAATCTCGATACCTCAAAATTCAACCAGTCACGTGCCTCGTGTAGAATCGTCGTGGAATAGTTGTTTAATCAGGTATTCGTATAGCAGTGAACGAAATCGGTTGGAACCATTCACTTCCAGGCTCCACTTTATTGAACTAAATTCACGAATGAGCTGAAGAAGCTGGTAAGAATAAGCTTCTGATACATATATGTAAGAGGGATCCATTGTTTTTGAGCCAAGCCTGGCATTCTCACGATCCTCAGTGTTCTAGGATGTTAGAAGATGTAGATGACGTTCAAGGGAAGAGATTCCAGTAATTTATTCCCTGAAAAAACTGCCACTTCATCGGATGAAAGTGTAGTTTACAATCAGTCGTGATTTACTTAATCCGAATCATATCCCGGGTTTCTTGCCTTCATTCCTGCAAAATGTTGAGTTGAAAATCGGCTTGATATAAGCAAGCATACCAATCGCATTGCGCCCTGCAACGATCTTTCGTAGGACGTCAAGACAGTAGGGCCGACTTCCTTTACATAGATTTTCCAACATGGTGTCGATATCCTCTTTCAAAGCGGCAAAATCATCCAACACAAAAGCTACCTCGATATCCTGTATCTCTGGATATCTGACGATACGTCGTGATTTGATTGGTCTGAGCACCAGACGTAGCCACTTACACCGCCGTGAACTTGGAGAAAACTTCCTTCATAATATTCTCTCGAGACAAATTCGCTCGAATTGAAGAGAGGGACAGATTTTTTAGTTCTTCGAGACCAAGCTATGACGCGGACTACGTCACTAAACTTCAATGGGGAGTACGGAAGACTGCTCGCCTTATCTGCCAGCCGGTACATAGACTTGGCCGAACATGGCGGGGTTTCAAACTCTCCCTGGACTAGCTGCGGCACAGGGGAGAGGGAGATCTTGCCAGTGTAAATGTAGTACAGGAGGGCCTTCCATCTGGAATCCGACCATTTAGTATTCAGTAGCTTATTTTATTGTTCACAAATGAAGCTCACGTCTTGAACGCTGTACCTCGCACCACAACCACCCGACCCAATCGACGAGCGGTACTTTCAGGTCTAGACAGAGGCAAAGGGACAGCCGCCGGTTCTGGATGTAAGGTGCCTTCGCTCGAAGGTGGGAGGCTTCTGTCAGACAAAAGCCAATAAGCGACGAGAAAGTTCGGGTCAAACAGAATGTTACTTGTCAGAGGTGCTGTCTTCTTCTTCAATCTCCTCATCCTCGTCCAAGTCACTATCAGACAGATAGTCGTAATCTTCTACGAGACCCCGCTCCATCTCGTGGCGATCCAGATCAACCAGCCTAGATTCGGCGAAACCTTTTCCTGAAATGACTGAACCCGTATCAGTCAAAGGAGGCGAAGAATAAGGCGGTACCAACGTAGATCCAGAGATTCAGAATACCCCTCCAGAAGCGACGACTTTCCGTAGATGGGCAGAGGGTGCGTAACATAGCCAAAAGCTTTGCGAGCAAAAGCGTAGAACTTGATGTCCACCGCCTCTTTTCCATTCATCGTATCGGCCAATGCACGTTCCAACCTCCGATCAATTGAACGCGGAATAGAAAGGCCACTCGCCACAGAAAGCCCTACAGTTATTGCTATCGCCAGTGGTGTATCCCTCTTTATTGTGGAAATGTAGGTTCCAATTTGTGTTTTACCAGATGCATGATTATTGTGGATAATCAGGCCTGGATGGTAGTTATAGGTGTCATGCTGATCCGGAAGGGTCACGGTGCGGCTGTGGTTGGCATCTTTGGGGACCAAAAGATCGGGGGCGTGGATAGAGAAAGACAAGACGCCATAATTCGCGGAGCGGACAATATGGGGGTCAAAGAACAGGGAAATACGCCACGTCGGGAGCATATTCCCGCCCGTGTCAACGAAGACTGTCGAATGAGGGGTAGAGTCCGTTTCGACGGAGCACGAAAATCGCCATCCGAGCCCACAGATGGGCGTTTCACCCTCGTGTTTGAATTCCGGATCGCGGCCATCTGGGATGAGGATGAGGAATGAGGATTTTATCCCCATTGGTGTCCACTCGTCGTCTGCAGCCCTCAGTAGTGACATTGCTGCGATGGCTCGGTGGGAGATGGGGGAGATAGCAAGGGAGAAATTGTCTATTTATGCAGAGGCGTCGTAATGCGGGTACAATGCGGACTCATGGGATTGCAAGAGCCAGGCTTAGACGCCTTCTGCCGTCAACGCCTCAATAATAGTATTCGCAAAGTAGGGTTTGAATCGATCCAGATGTTTGTTTTAAGACCAAGAACAGGCAGCAGAGTACATTTTTTTGTCTTGGTTTTCTACATCCGATTTGGTACGTAAGAATCCCCGCCTATTTTCATGATTTTTCTACTACCGAGTGTCGAGTCCCCGCCTATTTTCTGTAATTTTCTTTCCCTGCATTCCACGATTCCAAGCCTGTTGTTCTTTGCTATTTGCCGTTGAAGATTAGTTGTGGTTTGGTCTTGAGAAGTAGATTTGTATTGGCTCGGTTACGTCAGCCGGACTTCACTGCCACTGTGCGTCTTCGTGTTATCAAAGCCGTGGATCTAATAGCGCGTTGCAAGTGGTCGAGCTGGAGAACCGAAGGCGAGAAGGAGTTGCGATAGAAACATTGGGACAGGGAAGCCGATTTGAATATCTGATATCTTCGACAGAGAACGGAGACTCGAAGAGAAGCGAAGAAGAGCGGGCCAATGGGAGGAGAACTGTGGATAGCAGTACTCAATCAGGGATATGGGAGAAGCGAAGGTCAAAACGTACCAAACGACGAAGTGATTGGGTAGGCGAAACAGCAATAGAGAGCCCATTGGGAAGCACGGAGAGCAAGGGATAACACGAAGGCAATCGAAAGCGAGAGCAGGGTCTTGGTGGAAGTAAAAGTGGGTTTTGACGGGCGGAGAGCTAGTGATACAGTTGTAGGCGGAGCGGTCGTTATCGATACAAAATCTGGGCAACGTCAGCCGCGATGACGAGGAAGGAAAGACGACGCACAGGTTGCCGGGGGTATCATAGATAGGGAATTTCATTTGATAAAAATTTGAGAATGAATAAACCAATGAACGACCAGCGATGAGGGTCAGGCGCATACACAGTGGGTACAGGTGCTCGGGAGAGTCGGTCCGTGGGAAAGAACACCGTCTGTGGCGGGGAGGAGGGCCGGCAGGGAGTGAGGGCAACGCAAGGCGGAGTCGGGTATAGTAGAGAGCATCGTGGAGGAAGGCCGACGGGAGAGTGAGGGAATCGCGAGAGTCGGAGTTTTGTGCGTGGCGGGGAAGGAGGGCCTACAGGCAGTCTTCCAGGGTCGTCTTGAGCGGTGGCGGGGTAACGCAGGGTGGGGAGCGGGTAGAGAGTGTCGTCCGTGGTGGGGGAGGAGGACCAAGGGGAGAGTGAGGGTGTCGCAAAGCCAAGAGTCGGAGTTAAGGAATGTCGTCCGTGGCAGGGGAGGAGGACCAACGGGAGAAGGGGGTGTCGCTGCGTGAGTTGGAGGCTAAGGGGACGCGTGGAAGAGGGGGTATCGCGGTACGGACAAGACTCAGCAATAGAGCACTGTGCGAACTGGAAAGCTCATCAGTCCCGGGTATATACTGCATGAGCGAACAGAATGACTTACGTTAATTCAAAAGCACAAGGTTTCCAGCTAGAAGCACTGTGGGGAGGGGTCGTCCGTCGCCGAGGAAGGGGTATCGCGGGCGGGAGAGGTCGGGATAGATTGTGGGATCTATGGATTGGTGAGTCCCAAGCACCGCGAGAAGTAGCGGAGAGCTTACGATCGAATCCAGCAGCTTTGAGGCCTAAGCGATGCGCTCGGCGGGTATATCCACGACAGCAATCTGGAGAAAGGAATGAGTTTCAAAGGAGACGGTGATCGGCGTCGGGGAGCACCTAAGCAAGCATCCTACCACTGTGCAAGCAACATCCATGCCGGTCTATAGAGAGCCGACACATCTTCTAGATACATCACTAACGAGAGGAGAATCAGAAGATAAAGAGACCGAGCGACTGAATGCGCACCAGGATATAAGCAAATGATAATAAATCAAGCAGCGGCATCGGGCCAAATCGATGACAAGTTTCTTTGTACGAGAAGTCAGCGAGAAGACAAGGGAGGAGCGTGTGCACGACATACCGGTTTTCACATTCAAGAATCGGGAGCTAACGTACGTTCGAAACGAGGACGGTCGTCACCGCCTCGAGTCTAAGCGATGTGGTCAATCCGTGAAGAGAACGGAAGAAGAGAGCAAGAACTTACCTCACGCCGTCACAGGTAATGTAAATCTAGGAAACCAAGGTGAGGCCGCGTCGCCGAGTCGTCTTCGCCTTTGGGGCCGAGGAAGTCGGGTACGGACTGTTCTCGCGCCCCCGCCCGCTCGACGTCTTGCGCTTCTTCTCGCCGTTGCCGCCTGTCTTGCTGCCGGTGCCGCACCTCTGAGCGTGCTCCTCGCTCCGAATCGCGCCAGCCCGCACGTTGGACAGGTCGAAGAGTAGTCGCGCGCTGTTGGGGTTGGTACTCCTGCCGTCGTCAGTCACCATCTCGTCTGCGTGGCCGGGCGAGGTGTCCGTCCCGTCCTTGTCGTCGGCGTCGGCGATGCACATGGCCTGGAGGGCGTCGGTGATGAAGGAAACTGCGTGGTCGCTGACGCCGGTTGTGAGTTTCTGGCAGACGGCGTTCCAGTAGTCGCGCGAGCCGCGCTCCGCCGCCGTCTCGTGTACGAGGGGCTTGCATATGATGGCGTCAGTCTGGACGATAGTCACGACCACCGGCGCGGGGGCGTGCTGGCTTACGCCACTGTGCTTCTCGCAGTAGGTGTTCCAGCGCTCGCGCACCGCACGCTCCGCCTTCGTCTCGTTAGCGAGGGGCTTGCACATGATTATGTCCGGCTGAGGGATCGTATCGACGAGAACGGCGGTCTGGGGCTGGGGAACGGCGGGGGCGGCGATGGGAGAGAACGCGGAGGCGGCAGGATGAGGAACGACGGGCTGGGGCTGGGGGACGGTGGGGACGGCGATGGGAGGGAGTGTGGTGAATGCAGGACGACGCTTGACGCCGCGACGGTGGGCGTAGGAGGCCACGTGGGAGCTGTGCGGCGTCCTCCTAGGTGTAGAGTCGGGCGCGGCCTTGGAGCGCTTGGACGGGCGATCGTCGATGTCGGTGCCATCTTCGAACTCCTCCCTGCTGCTCTTCTTGAGCGAGAGACTAGCGAGGCGGGGGATGAGGCTGTCGACGGGAGTGATGGCGAAGGGATTAAAGACGGTGTAATTGGGAGACATTGTGGACTCGAATGAAGACGCTCTCTGTCACCAAAGTCACAATATATACCTGCTGTTTGTTGCGCACTATTTGCTTTCACGTGCACACAGGGGTCTGGCGGCCAAAAGACGCGACGAGGAGGGCGAGAAAGTCGATGGACGCGTCGAACGCGCTGGAGAGGAGGTCGTGTGAATACAGGAATGCGTTTGATCAGCAAATCTAACCTCGACTGCCGACAAACGGCCGAGAAAGCGACAGATAGGCAGCAACAACTCGAAAGTCACTCGGCCGCGAGATCGTTTTGAGGGAGGAACGAGGGAGAATGGTCCTGTTAGGTGTCGGTGCGAGTGAGGATACGTAGGACATGAAACGTACGGAATATTTAGGCAGACGCGTCGAATATCGCGATGCTTCGAACCATTCATGGGGCGAATACTTTTCCTGACGTGGAGAGAGTCAGAATTGAAAACGGCGTGAAACCGAGTACATACCTGAGAGAGATCTCGATTCTTGACTTCGGGCAGCACAAGGTCGCGCCCAACGGACAATTATGTATACCTGGAGAACTCAGTATGCGAGCCTGTGTCTCCACGCATGCCACGTACATTTTCGCGGAATCAGTCCCTTCAGCCCGTCGATAGTACATCAGGGGAACAAGAAATCCGGGAAAATTTGTGTGTCGCGATGGTGACGATAAGAACGCGACAATGAACGGATGGGCCATCGTTGGACTTGTGAGAATAGTCGTAAAAAGTACGACCGTCGTCGCAAGTCATAGTTTTCGCCATCTTGCAGGTAGAGTCTCGAAGCTAGACTGAGAAAATTGAATTCGATCAAGGGTATCCAAATTCCGGTCGAGTTGGAGGAAGAGTCTTTAGAGGACGAAGACGCATGAAGCCTAGCGCAATAAAGAGCTATCGAAGGGAGAAGAAGGGCTCAGGGAGCACGGTGGACGAGTCACGGCCTGTTGACGACGGTTGATGAGACGAAAAAAAATAGATTCGGGAAATCGGCCTTCGCCTCAGATCGGCCGAACTCCGATACGGCCCGGGACACGCTCGACGCGCTGCTTGTCGATGTTTGGACAAACGTACACTCAACCAAGCTGGTCAGCCACCCTCTCTTCTTCTCTCCCACTAGGCGGCTTATATCTGGACTCTCGCAGACGCCTCAAAAGCGCTGGATTCCGTAGTTGTGACCAGCCCTCAGGCTCACAAGTACCTTCCGGAGTCGATCTCTTCATACAATGGCCGCAGTTGAGCCTCAAAGCCGGCATTTAGGCCTGAGGATATCATAGTGGCCATGGAGGGATATCGCCACGGCTCGTGGGGGGGCTTTGTGTCGGTGTCCGCTGCGAGGTGTGGAATCTGGGTTTCAACGATGCAGAAGTACCTCAAGGTGCGCTGCTTCACATACCATGGCTCTTCCAACTGACATGCTTTACCGTCGGGTCTTCTGGTGCGTTTTTTTGCAGCCATTGTCTTTTTATAATAATATACCTTTACACTGAGTGATGTGCCTGCGTCCGTCTTGCTAACGTTGTTTACAGTTGCGGATCCTCTTGCACAACACAATTGTCAAACGCCCTTCACGACGCGTCTGACAAACGTACCAGGATGCGGAGATTCATTCAAAGGGAGAGCGGGGGCTTCAACGGCGGAGGACGCGTGCAGATACAGACACATTGCAAGTTCTGACCCTTTCATTTTACCCGTCGCTGATCATGACTTGATTTAGATGATGATTCTTTATCCTTTTCTGGGGCCGGATACACATGTGCAGTACTTGTACTTCTCTGTCGCCGAGCGTCATATGCTGTGATGAACATTGTGTGAGACGATTTCACTCATCTATCCCTCCAATCGTTGGTCACTGGAAAGGCTTCCAGTGTTGTGTGCAAATTTCGGACCTGAGCGCTTGGATAGGCCATTACTACCCCGGTTCCAAGAATCTCATGCAATGGCTCAACCCAGTTTTCCGCCCGGAATCTAGTTAAAATTTCCCTAATACCCATATGAATGCTACATTTTCGCCCCTTCACGCTCGCAATCAAGCCTCTTCAATGACAAGCCATCGATTGCGATTCGCCATCTTGACCTGCTCTTGACCTCCACGTCTAACTTGCGCGCCGCCTTGAGTCCCTTCTTCTTCTTGGCCTCGGTTGGCTCCGCCAGCGCCTCCTCGCGCCTCTTGATCGCCTTTCCTCGCGAAAACTCCATGTTAAGCTCGGTGTATAACTGCCAGTCATGTATGCCCTTCCCCGCCCACTTCCGCCCACTGTCTGTCTCCGACCGCCAGGAAATATTGGTCTCGGCAGCAAGGTCCGCCTTCGTTACCCGGCCGTCGAGCGCAAAAATCTGGCGGTGTGCGGACCGGAGCTGAGAGCGCTTGCCGTTGATCAGCTCCTCCTGCGTCGGCACAGCGCGAATGTGCCGGTGCTCGAGCGGCAGCGCCAGGTTGGCGCTGGGCGCCATCCCCAGGTGCTTGCGCAGCTGCTTAGCGCTCATGAAGCTCGCCTTGAGCCCCTTCGGCCCAAACAGCTCGCGGTTTGCCTTGCGGAGGAACGCGGCCTTGAGCGAGAAGGCCCCGCACCCCGAGTTCCACGCCCCGATCTTTCCCAAAAGGAGGATGAGGGCGCCGACGAGCTTGACGATCTATTTTTCCCGCCTGCTTCAGCGAGTCGCCGATGGAGATGATGTCCTGCCAGATGGGGTTCCCGCGCTTCTTCATGTTGAGCTCATCGAGAAACTCAAGAAGCCCCTCCTTCGTGATCCCATGCGCTTCTAGGGTGGGTGAGTGAGTACGCTCGCACGAACGGTTTCCCCCACCTCGATCCCAGTCGGATAGTGCGTGGCTGCTCAAGAACGCGAGGGATTACGAGAGGCTTGTCCAGCCACTCCTTTTTCGAGAGGCGGAAGAGGCTTGGAATCGAGGGAAGTAGAGAAGGCGGTGGTTTTCATGGTATGGTTTCCCCCTCGCCATCGTGCTCTGCGATTGACGGATTCGCCTTAGACAGGGTCCTATGTCGTTGCGGCAGTTGTACTCCTATTTCACCGTGTTCATTCCAGCGGTGACAATCGCCTCTATGGGCGGTATACTGTCCGGAAAATAGGCGGGAAATGTGTCAAAAGAAACGACGTGTGGGAATCTGTCTATAAAAAACGCGATGCAGGATTGGTGTCAAATCGAAGATTTGACGGGATCATGAATCGCGCCCACGTGAAGGAAAAACGTAACGAAGTCTCTAGTTAAAAAAACGCGATGCATGAATCTTGGAACGACAAAAAAAAACGCAATGTTGACTTCAATCCTGCGCAGGTTATGTCTAAATTGGGCTCAGCTTGATCATATGATTCCGTGATGTGCCAGCACATCACTTTGCTTTTTTTGCGCCTTCCCCCATCGTGCTCGAAATGGACTTCAATAACCGCGGAAGATGCATGCGCGGAGGCTGCCAGGCTGGGTGTACTATATTCATCCCCGAACCCGGCCCGCCTTCTGGACATCCGGGGCTCGTCAAATGTGTGGTCTGCTCGGATGTGTGTGTCGCTGCCCAGCATGCAGACTTAGCCCAGGTGCGTGACTTGCCTCTAAATGCCGTACTTACTGTCTGACTATATCCAGCCCGGGCCCCCCGCATCACAGGCACCTCCTGCCGCTCCCGCCGCAGCATCAGCGACGTCGAATACTCTGCACGGATCTCGGGGCGGCTCCGGTCCGTTTAATACGAGTCCGTTCCGAGCCCATGTACAGAAACGCCAGGAGCACATCGAGGCCAAACTTAAAGACCCTTCGAATTCTACCCCGGGAAATCCATTCCAAAAGAAGTTTTATCCCGCGGAAAAGGTCGGTGCCAGAATATGAGTTACGTGTCTATATCTAACCCTTCGATTCCGAATCCTAGTCGCACCTGGAGGGTGACTTGAACCCACACAACTCGAAGGCGAAAGCTCGTAAAAATAAACGTAAGAACGAAGAAGCTGACAAACCAGAGCGGCCCGAGAAACGACGCCCTGGCGCGAAAACCACCAAAACCCCGCCGACTAAGGAATACACCGTCGTCCTTGTGGAGGATACAAAAGCGGTCGCAAGGAACAAATATTACAAGCCGAACGCTACAAAGTGAGGACTTGATGTCGGTATTTCAGCACTGATTGTTATTCAGGCTCATCCTCATCAGCAAACCCTGGGTGTGCTACCTAGGTCTACATAGTTCCCATAGTTGCCATAGCTCCTGTATTTACCATAGGAAGGGTACCCTCTACATAGTTCTCCATAGTTTGGTGGGAGTGCTACATAGTTCTCCATAGTTTTCAGCAGTACTACATAGTTCTGTGTAGTTTGGTGGTTTGCGAAGCTTTGAACAAAATATGACTAGCAAATAAACTGTGGCCTCTTCCATTTCATTAGACTAATGATGTTTAAGTACTATTATCCTAATCCTACGAAAGGCATCTAAGGTAGATAGAACTATTAGAGAAGCTTGCAAATAAAGTGACTCCTGCGTGAGTCGAACCGGCGACCACCGGCACATAATGTAAGAGTGCAGCATAACCACTGAGCCACACAACCATTAAAGCAACTGGTAGGCTGTTCAATATAAGGGGTCACCTCCCTCTCAAAAACAACTGTCTGCTCCCTGATACAACTTCGGTAACATCGTCATATGATAGTGATAAATTCCAAACTAAAGTACCAGAACTCACAAAGCTCCACAAAGTCATCTAGCAATTTCCCTCTAATGCCTTTGCTTTATTCAGCTATAAAACACAAAATAAATTCATAGAGCTATTCTGAACACCATAGAGACAGATGAGCTGGACTATGAATATTTTTGTGAAGAATCTTGGTTATGTAAATAGTTTATCAAAGAGCTCTTCTTTGCTCTATCTCAATGAAGTACTGTGGCTTTTTGAAATCTAATTGTGTATCTGAAATGCCTTGTGGCTCAGGTGCCTACAGGAATTGAAAAACTATGTGAAACTTCAAAAAACTATGTGAAACTATGCAGCTTGGTGGCAAAACTATGTACAACTATGCAGCTTGGCTGCAAAACTATGTACAACTATGTAGCTTTGACTGGAACTACAGAGTCCTATGGCAACTATGGCAACTACAGCCAACTATGGCCAACTATGGTCAAATCCAGGGTTTGCTGATGCTGCTCAACCGACATGGCTATGTGCAAGCCGTTCACCTCCACAAGGGTAATACCGCCGTGGAGATCACTGATACCGTTACTTCGGCATTCAGCGGCGTCCCGGAGATGGCGACTTACTGTACCATTTCGACCGTAGGTTCACGGTATGTCACCCGTCACCGCACATGTTCATTTTCTTCGATGTTCATTCCTCGGCAATCACAGTAAAATTACCATATATAGTAATCCGGCAACTGCCGGAGGAGAAAATTTCCCATTTTTCAACCTATTTGGGCCACAAAAACCCGCTGTCACCGTCACCTATACCCAATAGGTTCAGTTCACGACCCCCTGTCACCCGTCACCTGAACTTACGGTCGAAATGGTACAGTATGGCTTTAGAGTGCTTGAGGTTCTCCCGATGAAGACGACAACTAAACACGGCAAGAGGAGCAAGAAGAGCGAGTTTCGTCTGAAACCCATCTCATCCGACCTGGGAATGGACATGTGGACTCGGTACATTTTTTGCATTAACAAATTTCCAAAGACTGATTTGATCTTCTCAGGGCCCATGCCCTCGCGACCGTCAGGGACACGGGTTCGGGGTATAAGAATACCATCTTCATCGCCCTCCATCCCGCCGCTCCGAACCTTCGCTTTCCTGGTACGGATCTAGACGTAGATACCCCCGATCATGATATGGATACCACATCGGAATCCTCCGATTCCACCGACCCGTCCGGTGAGACCGGGAACGACGCAAGTATGGGGAACAGTTCTGGGTCAGAAGAAAGTGACGGTGAAGCGAAAAGCCGCCAGGTGCGATTTTGTATCCCTTGGGCTTGCTGAGATCTCACGGATTCAAATGTAGCATGCGGCATCTGAGTCAAAGGCTCGTAGCAATACGATGCGGGATAGTGAGCACAAAGAGGTCAGTGTTTGTGTTTACAGCTGATCTCGAAATTAATGAGACGATCGAGATTTTTTTTTGCATTCCCAAAAAGGCAATTTCAGAAAGAAGTCGTCGCGCAGGGCCGGCAATTACATGAAACAGGCCAAGAATGAATGGCTTGAGTAAAAAAGTAGTATACCTCCACTATCCCAGTGGTCAGGACTCTCAACAGGAGGTTTTATTTTTTCTCCAGTCAAATTGGCACTGACAGGAAGCCGCTACGACTTTTCCCATGGTGGATACGGTCCGGGATGTGACTGAAACTGTAATCCTTCGATGTTCAAGCATCCCCAAGCCTCATAATCCGCCAAACGCGCCGAAATTCGCAGGTATCCCGAAAAACTTCCTTTTTGGGAACAGGCGAAAAAAAAACCGAGCGTCTCATTAGATTCGAGATCAGCTGTAAATTATACTGCTGGTTCACGAGATCCCTCTGTGGAAATAGCGCTCCGAGTCGAAGAGTCGTAGCGACGCGATGGGCGGGACTCAGCCCAAAGAGGTAGGTGCGACTTGTACATCGAAATTGACGTCTTATTTTCCCCCAGAGCGGTGGCAGTGAAATGGGCGATAGCGAATCATCTTCCAATCTCTCCAATAAGCATGGATCGGTGAGCATGCTTGGTTGTTGGCGAAAGTTTTTTGGGTGCATCTTATTAATTTATTTAGCCGGACCATAAATACGAACCCATGGATCAAGGCGACGTTCGTGTTCTTACTTTTGACCTCTCCCGACGCCTACTCATGATCAACGTAAGAACGGGTCAAAAGTATTCGATATTTTCCCCGATACATCTACGTGGACGCCGTTTCCCGTTGCCCACGTTACCCTGATGCGCCTGATGAAGAACATATCGAAACCAGACAATTCGAAGGAATGTAAATGGGCAAGTAACAATATTACATCTTCGCGCAACCGGATTTATATAATACTGCGCAGTGGCGGAGCACACCATTGTCACATCTCAAGGATTTCAATTCCATCATACCGCTCCTCGGAGACCTGATCGACTCGGCCAGAATCGGACAGCTGCACATCGATTTTTTCTACACGAAAATCGACAAGTATATCACCGCACCCCTAAACTCGATGAGGGATCTGTCGTCACAGATCATATATTTCGAGCATGACGAAGAGCTGAGTAACCATTTCGAGACCCTTTTCGGTGTTGGGCCCGGAGGGATTGATATCCTTCTGCCGGTTCTCACTTTCTTGTACGAGGGCCTCGCTCGCATCCGTCGTGAAGGGTTTAAAATGAGCATTGACTCCCGCAAGACGGAGTACACTCTCGACGAGACTTCAAAGGGCCTGGTGATCTGTCTCGATCATTTTCGTGCCACGTACCATCGGTCCTTTTGGGACCCAAAGGGTGGTTTCCGAGAGCTGGCCTACATCTTGCGCAAACACGGGGACGAGCTACCGGTAAGTCACATCGTTGATCTTCTCCTTTCTACCTACTTGAAAACTCGGTTCGATCAGATCGGCGATGCACAAAACCCGATGCACGCACATCTGGACGGAATGGATATTCGACTAGATCCTCTCGAGAGCCTCCGACAAGCCCTTGCCGACGCTTTTGGGTCGGCAACTGATGGAGGCCAGATGAAACATACTGTTGTTGCAGGAGGGGAATATGGGCTTGGGCGATTCTATAAGCTAATCATTGAGCCTCTCCTCGACACCGTCGAAAGAGACGACTACGACGATGTTTTCAAGCTCTTCATGGACTCTTCTCGCGCTCTTCTCGCGCTCTCGCGCGAAAATGCGGAAATTATCTCAAGGTAGTCGCTGCTCTGTACTCTACTGCCTTCTTATCTAATCATTTCGAACGTAGTCGAAGCCAGGCCATGGAGCGAAACCCAAGTCAACGCAGATGCCAAACAATGATGACGCCTCTGTGAGCCTTTGACTATTTCTCGAAGAACCCCACTCAGTACCTCATGCACAGGGACCGCGTACTCGTGCACAGACTCGCAGTGCCTCAGAGCCCCGGAACGAAAAGTAGGACTATTACAACCTCTGTTTCCCGGTCAGAATAAAATTTGCGTTGTATGTTGTATAGGAGCGGTCACTTCAAGACACGCCGTGAGCAGAACGATCAGTTTGAGTACGCAGAGGGGTTGTACAGTGACACGGCAGAAGGTATGGCTGGAATTTATCCAGGGGTATCTATATATTAACCATACGAGGAGAGATGACAGGAACTGAGTCAGCGGCAGAGGATTGGTATTATCACCTCCGACCTGGTCCTGGCATAAAAACACGTAGAAAACGCAGGCATACCACGGATTACGTCCCATGTGAGTCTGTTATTTGTTCTCTTGACTCGCAGGCTGGAAAATCGACAGCCTCCGAAAGCGAAGATTATTTGCCGAAGCCGAGGCCCACCGCGAAGCCAAAGCCAGAATGGGTTGAGGTTGACTCGAGTCCCTCGCCATCACCACCTCCGGCCGAAGTAGATCCAGTACAGAGACAGCACAATATCGACCTGCAGGATGCAGAAGCCCTCGGGACTATGAGTTGGTTTGCGTTACGCCGTCGCATCCTGACCCGCTTTCCGCATCCGGATACTAAACGCCACGCATCACTTAAGGATATTAACTTACTTTCGGACTCAAACCAGTACAAGAAGTTCAGTGCCGTGAGTGTTTCTGTTGTGTTTGCTGAAGAATCAACACTTAGGGAGTTGTAGGTGTATCACCCCGATCGTAACATGACCGAACCTGCACAGTGGCAGGAAATCACTGCAAAAATCATGTCAGCTATCAATCAAAAGCGCCGACCTACCTAGCCTTCTAATGTAGCGATGTTAACTGGAATTAACTGCATTTACCTACGGCTCTCATAGGATTCCAGGCGCCTTGTTTGAACACAGCGTGGGAATTGCTGACATGCCGAACGACGAGCCTCTGGGCATGTCAGCATCGGGTAGGACTCCAAGACATAGCTTACCAGGGAATTGCTACATTACTATTAGTTAAATTGGCTTCATTTTATGAAGGCTTCAAATCTTTTAGGCAAAAGAAACCGACGGCAAGCGAACATTGACAGTCCGGGATTTTCCCTTTTCAACATAACTCCGGGACCCCACTGCTGCCACCACTGACCTGTTTCACCCAGAAATATTTGATACGGCTCAGAAGACAACTTGAATCGTCTTGTATTTGTTTTCCGGTCTGAACTAGCTACTAATGAAGCTCTGCACTGGGACGTTGACTTGAACTAAACAAATGCCAATGAATCAAATTCCGGGACCCCATTGCTGCCACCACTGACTCGTTTCATCCAAAAATATTTGATGGTGTTCAGAAGACACTATGAATCGTCTTGTATCTGTTTTCCAGTCCGAACTAGCCACTAATGAGGCTCTGCACTCGGACGTTGACTTACACTAAACAAATGTCAATGAATCATATTCTGGGACCCCATTGCTGCCACCACTGACCCATTTCACCCAGAAATACTTGAGAGGCTTCCGAATACACGTTTGGTTGTTCTATATTCGTTTTCCAGTCCGAACTAGTCACTAATGAGGCTCTGCACTCGCACGTTGTCTTGGACCAAGCAGATGTCAATGTATTAAATTCCGCGCCAAACCTGGGGATACAATGAGTAATCTAAATATTAGATTGCACTGATATGGTCTGTGGGTACAGATTTATCCTGGTATACAGCCATTCTCTTCTCCGATGTGCCGCTGTGTGTACTGTGTTGCAGTTTTGACAGAATCCTCACGTGAACTTCGGAGGGTAATGGGGACTTAATTTTTTAAGGGGAACCCCATCCTGAAAAAACTTCGGACAGCACAGGAGCATAGATACTACTCCCATTCAATCGGTGAGAACGCTCTGTGGCTTTGACATCTCGGAAATCGTACTTGTAAGTTGATTAATTGTGGGTAAATAGACCAAACAAGTTTGACTAGAAAGGGTAGTGTATGTATGTCAGTCCATCACAAAGTTGACAAAGAAGGAGGGAAATTAATCTAGGGTATTGCTAGACCGCCAATGGGCAGGTGCAACTGACCCAGATTTCGGCAGAAGATGAACACTCCACTGTATATTTCCACCGGGAATAATTATATTACACTTCAACAGAAAATCTAGGCCATTCTGGCAGCCAAAAGTAGTACAGCTTCACAGTAAACATCAATGCCCCAATTCTCGTCGTCCCTTTCGAAATCAAAATCTTCCATCAGCCCCTGAACATCCCGCAACTCTTCGTCGTCGTTGATGCAGATGCCGGCCTCCCGCTCTGCTTCTATACCAGCTGGCTCTGGTGAAACAACATCAGGTTCTCCATTCTGGTCAGTGACGGGTGGTTGCGGTGCTTTCCCATCGTATCCATAAAGGGGATCAGCCGCTGTTTCCAGATCGTCGCCCATGTCGCCCGTCCAATAGCCGCGGCGTATGGCCTGCTCACGGCTCAGCTCGAATATTGCAATGGGGGTCTTGTTGCGAGCGGTGCGAATCTTGTGGTGGTTCCAGGCATCCCGAGTGCGATTTAACGAGGCCTGGATACGCGGCTGAAACACCAAGAAGAGACAGGAGCGATGGATCTCGTTCTCCATGTCCAGGAGGCCATTATCACCAAGATAAATGAATATCTGGCGGTAAGACTCCAGGGTGTCCTTGCGGACGTCGCGCCACAATCGTTTGATCCGTACATTGTGCAAGGATCTGTGAATGAGTGAGCAGAAGTCCAAATCAGGGTGTAGGAACGAATAAAAACAAACCGGCCACGAAGATATGCACGATGTGCCTCACCCCAATGCTCAATGAGAAGACGTTCAATCTCATTGTTCTCCCTCCCAAAATCGCCTCTGCCTCGGCTCGGCCAACCAAACTCGGCAACAGCTTTCTTGAAGATGTCCCCCACAGTCTTTGCACGCTTATTTGAGCGACATTCCAGATATATGATGAGCCGTGAATGGCCGTCAATACACCCGTGTACCCAAAATCCCCAGGGTCTGAGTTTCTCGTTCCCGTCGGTGTGCCATAACGCATTAGCACCACGTACAACGTATACACGATGTTTAATTATACCGGACCACCTGCAAAAAATCGAAGTCGTTGTCTGAGATCGGTACAAAGAAACAGCTGAGAGTCGCACCGAACCAGAACCCCTATAAGATCCACCCTGCGCAAACTTTCCTGAACTCGTACCCGCGGAAGGTGTACCTGGCGTGCTTCCAAATGTCCCATTACAATTGTTGTCCCAACAAAGGGATGGGCAAGCGAAATTTCAGAGACCAGTTCATCGATCTGGTCATCGGTCAGATCTGACCACTCTTTCCTCGCCGTGGAAATCCCCTGTTTCTCCATGTGCTCGTACAGTGTGGATCGTGCAACACCCATGGCTTTCGCAATATCATCCCAGGTATTGCCAAGATCATGAAGTAGGACAGCTCTGTCCAGGTCCAGCTCATAGGCGGGGCGGCCACGTTTGCCTGTCGCACATCGCGGGATGTGGGTGTGAGCGGGAGGCGGTGGAGTAGTGAGAAAGGAGTCAAGTGGCCGAATTAGGGTGTCAATGTAGGAAACAAGATCATCCAGTTCAGCAGGAGTCGAATGTGGGTCGTTGAGAGCAATGAGAATGACGCGGATGGCACTGAGCTGCCGACAAGCTCGCTCCACTGCCGCGGAGTCAGCGTTAGGCAGTGAGTCCACAAGGAATTGGGCCTCTTTTGAGATCTGGTGACACTCCATGAAGAAGCGGTGGGTCTCATCTTGGCTGGTGTCCATCGTAGGACCTGGGGAGTTGGGTCGGGACTCGGGACTCAGGGCGGAAGGATCATGATACCGTGATCGCCGAGATAAGATGGAGATCAGTGATTGACATGATGTGGCGGTGCATGTATGAGAAGTTCATCAAGTTGGCTATACGTTTTTCTTCGAATGCACTTCACATGTGTTTTTTTTCCGTTCGTGATTCGCATTGTGTTTTTTGCTGGTCTAGAACTCTTTGTGTTTATTTGGAACATCGCATACACCGTGATTTTATGCAGAAATATTATCTACATTACAGTTTTTTAGGAGGATTGTGTTCCATCACTGCGGAAACCGGAGAAAACGGGGACCATTACAGTTTTTTATTTTCCGGACAGTATATGTGCCATACGCCTCCTCATAGATACTTGCATTCAGTAATATAGAAACAAGGGACATTCACCCACAAGACACCCGTCTATCTCTATTTTTTAACGCCCCCTAAATCCAATGCTCCCGCCATTCGAAATGTAGTATCAATTCTTCCCCTCCAACCCGACTTCAACCGATCGCAGATTCAGTTACGGTTCTGAACCGCGTCCCTAACCTTAAAACTTGACTCCAGGTGGTTGCTTTTCTTATTGGGGCGAATCGTGATTTATCAGTTTCGCCCAGTTTGATGTGACGCGCAGCAAGATTTTGGGGTCATGTGATCGCGACACGTTGTTCCAATACCGTTACG
Source organism: Mycena galericulata (assembly GCA_029289565.1). Lineage (NCBI taxonomy): Eukaryota > Fungi > Basidiomycota > Agaricomycetes > Agaricales > Mycenaceae > Mycena > Mycena galericulata. The sequence continues at coordinate 260,569 of JARKIA010000169.1, read as the reverse complement.
GCCATGTTCTCCAAGTTCTCTGGCAGACATCTGGATTCCTGCAGAGAATACTCCTTCGTCTAATCCCTCCCTCTCTTCGGAACCAGGCCGCCATATAAAGAGAGCTTCAGAGCTCGAAGAGTCGCGATGATGAAGTCGTAATTTCCATTTCCATTTCCGACGACGACGACACCCGCAGCCTGAAGGCCCCATAATAAGACAAGCTGTTGCCTTCTCGCGGACTCCTTCCATACCGGCCCCAGCAAGTATAAACACGTACCAGGCTTCTCCCCTCCCTACGAAAAAACACAACACATTTTTTCTACCTGGACAAGCGCCATCATGCGCAGTGAGACTGCTGTTTCCATCCGCGTTAGTTTCTCTGCGACCAGCTAGCTCTGATCTATCTGACCTCGAGGCGCTTGCATTAAAACTACCACTCCTACAACGGTTGAAATCCTACCACATATCTGAATCACCCGCGCGACTGCATGGCCCGAGCGCCGATCATCCCGCCCATGAATCAGGAAATGAAACTATAAAAGACACTGCTGGCATGTTCCGTCGTTCAGACTCAGACTTTCCTGACGCTCCCGGCTTCCTGCGGGCTTTTTCACGCATCGAAATTGCGTCAGGAAAATCTGTGGTTCCTCTGCCGGCGCATCCGCCCCGCGACCTAGGCGGAAGACACACCAAAAGCATGAGGCTATCCGTAGATGAAAACGTCGGGCGGACTTTCTGCGGCGGCGCCAACTATTCTCCGGAAACAATGGGAAAAAAAAGAAGATTTTTCAATTCGGTGTCGTACAAGAAATATTCCGATGGCACGCTCCGTCGTGAGCCACGCGACCCAGAAGAAGATTGACTAAACCCTTATCGCGCGGTTCCGAACGCGGCTCCCGCCCCCGCCGTACCCATACTCGGAATCCGCGTTGTAGTTCCCGCCGACGGCGCCGCCGAACTTCATACCGCACGGCCCAGGGAGGCGATGTTTCTTGGCCCACTCGCCAGGCGCATACGGCGCGCGCCCGACGTTCTCGTCCCACGAGTCGCGCTCCTCGTCCCACTGCGGCCCGTCGCTCCCCGAGTCGGAATCGTATCGCGGAGCGGGGCGCACGCGGGTCGGGGAGACGGGATGCAGCGGCACGGGCGCAGGCTTGTTGGCTTCGGGCGCGAGGATGTTGAACGCACTGAGGGAGGCGGGGACCCAGCGCGACGGGGAGGGCGGGCGGCGACGGCGCTTACGCGAGGAGGGCGCGGCACCGTTTCCGGGTACGGACTCAGAGGCAGCCGAGGTTGGTGGCGTGCGCGCGCGCTTCCCAGTGACGACAGGGGCAGGTCTCTCAGGGGTGGAAGCAGCTGCAGACGACGCGGGAGCCGAGCCGTGGGTGTGGACTTCGCGGAGCGAGCAGCGTCTGATGTGCCTATTGAGGTTGGACATTACCCCGAACCGACGCTCGCATATGGGGCATTGAAACGCTGACGAGTTCGTAAGTACCTTGTCAATGAATGAATGAAAGTCAACGCGCGTACTAACCTTTTTCGCCAGTATGGACGAGCAGATGCTGCATTGGCCCATCTCAGAACCGAACACGAACAAGAACCGGCATCGCAAGCGTACCTTCTTGAGCGTACTCGGTCGATCAAACCTACGCATGTCGTTAGCATTCGGAGAGGGAGAGGGCTGAGTACAAGCCGACCGTTTGTGGCACATCGTACAGCCGTGTTTCTTCTCGCGCGACAAGAAACCCTCCTCGATCGCATCAGCGTCCTCCTCCAGCTCACCTGCCGTCGCGGGCTCGCTCATGTCGGGGAACATGACCGCATACGCGACGGGCGCCCGCAAGTTGTTGTTGAGGGCCCTCGGCCGCGCGGTATCGCCATACGAATCTTGCTGCTGGTCGCCGGCTGCACTTTTGAGAAGGATCGCCATCTGCGCAGGACTAGGGATCTGTGGGGTCGGCGACGCAAGCACCACACCCTCCCCGCTTTTAAACACGCCGCTGCCGGAGCCAGAGGAACAGGAAGAAGAGGACATGACAGGCGAAGGTGCGCTGCGCGAAGCCGCCGCTGCCGCAGAATAGCGTAATGGCTGCAACGCCTCGGAGACGTGTCCGTGGACCGCGAGCCCCTGCACATCATTCGCAGACGCAGGCGCGTCCTGCCAGGCGCGTCCCGCGGGACGGCTCGAAAACGATGGTCTTGCGCCGTATCCGGAAATAGGGACCCCGGTGGCGTACCTTGCAGCACTACTGTTAGTTCCACTGTATCGAGGCGGAGCCGTCGATGGTCCCCCCGATTGCGTACCGCGGGCATGATCATGAAAATATCGCGGAGTCCACTGCGAGTGCTCAAGGTGATCTGCGCCGAGTGAGGATCCGACCGCGAAGGTACTGGAGGCTGGGCCTGCGTTGTGATAGGGCGCCGGATATTCTGCCCGCGCCGTGGAGATATTGAGACTCGCATATGCGGGGGCAGCAGCGGGATAGGCATGCAGCGACATTGCGACGGAGATAGAGCAAACGGGAACGAGACTTCGCGCCCGTTATATATTTCAAACGCTACTGGCCTTCTTCCTGCTTGAGGCGTGAACGAGGTCGAAATCAATGAAATCTCTAGGCACAGCTTCGAATTCGCCAGCGGTCGGCGCCTGCTTCTCCCCAGAAAAAGTCGCACATTGCAGGTTCAAAAATGGTGAGCCAGTAGGGAGCCTAATGCGGAGAAGGCTTCCAGGGCCTCGTGTGATGGAAGGAAAGCCTAACTGGCATGACGAAAGGCTCCATATCAGTCTGCCAACTGAAATCTTGTACGATTGTAACCACCTTTGTACATTTCGACATGCACGCGGACACAGTCCATCTGTCGTCCGACATAAAGTCCGTCCACGCTATCTATGGACAGATTGGCACTGCGCCTCACCCCGGCCACGTTCCAGTGCGTTTTCCACAGCCGCATAGAACTTGCAAAGAATCACGGCCAAGCTTTCGGGAGAGCTTCCACAATGAAAACGATCGCCTTGGAGCGTGGTCGTCGGCCGGTAACCTTATCGACCTTCATTGCGCTAGCCTCGTTCCTCTCTCGTTCCGGCTGCCTTACAGGTCATGAGAAGATCCGTAATTCGGAACACATCGCGGAATCCGGCTTTTCTCCGCACGCGTGAATATTCAATATAAGGAGTACATTCAAAAGAAAAAAAGAAGAACCCTCGAACCAAAAGCTACCGTGTCCGAGAAATGTAAATCGCAGACTTCTCCGTCAATTCAGAGAAATTTATGCAAAAGCTTGTTGCTCGCTGAAGGGAAAGAAATGAATGACAAAACAGTCAGCAAACGTCCATCTGTCCAAAACGGGCAGAACGCCAAGCGAAGCGGGACGTACAATTCGCGAGACCCTCAATCTGCTCCCTCGTCCGTCGGCCCACGATCTTATCCATCGACGTCGCCGCGAACCCAAGCGGTCCGGACGACGGCGTCGCCGTCGCTGCGGTGGGGAAGTTCGGGCCCCCGTATGATACCGGCTGCCCGTACCCGGGTTCTGTAAGCAGACAGAAACACGTAAACAAAACGGAACAGAAAATTTCCAGACGACTCACGGTGAGGCATTGGAGGGGGGCCGCCGCCGGATGCCCACTGACCCTGTGGCTGCTGCGCGTAATTATTGTGCTGAGGCGAATAACCCGCGCCAGGAAACTGCGGCTGCGGCTGTTGGTAAAAGTAGCTGTTGTCAGACCCGCCTTGGGGGAACGACGGGCCGCCTTGGGAAAACGGGGGTCCATTCGGTGGAGAGTATGGGCCTTGGTGAGGTCCCGGGAACGACGGGCCCGGGTAAGACCCTTGAGGGGGAGGTGAATGGTACCCGCCGTACGGCGATGCCATGGGCCCTGGCGGGAATGTGGGCCCAGGAATATCAGGCGATGGTAGACTATGCGGCGGGGGATTGTACGAAGAGCCCGGAAAAGAAGCTGGGGGGGCATTCGTATTGTGAGAAGGAACTGGGTTTGAGTAAGATGACTGGTGGTGTGGGCCCACGGGCGAAGGAGGGCCTGCCTGCCCAGCATACCCTGGCGTCGTGGGCCGCATTGATCCAGGCGGTGGAGCAAGCGACGCGTGGTGGCCCGGCGGCGGCGGCGGCGGAGAAGCAGAATACCCAGACCCGCCAGGCGCCGTATACGAAGCATACCCGGATGGCGGCGTGGGTCGAGTAGCAGCATAGCCAGATCCCCCAGGCGCAGGATACGAAGCATACCCGGACGACGTCGTGGGTTGAGGAGCAGAATCCGGACGCACAGAAGAGCCCTGAGGGTGCGAAGCTGCACCCGGGTACAGCGACGACGATGGTTGTGCTGACAGGGAAGCGCTATGCCCCAATCCAGATCCCGAAGCAAGCACCGCAGCCGAGGTAGGGCGCGGGGACAGCGACGTGCTGTGTACATGTGGCGGCCGGCCAGGTGGAGGAGCGTAGCCAGCCGCGGGTGCCTGTTGGTTATTGTACGAGCCGGGGTACGACGACGTCGAAGATCCCGACCCGCCCGTATGCTGCTGATGCTGGCGTTGCGGGTCGTAGGGCTGCGATTGCTGGTAGTGAGCTCCGCCCAGTGCTGGAGAGGACGACCCGCTGTGCTGCTGTTGATGGGGCCGATGTGGATCGTGAGGTTGCCCGTGCTGAGCGTGCGGGGCATGCGCTGACGCGCCCACCGACGACGCAGAGCCTCCCGTATGCTGCTGCTGTTGCCGATGCGGATCGTGAGGCTGCTCGTGATGGGCATGCGGGGCATGCGCCGGCGACGCAGAGCCACCCGTGTGCTGCTTCTGCGGTGGATAAGCTCCTTGCGAGGGATACGCGCCGCCCTGCGCTGGATGCCCCGACAGCTGCTCCTGTGGATGCCCACCCTTGCCCTGCCCCTGCGCGTTGTACGTCCTCACGCCCGCGACACCGCCTGATCCGCCCTGGTGCTGGGCGTGCGGCGCGTGCTGGGCGTGTTGCGCAGGCGGATATGGGCCCTGCTGCTGCTGCTGCTGATGAGGCCTGGTGTTCCACTGCCCCTGCCCCTGTCCCAGCACCTCCGGGGTTTCTACGCGCCCGCCCGCATGCACATGGCCGCTTCCACCAGAATCATACGGCGTACCAACCCTCCCCTGCGACTGCGCTGGATGCACCGGCGGCCGCTCCCCGCCGAAGCTTCCACCCGCACTCGCAACAGAATCATGCGACCCCGCCCTCCCTGCCTGTGGGTGCGCAGGATGCAGCGGCGGGCGATCCCCGCCGAAACCTCCACTCCCGCTCCCCCGCCCATGACCATGTCCACTCCCCGCCGAATCATGCGACGCCACCCGCCCCGCCTGTGGGTGTGCCGGATGCAGCGGGGGACGCTCTCCGCTGAAGCTCCCCGCCGAATCATGCGACCCCACGCGCCCCGCCTGTGGGTGCGCGGGGTGCAGCGGCGGGCGCTCGACACCGACACCGACACCCCCGCCCCCGGCCCCACTACCACTCCCACCGCCGATGCGTTGGCGCGCAAAGTCCGCCGCAAGAGCGTCCACCGCGGCGGGGCCGGGGTGCGCAGCGTAGTTGGACTGCGGGTGCGGACGCGCGTCGCTGAATGGCCGTTGCTGCTGCTGCTGCTGCTGCTGGACTTGCGGCGCGACGTTTTGCTGCACCTGTACGGGCTGGACCTGCACCTCCGCAGCCCCGACCCCTGGCCCATCATCCTCGAGCGTATACGCCGGCGGCGGCATGTCCTCCCCCTCCGCCTCCTTGCGCCTCTGCTCCTCCGCCCACGCCTCAAACTGCGCTCTCGCCTCGCGCGTACGGCGGTCGGCCTCCGTCTCTTCCTCCGGCTCTGCCGTCACGTTCGCCGGCGCGGGTGCGTGTGCAGAGGACGAGCCTGCGCCCGCGGAGGACGAAGCACCCGCTCCGGAGGAATGCGCGTGCGCGTGTGCACTTTCCTCCTCTTCGTATTTCGGCCGCCCCGCCCAATAGTCCTGTAGCTCCTTGCTTGGGAATGAGTCAAAGATGCGGCGCTCGCTGCGGAGGCCCTCCGCCGCGAAGCCAGCGATTCGCATGTACCTGTTTCGAGCGCGAGGTTAGCATCGGAGAGAAGCAAAGATAGCGAAAATAGAGATGCAAATAAAAAGGGAAGAAATGGAGCGGACAGTCGACTCGAGAGTAAGGCATATTAGACAAGATGGACGAAGTAGGGAATCGGGATATCCATGAAGAAAAAATGAAAAAGGAACAGAAAGAAAGAAAGAACGTACCAATCCGCGGGCAGATCATACCCATCCTCGTCGAGCGCGAGGAACGGCCACCGCTCCGACTCGGGGAGAAGCCGCTTCTTCTCGACGACGGGGAGGAAGGCCGTGCCCTCGTCGTATCTGTACGTGCAAGCATTAGTATTATTGATGAATGAGGGATAAGGAAGGAAGAGAAGAGAACGGGAAAGGGAAAAAAAAGTACACGCACTCATCCCACATCGCGCCATACATGCTGCGCACGCCCTTGAGCCTCTTCGCGTGGAAGATCTGGGACCATAGAAACTTGCCCCCGTCGCGCTTGATCCCGTTGAACGCCCACTTTCCCTCCGAGAGATTGAATCCCTGCTCGAATTATTAACCATCTTTTTGACAATAAATTAGAGAACGCGGACGACGCACCGATCCGCCGGGAAGAACCACCGGGACATAATCGACCTTTCTCCCGCGCCCCCCACTCTGCTCGAGCGCCTCATTATGCCGCGCCACCTCCTCCGCATCAGGCCCCCAGCGGTCCTTCGCCCACCCCTCCACCTCCGCTGCGTTCCCGAACCGGCCGACGCTCCATGGCGACAGGGCATCGACCATCCCGTCCTCGCCCAGCCAGAGCGCCGCCCAGGCGGGATCCGCAGCCGCGTCGCCGGCGCCGGGCGTGCGCCACTGACTCGGCACGCCGGCGAATAGATACAGCTCGCGGTCGGCGGGGGATGTGGGGATGGAGCGAAGGGCAGCAAGGGCGGCGCGCGCAACGTGAGGGGATACGGGTGAGTCGGAAAGGCCTAGGCCCCAGACGCCGACGACGGGGCGCCCGTGCTCGCGCAGGTACGCGGGGCTGGAGAAGATGTTTTCCGAATGCACTAGATGTGCGAAATCCTGTGCAAGGATGCGCCCGAGGGAGGAGGCGGGGACGCCCGAGACGTCGTACCTGTACAACATGAATATATGTAAACCACTGGATGCGGGTGGATAAGGGGACGCAAACGCACATGATAGCAAAGACCCGCCCCTCCGCCTCGGCTGCCTCGCGCACGCGGCGGCCGACCTCGTCACGCAGCCTCCGCGTCCCGCCGAACCGCTCATCGCTGTTTCCCGGCTCCTGTGGGTCGACCTGTCCGACGAAGCGCTGGAGGAAGGCGCCGTCCACCCCGTGCTCCGCCATCCAGTGAAAGTGGCGCCGCACTGTGCGCGGGTCGCGGCTGCTGAACACGTGGGCGGGGGAGCCATCGCGGTGTGCGAGCCCGGCGACCTCGTACAACTCGCTTGGATCGTACTCAGAGGTGTCTGGCCAGAGATCCGTGTTTGGGCGTCCGTTGAAGGGCGGCGGGATGGGCTCATTTACCCAGTGCAGCCAGCCGTGGTGACCTGCATTCGAGAGTGAGCACGGTCGAGCGCAGTCAACGTGGCGCATCTGCGCACCTTCGCCGATGGGCGGACCGTCGTTCCCGCAGGTAAACCTGCCCCCCGCGAGCGTAAGTTCCGTGGCCACAACATTGAGATCAAGAATACACACCATCCTTGATATCCCACCAGGAATTTATCCTGGATCGTCCCGGGATTCGCTCTGCATCGAATCAGTTCTCTACTCGCAGCTCGAGCCCGCCAGAGCCACGCACCGCTTCAAAATCTTCTCCACACTTGCGCCGGTAGTCGGCATCAATGTGGCGAGAAAAAAGACAAGTCCAAAGATGTCGATTCGAGTCGGTCTTCGTGTGTCGGCCGCGATGAGGCGAGGATGTAAATTTGCAGTCTATCGATAGATCCCGCTGGTGGGCGTCTAAAAGTAAAGTGACAGGGGGTGTCTCATGCTGTCTTGACACTCCGATTTCTTGGGGTGAGTCACCGTGACTGTTCACCGTCGTTTCGACTGTCGGACTAGACTATACGGCGATGTCGACGTCGACGATGAAGAGGATCCCGAGTCCAAACCAAGCACTACGACCCTGAATCCAGAGTGATATCGATCAAGGACGCAAAAATGTCCGTGAACATCTAAAACGAGGGCGTGAAGGGACCGGGGCAAGGGTGCGGTCATTACGGAAAGAAAGGGACTCTGAGAAGGAAGGAGAATGAACACACAGGGTGAAATCTTCAGACTGCACTCGGCCTGAGTTCGCTCGCTGACCCTCCGCAAACGTTTGAACCAGGCAGAAATATCGTGGGCACGCAACAGTGCGATAGAACTCGAGAACGCGCATGAAAACTGGAAGAGAAGCTGGCCTCGCACCAATAATCGCTGGAAGAAAGGTATCGCGGTCACATGACGGTATCGAGTCGCGCCGTGTCGCGTCGACTTGCGCAACCAAATTCACGAGTTGATGGGGCACGTTGGAAGCCTCCACAACTTGTTTAAATATCGCGCATCCCATTGCTTCCCGATTCCGCCCCAAATAAAGAAACCAAAGTTTGCAAGAGGAAGATGAGGCGTAACGCTATTCTGGAACTCTTGGCTGATTCCTCAAGCTTACCCGGCGTTAACGCACGGTAAGAGACGGTATTGTATGTATTCATCACCACAAGCACCATAATCACCGGAAGAAGGGACACGAGACACGCCTGAAGCGCCGAGGCCGCAGTGTGGGATTGAATCAGACTGGGTTTACGGCGCTTGTCGGCCTCATGGTCTGAGCACATAAATAGGTTTAAGACACTGTATTCCCGCCATTGTCTCACCAGCACCCAGCGAACATGACCCTCCGCAGATTCGCACCTGATGAACGGACCGCGGCGGGCGTGAAATCCAGCTTCACTATCAACATTCCGGATCCCTACGGCCCAATACTCAGGGATCCGAGTAAGGTTCCTAGTGACATCTGTGGCTGGGGTTGGCGCTTCTCCTGCTCTCTCAAAGAGATCTCTCGAGCCTCCTCTCGAGACTTATCTCGACCTCACTCTAGAGCCTTCTCTCGACCCCCCTCTCGACCTCCCTCCAGAGCCTTCTCTCGACCTCCCTCTCGAGCCTCCTCTCCCACATTCTCTCTTGCGCAACCAGAGCCTCCTTCAAACTGGGAGGTTACTGTGTACTTTCATCCCGACCTTATCAGGGGCGCGGGCTATGGGCAGCTAACCTTCCGCACGAGCGTGGAGAACCTCCACCCCGTCGAAGACGAGCTCGATTCCACCACGTTCAATCTCCCTGACAGAACTACGAGAAATCCAACTCTCGGTGCCTATTACAAACTCGGTAGCGAGACCGCTCTTCCTAAGATCTCAATTTCTGTGGAGTTCGAGGATGGGTTTGGTATGGCGCTACCCCAGCTGCTGGATGCCCGCGTAGAAAGAGCGCTGGCGGAAACGATACGCGGGGAAGACATGGTCGACACCAAGTTCTACGCCTATAGTCGCGTCGGGCCCTCGTACGTAGCGCGTCCGCGTGCCATGTTCGCCAAGATGTCGATGTTGCGGGGACACTCCGACATTCTCGATGCCTGTGAGTGGTGCCAACTTCTAACCAACTCAAACTTCTGAGTTAACAAATAAATATGCGTTGTGAATAGACCTCGCTGGAATTTCTGAGGCAGGGTTCGCGGAGTCGCAGAGGATTGACCTTGATACGCGTATACCGGAGGAGCGGTTCGCGGGATACGATTACTTGTCTGACAGTGATCTCGACACCGACGATGAAGAGGACGACGTCCCGTCTACAATTAGATCAGGTTCTCTACCTGGGCGGTCGAACAAGGCCCCGGTAAATCCGGTTCCTGTCAGCGATAGCGCCGGGCCCCCCGCTCCACGGCGCATGGGGCATGTCATCGTCGTTAAGGGTCATGCATACAAGACGTGGGTTCTTACCCTTCATTCATTTAACGGAATGAGCTGAATTTGTGCAAGGTGGAATGCCTTCTTGTATTACATGTATACCAAGAATCTCGCGTTTCGCACTTCAGGGTCTTTGAGCGACTCGGAATCGGGATCAGCCTCAACCTCAGCGACTCCGAAATGCTCAGCGAAGTCAATGTACAAGCTTGCAGACGCTGTGATCATTATACTTTATTCACATGCTATTAAAGCTCATGGTTCCCGCATGCAGTTTGGGCTGACCGACCTCAAAGGCCTGGCGCTCGCAGCTGTAAGGTCGCAGCTCTCGGCAGAGAACATTGTGCGCGAGACATTTTCACGCTTCACATCCTGGTCAGTTTCTTCAACCTTGAGTTCCGCTTGGCTAAATAGTAAGGACCTGATTCTCTGTGGCAGGTATCCCGAGGTGCAAGATATTGAGGTCCAGTTTCTGATTCAACATTTGCCAGATTTGAAGGAGGAGATGAAAGAGATGCTGAAGAGTGTTTGTGAAGTAAACTGTCTCAATGTCTTACATAAAATCGTCTGTAGGACGGCCCCGAGCACGTAGAATTTTCTGACCATGATTTACTACGAAAATACAAAGGCTGTGTATTCCGATTTTTTTTCTTGGTTGGGGCATTCTACAATCTACTTATGGTTAGTACGGGTGCGCAGAAATCGTTCCTCCTCCTCCTTTGTTTCATCTTGGATTTATGTCCTTGGCACTGTTTTAAGTTTTAACCAGAGAAATCGAGCCATGGGAATTACAACGTGACGATGGTTGAATAAAATGCAACCCAAATAGCTAAGCGCTAAAAGCGATCATCAGCCGGAAGCTTCATGCTTCCTTGGAATGAGGTCCACACTAAACGAACATCTCTGAAGCACAGACAACTTCAAGACAGATTAACTAAACTGCAGAGTTATTGAGGGGGCAGCCTGAGCAAGATTGTTTACTTATCCGTTTTATAGTTGGTGTTACCAGGAACTGAGGATTTAGTGTTCGGAATTTCCAAGAGGTACAAAAGGATCCCCGATATCAGGGGGACTGCCTTTACATATCAGTTTGGAAGGCAGGAAAGCACGGACAGATCTTCCTTGGTGGAGCTTCAGGGATGCATCAGGAACCATATGATATTTGCACTGAGAGAGTTTTGCCATTGGTTTTCTTATAATGAACAACCCAGCTGATTTGAGGCAAAATCAAATTGCACTAAAAGTAGTGTAGTCCAGTACATTCTATAGAGGCAAATGTACGGTAGACTACAACTCGACACGTTCCGAAATGGGACCCCGTCGGGCTTCAATATTATCCTGAGTCTTATCCACATGGTCAATCTTCTTGATTGGAGGATAACATGTGGGTAATGTATTTTCTGGACCCTGAATCAAGGGGTGAAACGGCAACTGATTCATCGTTGATTGACCAACAAGTGCAAAAATGGTTCATGTGTGACCAAAAATAGCCTTTTTAAGGTGATGGCGTTGTACTGAGAAATTCAATTAAGCTTCTGAATCTCTCGCCCCTTTTTTTGGTACATTCTCGGGGATTCTACAATGTCAACGATCCGTGACATGTTGCACTACAATTTGGGAATATTTAAATACATTTGCCGCTGGATTTTGAAGGATTAAATGATCAACACAAATGTGATATCACATCATGTTGGCAACTTTACAGATCTTTTATTGAGTGCAGGACTTGCTGACTAATATGCCCCTGCCGCTTATAAGGGGTCCACTAAGTCCTATTCTCTTCCCCCACATCTACCACTGTAAAATATTCATTTAACATGGCAACCCACCACATCGTCGCCATGCTCCCGCCTGAATGGGGGCATACTGTCAGCTACATGTACCTAGCGATCCAAATGCTGCAACGAGATCCCACTCTCGCCGTCACCCTCGTTCAGCACAACTGCATGGGTACGTCTTCTTAGTTACAGTACCCGAACGGACGTGCACATTCTTATTCTTTCATCAGTCGCACAGATGGAAGCCGAGTTGTCCATGTGCGTATACGACAGCGTGAGACTGCGAATAATGGGGGTGGGGGAGAAAGAGTAGGCGCACCTCCTGGTTTTAATTGATGCTAACCATGCCCCCTGAATCATTGTGCCATGCAGAATCCAATTTGGACCGACCATGGTCAAGCTTGCCTTCGGCCAGCTTATCGGCGGCTGGTTGGAAACTCTCCCAAAACTCATTGAAGGGAGCGATGGATGGCCGAAGGCACACGCTCTCCACGTACGGTTTTATTGGTTACCCATGCAAATTTTAATTAATAACTATAGTTGGATTTTACCTGTGGTGGTTTTGTGGTTGAACCTTCCAAACAAATGATTGGACCAGATTGCAAAATCCTTGTCTGGTGGTCGAGTGCGCTGGCTGCCATGCCAGGTACCATGAACGACTACGATTTTGCCGCCATAGCGGAGGACATTTACTCGGACCCAGTAAGGCGACAGGATCGCTCTATGGACGAAATTTTAGACGCGGTTGGTTTAAACCCCTTTAATCTTTACAGGGCCACAACCGATGATTTCGCCCGATTTCGCAGGTTGGCCGGGCCTGGAACGGCAGCGACGAGGCTTCAGGATGCATCATAAAGTGTCCCGGGGTTCCAGACATGTACGATTATGAGCGTGTCGCGTACGGCGCTGGCCCGGTCGAAGGCATGAGTCAGTTTCTTAGCGTGGCTCAGAAGTTGGCCAAGACTGCTGACGGTTATATCGCCCCCACTGCTACCTGCCTCGAGCCCATCGGTGTACCGCAGTGCAAAGAGTTTTACCGGCAACGGGGGCAGGAACTCTTTACGGTCGGTTTGCAGGCGCACGACTTGTGCTGGAACGATGCACCCCATGCTCCGCTCACCAACATGGACATCAAGTCGTTCTTGGATAACGCGGTAAGGAAATACGGCGCAAGATCGGTTCTGTATATTTCTTTCGGGTATATAACGCCTCGCATGCTCTGCTACCGCTGAGTTGTCCTCTCAAGGTCGTTTTTCTTCCCGGTAGCCTCACCGGAGCTCGTAGAGGCGCTCATCATCACCCTTCTCGACCTCGAGAAGCCCTTCCCCTTCGTTTTCGCTCTAGGCGCCAAATTGGCAACGCTACCCAACGATATCGTCGAACGGGTAAACTCAAGCGGTAAAGGGCTTGTCTGCGGCTTCTGGGTGGAGCAGCGTCCAATTTTGCAACACGGCGCCGTTGGCTGGATACTCACACACGGGGGTTTCAAGTAAGCGGCATTATGTTCAATTTCATCCCCACTCGTGCAATATTCAATTCTCCTGCATGTACGCAGCACCGTGACGGAGTCGCTATCGCAGGGAATACCGCTCATCGTCTGGCCGCTAAACGCAGAACAGCCTGTAAACGCGGCGTTGCTAGCATCGGAGCCAACACCTGTGGCTATTGAGCTCCTTCAGGTGCGGAAATTTTATCTACGCTTTTTCCATGTCTTACTGATCCAAATCAGGTTCGAAAAGGGCCCCAACGCGGCCCCCCGCTCCGCGGAGGGCCCGCAATCACCGGGACAGTCCAGGACGCGTCGGAGGAGTTCAAAGCGACCTTCGAAGCCGCACGGGGGGCAAGAGGCACTTTGTTGACGAAAAATGCGAGGGATATGGCGGGAAAGTTGAGAGAGGCGCGCGCCGAGGCGTCGGAGGAAATCGCCCGCTTGGCCGTTTTTTAAGATTATAAACGCAGTAAGGGAGGTGTGGACTGGTAATACGTATCACGAATTTTGGAATTACTTACCACGTGATGATGGTTCAAAAAAAATAAGCGTCCACAGGAAACAAGTAATCAATCTTCAGTTCTAGTTCTCCATCTTCCGTCTAGAGACTGCGGCGGCGTTTAGGTATTGGACTGGGGATCGAGCTAAAGTAAAATGAATTTCCCAAGGTTTCGGTGATATCGGCTCAGTTTCCAGTTGATCCGATTTCTGTCGTACACGTGGGCTCTTTTGTCCGAAACTTGAACCTCCACGATGTCCTGCAAAAAAATTGACCACCGGGACATGAACGCCCGATCGTTGATAGGGCTCGAAGTTGACCCTTGCGGAAGTCCTCTTTCCACCCAGGAGAAACGTGATGCCGTAGCGCAGATTAAATCGCACATCATCCGCTACAGAGCGAGCATCGAGGCCCTGGAGGAGCAGCAGCGAGAGTTGGAGGCCAGCCTTTCTCTCGTTCTTTATCCAGTCCTGACACTTCCCATCGAAATCACCTCCCGCATTTTCGTCCATTGCCTTCCGGGTCACAGGCGTGTACGCCCATCGCGTTCCACTGCACCTCTCATCCTCGCTCAGATCTGCAGGCATTGGAGAGATGTCGCTCTGTCCACTTGCGAACTTTGGAGCTCCATCTACTTCGATAACCCGCTTTCGTTTGATTCGACTAGCGTCGCCCTTGGCCGTCCGATCGTGCCCCGCGACAGTGGAGCTCGCGCTTTGCTACAAACCTGGCTTTCTCGCGCAAAGGCGCACCCGATCTCACTCGGACTGAATCACGAATTCAGGGTAGTGCCCCCGGCACTCGTGTCCCTTGTCTCCGCATTTTCCGGGCAGATTCAGGACCTGGACTTGCACCTCTTTCCCGCGCAGTTCGACCGACTCCAGCCTTTTCATGCCGCCTTCCCGCGTCTCCGGCACCTCGCAACCCGGCATTCATCGGAAAATGATCTTCGGCGCCTTCTAGCGGATGCCCCCTCCCTGCGCGAGCTCCGTCTCCTTGGCAAGGATTTTTCGCTCAACTTTTCGCTCCCCTTGTTGACCCACTTGGAAATATCGGAACAAATATTAAGCAAGACATTTCTTGACATTTTAGCGAAATTCCCCCTCCTTGAGCACTTGAATTTCTCGCTTCACGATTCAGAAGTCCACACTATACCCCAAATTTCGATACCGACCGTTGGCATATTCCCTCGCCTTTCGTCGCTTGCGACATGTTCCAACGGCACGTACGCCCTTCATCTTGTCTCATTTCCAAACCTCACCAAGCTCAAACTGCCGAGCTTTGCGGAACCCACTGCGGTTTTCCCTTTCCTTTCCCGTTCCGCCTGCACCATAGAACACTTGGTTCTTCCATTGACTGGTTGCGATGAGGAACCAGAGGTGGTCGCCACTTGGCTGAAGGAGTTCCCATCGGTCGCAGTGCTGATAATCCCGGACTGCCCCGATCTTAACCCCTTGATCGAGTATCTCAACTCGAGCTCTCTTCCGCGGCTCACAGACATAACGATCTTGTCCACGATCGGGCCTAACAGGGCCGAGCTTGATTACGACTCAGTAGTCGAGATGCTGCAAGATAGAAGGGATCCTAGCCGGGGTGTCAAGTTGCGGAAATTTCATTTGAAACAGACATCTTCTGCCGTCCGCCTAGCGACTTTGAGTATCAGTGGAGCCCTGGGTATCTCGCATCCACGGCGCTCGAACACATCATCGCAGATGGTCTCGACTTCTGTGACACGCTTGTGAACAACAGCCAGACCTACACGTGGCGGAAATCGTCAAAGGGTGACACCTTTCGTCTTCAAAGTCTCCTGGACCAAACTGATTTATTCTTGAATAGCCGGAGACGCCGCGGAACCCTATTTTCCGTAAATCGGGCAAAGATCGTCACATATCTCTCGAATATCTGTTCCAATCTTGATTCTTTCCCTCACCTTGATCGAATTTGCGGCTCCTAGTCCATGGACGAAAGTATATGTACAGAATCCTGTCGTATTCCAAAAAGTTCTCCCTTTCTAGACATTGTCTTCAGCCGGTTGAAATATTCGTCGCTGATTAATCCGGCCCAAAGTGTCATATCTTCCCGCCTGTGAAAATGAGAAACGTTTGAGAGGATATTTTGCGCGTAACACCGTTTAAGTTGTAGAGTGGCCAATTCAACCGGGAAGGTCGCAGCCGGAATGCGATGATATTATTCTTGGGTTGAAGTTCACGAAAGCCTCGTTGGCCTCGTCCTCACTGGACTTGACATGGGGAGTCCGGCGCTCAATGTACAATCCCCATGTCGGATTTACAAGAAAATTGAATCCGATCGTCTGCCGCTAAGTTCTGTTCCCCATTAACTTGGATTGGACGGCACGGACGAGCGTCAGACCGGGCTCGGTTGGATTCGGCATGTATCTGGTACGCATGGCTCAAAACGGATACAAAGGGAGTCATATATTGGAGATTCGGCTTTTACAGGTGTTCCCGTCGCCGGTCCACTACCGTCGACGCCGACGGGCTGGCGAAACTGTTTGCGGAGTGAACGTGCCCGGGGACCCGGGGAAGTCCTCGGGCGCAAGGTCCTCCATGTGGATCATGTTCGCCTCGAAGAGTGGACTCTGAGGTGCCGGTACCGGAGATTTGTATGCTGCAGGGGACCCCAACAGGCTCCGAGGAGGTGTACGATCTATATCGGGTGTGTGGTGAACACGAGCGTGCCCCGCAGTCCCGTGCCTCGCAGTCCCACAAACGACTTTGCGCAAAACATTGAAGCAATGGGGTCGCATCTCGTCGCATATACTCTTCAGCATCTCCGCCATCTCCTCATTCAAGTGAGGTAGATGCAAGAGGAGAAACTGGACCTCGATATCCTGTATCTCCGCGTATCTACAGAGCCGCGGGGGAATCAACGACATAAACCAACCCCCGATAGAACTCTTGCGTTCAACTCACAGGGACGTGAAATTGGAGAACGCCTCGCGCACGATATTTTCTTCAGAGAGCTGAGATCGCAATGATGCAAGCGCGAGGGTTTTAAGATCGGTTAGTCCGAACTGTAAGGTCCCGAATGCGGTAAATGTAGATTCAAAAAAAAAAAAAGCATCAGCACCCACCGCATCCGCCAGCTTGTACATGGACTTGGGAGAGCATTCTTGTGTCAGAGACCCTGGCTCGTTTCGGGACCCTGGGGCACAAAAAACGATCTTTCTTGTGTAGAGATAGTACAAAAGGGCGTTCCATCTGCGTCGACATGTTATTTATTTCACTGGAAGAGATCGTCAAGAGAGGAAGTCACGTTTTGTATGCATAGCCTTTAACCACAACTGCATGGCCCATACGGCGCGGAGAGGGCAACATGGTGGGGGAAGGGATTGAATCCGGCGATACTTTAGACTCGGGTGCGCCTAGTTCAGGCTTTGAAGGAGGACTGACTGGATCAGTTTCGTCTTCATCGTCGGTATCGAGGTCGCTGTCAGACATGTAGTCGTACTCTGGGAACCGGTCTTCCTCGGGCCTATGCCCATCGAGGTCAACCAACCGCGACTCCGTAAATCCGGGAGCGGAAATGCCTTCCAGATCTGCGATCCCAGAGCACGGACATGAGGATCAGAAAAAATAAAAGTGGAGTTGCTTACAAGCATCGAGGATATCAGAATGGCCCCGCAGCAGTGACAGCTTAGCAAACATCGCTCGCGGTCGTGCTACGTACGATCCCCCCGCGCGGGTGTACGCGTAGAACTTCACGTCCACAACCTCATCTCCCCGAATCGTCTCCGCGAGCGCCGTCTCAACACGCGTATCGAGTGGTCGAGAAAGCGATATCCCCAGCCCCGCGGCGAATCGCACCGAAACAGAGATCGTAGCGGCGCCGGTGATATCGCTGCGACGCATGTATACCCCGAGTGGCGTGCCCTGGGTGTTCAGGCTATTATCAGGAAGATCGAGCTCGGTGTAGAACAGCGCGTCTTCGAGTCGGAGAAGGTTTTCCACTGTCGTGTCGAATGTGAGACGCCCGTAATCTGCCCGCCTTATGCGATCGGGATGGAAGAACAAGGTAACGCGACGCCATGGGACGGCGCTGGAATCATTAGCAAGGAGGCGAGGGGACGTGGTACTCGACGTAGCGTCGATAGTGCACGAGAATCGCCAGCCCCAGCCACATATTGCTGTGAGAGTCCCAGACACTTGGGACGTTGGATCGCCGGGGATGTCGACGATGAAGGTCGATTTCACGCCTGTCTGCGTCAATTCGTCGTCGGTTACCTTGCGGAGTGACATTCTGGGTGAGTTTGAGAGCGGAGAAAGTAGGGGTGGGGTGGCCTTTGTACACGCTCAGAACACGAGGCGTGAGTCAAAGTAACAATCGTGGAAAATACCTGGGGATTTTAAGAGGCCGGCATCAGGCGCTGAAAGGATAGACCAAGAAAAATCCAAACTTGGCCAGTGTCTCGAATCCGGATTGTCATGGAACCCTTGATTAATTAAAATGGAGCGGTGGGGATTTCGAGTGCTGGATTTTGAACTTATCCGGGGGCGAGAGCATTCCGTGATCCACTGTGCTTTCCATGGTGGTCAAAAACGCATCAGCCTTCGTGGTCAGCGAACATCGCGCCATCCAGCCAAGCCAGCGCGAATACATTGATTTTTTTTTTCAACAAGGACATCGATCAACATACGCACCGCTAGGAGGATGGACTCGTCTGTGGGCTTACCCTTCTCGATCATGGCTCCATTCTCGATTCGTGCAATCACCAGCATTCGACTGATACACTCGACTGTATGTAAGTTATACAGGCAACACGGAGAGATCACCGTTTTCGGGATTTCGTGGTCTTCACCCGCGGCGTCCAGTGCTTTCCGGTCGAGTCCATGAGTTTAATATTCTGGAGTAGCAAAGACTCGGCGAATGGGACCATTTCGCTCTTGTTTATTTCGCGCCTGGTTTTTAGATATCATTAGTAGAGAGAGATCAGGGCGCCAGGGAGGCTGCGCACTCGGTGGTGGGCCATTTCAGGGTGCGGATATGGATTTCACGAAGGGCAGGAAACATATCGAATTTGGGTTTCTCGGAAGCACTGCGTGAAATCAGGAAAACTGGGAATATTGGGCGATGTGGATATAGCACACTCACTCAAGCAAGTATTTGGCAGAAATCTTGACTAGCGATTCATGTGGAGTCTTCGAAAAGAGCTGATTTGTATCGCAATCCTAGACAAAGGTCAATACCAGATACTGGCAGGCCTCAACGTCATATCGCACCCCATGGAATTCGAGATCGATAAGGTTTCTGCAGAAATCGAAGATT
Source organism: Mycena galericulata (assembly GCA_029289565.1). NCBI lineage: Eukaryota > Fungi > Basidiomycota > Agaricomycetes > Agaricales > Mycenaceae > Mycena > Mycena galericulata. Next base: position 241,534 of record JARKIA010000169.1, on the reverse strand, counting down.
TTGAAATCGTGACCTTCGGTGTTTCCCAGTGTTAAATGGAGAAGGCGACCTCCGTGCTCCTTGAAAAATTTGATGAGCAAGGGGACGTCTACACTACTGATGAGCGGTAAACTGAGAGTATGAAGGGACGCAAGTCTGTGCACAGCAACGCATTAAACAGGAGGGTAAAAAGTTATCAGCACATACCTCAGCGGGACCAAAAAATGGAGAAACGAGAGGCAAGAGTCGTGGATACGAAGTGTCTCCAGCATGTTCAACACGTCTGAATCCGCCGTCGTCGAATCGGAGGTTACACTGCCAACAAATGTATAGCGTCGCAACTCCAAGAAACGTAGCTCTGTGAAACGTGCCAACAATGATGTCGGTAGTGCGAGGTCTTTGGGAATGATTGAAAGTTCCCGAAGGGAAGGCCCCGTCTTCTGGGCAATCAAGTTCAAGAATTCGGTAGAGATGTCATTGTACTCCGGAGCGAGGAAAGACTGGACGTTGGTTGCATGAGAGAGAATGATGTGTAAGCTATCATTGGGAACACAATCGTCGGGAAGGAATATGAAGCGAATAAACGAGCCGAGATCTGGGCGTCCTTGCAATTGTTTTGCCATCGAAGACGCCCCTCGACCTGTTATATTCGGAGACTCATAGAGATAGGGAAGTCCGAGTTGCTGGGTTAGGAAGTCAGCGGATAAGTTGAAAAGAAACGCGCAGTCGACAGACATGAAAATATTTCGACACCCTCAATATCGGAAGCCGAGATGGATGCGATTGGGTGGGCCGCCGAGGAAAAAAAGGCGATCGAAGCTCCTCCACATACATGGCGAAAAAGAGCACCCGCTTCCAAACAATTTCTTGAGTTTCCGCTGACGCTGATTCCATGGGAACGAAGGCCAGATTCAAGGAGGGGGTGATATCCGGTACAGTAAAAGAGGTCGTTTCGTCTCTGGTAGTATAGCTAAGAAAAGGTGAGGAAAGCGATAATCGTCTGAGCACCGTTGACTGACTCTTCCATTGTATAACGGGCCACTGCTTTGAGCTGGGGATCGGTAAGACTTTCTGAAAGTACTGGATGCCCGTTATAGAAAGGTTCCTTGAATTGCAATACCTGCAAAGACGGAATGTTGCACAATCGACGAAGGAATTGAGGAAGGCCGTAAAATGGCGACGAAAGCACCACGGTGCGCACAGTCGGAGATTGGGTCAATGCCTCAGCAAAATTAAGCGCCCGCTCCATCTCGCTCGATTCCAGCATTGCGTTGGACCCATATGGAAAACCAACTATCTTCTGGAAAATCTTGAGCCCCACCCAGTTTGCATCTGAAACAAATATATAGTTACCAGATTATCCCATTTCTGAATGCAGGCAAAAAGGGCCTTTGTCAACCCAGCCAGCTGCTGATTCTTGAGCGCTTTGTAGTGGTACGATTCCACGACAATGACACGGCTAGGATTTATGAGAGGAAGTCCTTTGCACAACCCCTGGGTGTTGTCCGACGACCAAACCGCCAATGAGAGGAAGAGATCCGTGATGTTCGGGGCGGATTTGAGAATGGTATGCATGGCCTTTCCGTAGGCTCCCTCCACTCTCAGTTTCTTGATGAACGAGCCGAAATCGGGGTTGTTCCGGAGCACCGTCTCAAGAGCAGATGCTTGACCATTCGAGCGCAGAACAACTACATTGTAGAGCAATGGAGTGGCGACGCGAAGCCAGTCTTTGCAGACTACCAGATACGCCGATGTCGATGGGGTGTAGTTAGCAAAAGGAGACACATTGGAGGTGTCAGAGAAGAGTTCGTCCGAGACTTTGAGTGCGGGGGACAGGATCTCGGAAATGATTTCGTCGGGTAACATGAGCGTTTGTGAAAGGGATAGGTTGGTCAGCTAAACAGATCGGCCCGGTATCACGGCAAATGCCGGGTTGGACAGTTCAAAAACGCGATAACGTTCGCACAGCGGCACACTGTTGGGATGCGCTTGCCTGGCTTAAACTGTATTCGACCTTATATTGCAGAGCCGGACAAATTCCCGTTATCCGAGCTATACGTGTCTGCTGGGACTTTTAATTTAATACGCTGCGACTTGAGCTCACGTAGCTACTAGTAGGCTTCTATGGTAGAATCCAGTGATGAAGTCCCACTGTAAAAGCTCTCTGTGTTTCTAAGATACACAATTTTAGGTGACCTCTCCCTGAGATCAGCTTGCGTATGTAGTTTTCTATGACACCAGTAATGAATTCCAACTCTATGTGCTGACAAAAACTCCAATCTCGAGTCTAGTATGATGAATTTTTGAGTCTAAAATGCAGCCAATCGGGTGATTTCCTCTCTCGCCTGCCCGTCCCGCGCCTCTCTCAACTTCCTCGCCATATCCCGCGCGTTTCTTGTCAACACGGCGCCCCGCGCCCCTCGCGCCGCCTCTAACGTGGCTTTAAACTCCGCCGCCGCGTCCTCGACTGTTCCCGTGATTTTCAATGCGGGCGAGCGGAGCGGGGGGCCGCGTTGTGGTCCCTGGCGAACCTGGATATGAAAGTCTCATCAATATGATGTCGTTGAGGGAGGACTATGGAAGGAGGAGGACAAGGAATGGACATGCCTGGAAGAACTCAAAAGCCACCGGCGTGGGTTCCGATGTCAGGAGCGCCGCGTTGACGGGCTGCTCTGCGTTTATCGGCCAGACGATGAGCGGGATTCCCTGCGACAACGCCTCGGTAACGGTGCTGCGGAAATGAGAATTGAGGGGAAAGAAATTGAGCGCAAGAGGTTAACGCGTACTTGAACCCCCCGTGCGTAAGTATCCACCCGACCGCGCCGTGTTGCAGAATCGCGCGCTGCTCGACCCAGAAGCCGCAGACGAGACCCCTGCCACTCGTGTTCACCCGCTCGACGAGTTCTTTGGGGAGTGTCGCTAGTTTGGCGCCTAGAACGAAGATGAAAGGGAAGGGATTCTCGAGGTCGAGGAGGGTAGTTACGAGCGCTTCGACGAGCTCCGGTGTGGTGATTGGGAAGAAAAATGAACTTGGGATGGACAAGTCAGCGATATGTACAATGCGGAGAGAAAGCAGCGCGTTGATCACGTACCCGAAAGAAATATACAATACAGATCTCGCGCCGTTTTGTTTCACCGCATTATCTAAGAAGGACTTGATGACCGCGTTGGTGGGCGGAGCAGGGGGAGCTTCGGAGTCGGTCCAAGCCAAGTCATGGGCCTGTAAACCGACCGTGAAAAGCTCCTGCCCTTGTTTCTGGTAAAAATCCTTGCACTGCGGGACACCAACGGGCTCGATGCAGGTGGCAGTTGGAACGATATAACCATCCGCAGCCTTGGCCAACTTCTGGGCCGCGCTAAGAAGATGGCTCATGCCTTCCGGGCGACCGGCGCCGTACCCGACTCGCTCATAATCGTACATGTCGGGGATCCCTGGACACTTGATGATGCGTCCTGAAGAGACTTTGTCGGTGCCATTCCAGGCGATACCAACCTACGGAATCGAGGTCAAACCTTGTTTTGTGGCCCAGTACAAAGAGGTCTAGACGAACCGCCTCTAAAATCTCCTCCAAAGAGCGATCCTGGTGCCTTTCGGGGTCCGCGTAAATGTCCTCCGCTATCGCGGCGAAGTCGTAGTCGTTCAAGTGACCTGGCATAGAAACCAGTGCGGTAGAAAACCAGACGAGGATTTTGCAGTCTGGTCCAAAAATTTGTTTGGTAGGTTCAACCGCCAATCCACCACAGGCGAAGTCCAACTACAGCATGCAAGCCATCAACGGAGAAGATTCTTGCGGGTAACAACCAAAGTCGTACGTGGAGGGCTTGAGGTTTGGGCCATCCGTCGCTCCCTTTAGCGAGTTTTGGGATGGTTTCAATCCAGCCGCCGAGAAGCTGGCCAAGGGCAAGCTTGAATGTGGTCAGTCCCACTTGAACTCTGCGTGGCACAGTAGTTTAGGATCAAGTAAAATCGGGCGGCGCACGTACCCTTTCTCCCCCACCCCAATTATCCGTAGTCTTGCGCTATCGTACGCGCATGTAGACAACTCGGCTTCCATCTGTGCGACTTGTTCGAAGAATGAGAATGTGCACATCCGTGCAGTAAAAAGTACGCACCCATGCAGTTGTGCTGAACCAGGGTGATTACTAGATTGGGACGCAACTGCAGCATTTGGATCGCGAGATACATATAGCTGGCGGTGTGCCCCCATGCTGGTGGGAGCATTGCGACGGTGTGGTGGGTTGCCATGTCGAATGTGGGGTGTGTGGTAGAATTGGAGGGAATGCATGGGACGATGAGCTTATAAGCGGCGGAAGTCGTTTTAATCAGCAACAAGCGAGTTTCTGTGGGCGTAACTAGACGGTTGTAAAGGTGCTGACATGAAAGTTGGAGGATCCATAATCCGAGTCAACCGGCATTTGACAACCGCCAATCTCAACACACCGGCGTCCTGTCTGATTCGTCGGTCGTTGCTGCAGCAGATGCCACGCAGTCCGGCTCTGAGACTTGAGCCAATGCGTTCTTGTTCAAAAGAATATCAGTCCATGTTTTGCGCCTCCTGCATTGTATCATGAAATATTGAAATATTTAAACCAAGTTGTCCTCTCACGCAACATATTCCCTGCATCACACAGAGGGGTCATCATCCTCGTCAAATCACGATTCTCTATTCTCCGTCAAGTGCGAGGATGAAGTTAAAATTGTACACAAGTACTCCCATGTCACGGTCCTCCGAGTCGGCTCTTCCACCGGGAGTGCCGCTGGATTTGATGGCGGAGTTTACCGGGATTTTCAGCGCCTCAGCTTCCGAAGTAATTCAGAACCCCTTTCCTTTGCGCGAGTCCCATTTCAAAGTTTGCGGAACAGAGGAAACACACGAGGGTACTCCCAAAGAAACCCTACTTTTGATTAGACATCAATTGTGCGGAAGCTCCGTCGTCGTCGCAGGAGGCCCAGATACTGCCAGGGGGTGGGTCCCCAATCGAAAAGAATCTGGAACAAGCGGCCGCCAAGATGAAATACTACTCAGGAAAGAATTTGGACAACGACGGGCCATCCTGTTCCATATCGCCGAATCTATGTTCAAAACCCTCTGAAGGTATTTAAAGATAGCACACCAGTTTACGCGATTACTTTAGGATAGAATCATGGTTGCGGCTCGAAATTAAGAAAAGGGAATGGAGTGCCTCCTGATCACCGGAATTGATATAGTAGAATATAGGCCTCAGGTCCAGGTATGGGTCCTGCTGTAATTTCTTGTTTGACCGATAAGTGCTCTACAGTATGTACACCAGAACCAAAAAACGCTTCATAGCATGTTGGACCCCACAATTGTGAGTATGTACTCCACTGATCCCCGGTAGCGGTCCTCAGCGTCCGAATTCGAGACATTGTGATGCGTTGCCGCGCATGGCAAATATGGCGCGTCCGAGATTCCAACGGAATACATTCCCGACGAGTAGTTTAGGCCCCGCAGACTCAACCTCACGTTGCTTCCAAGATTCTCAAAATCCTCGCGAATTTGCCGAGGTCAAAGCGGGAAATCGGAAGCCGATCCGATATGTCCGAACTTGAGTGATCGATCGCCACGTGGTTTTCTCCAATTCCTCCACGCTCCTCTTGCGCTCCTCCACGATGCCACTGACTCGATCGAATTTGACAATTGCTCGACGATCTGACTGCCCGGAGTCTCGTCCTGATCGTGACCTAACCTTTCGGAGTCCCTTCTTGCTCTTGACATGCTGGTCGTCTACAGCCAGCCTGCTATGACGAACCACCACTTCACGAAATAATCACTAAGCTTGCGAAAAAAACCTTCTCTCCGATTCGTCGCCAAACGACGGTGTCTTGGTTATCTGTCTATCTCGGTGGGAACCAGGCGAATCCAATATCGGGCCCGGCGTTCCTGAGCCTGCTTGCCATCAAAAATCTCAATTGTTCTTCAACTCCGAGTTCGGACAGGAAGACACACTACGATATTGCTTACCTGTCATGCAAACCTATGAGGTACGAGCCCGCGTCTCTCTAGGATCCATTGCCACGGTCGTGCCTGAGTCTCGTCTTTCCTATCTACTTTACCCAACCTCTGGTTCCTACAGACCCTCACAAAACACACAAAATCGCCATCATCGCTCACCGCTCAGCTTGAGCGATCCCATATTTTTGCTTCCGTGTTCTCCGTCAGAGTCATTGCCAAATGCATTGCTCTGGGGGGATACATGATCGGGGTCCAACTTACCATCAAAAATTCCAATTGTTCTCTCCCTGCGAGTTCGGATAAAAATACACACTGACCGGGGATTTCGCGACTGTCTTTGGAATGTGGATGCCCTATCTTGAGCGGTGAAAGCCTCGACTCGCCCCGTTTCGTTATGAAGTTTTGTCTTTCGGGAAAATGAACAGCACGGGGCGAGGATATCTAATTTTCCCGCGTCGACGTGCTTTAGATCTTGATAGGATCTACCCAACGCTTTTGTGAGGTGTTCATGCCATATGTGTCCCGATCGTCGCGCTTATTGTCCCAGCAATATTAAAATTCACTGGCCTTCAGTGCGGTTATTGTTCTCCAGCTGCATGGCCACGAAGGAGATGTGGGAATGTCAATCCCGATCTGGAACATAAACTCGTCCTCCCAGTGTATAAAAGACGCAAGAAATTGTACCTGCATCTCAAGTTCGTTTGTAAACCGGCCCACCTCCACTCAAACTTCGCGCTCTACCCTCATTCTCCTTGATTAAATGGACGCTTTCACCACCACCACCATCCCGTATAAGACTGAGGAGATCGTCCTCCCACCCGTCAACGACGACAGCGGCTCTGGCTCCAGCGGGAGCTGTGTTGTCTGCCGCGAGGACACAGACCTCCCGCCCGTCAACGAAGACAGCGGCTCGGGCTCTAGCGGGAGCTGTGTTATTGCCTGATAGCAGGTGCACACTCAAATCACAGTCGCATCCACATCGTGAGTAGTTATCCTCCCCTAGATCTCGCCATGGACCGTTCGCTGACGGCGTCTTTAGATCATTCACACAATATTGCATGCATTTTTAGATCAATCAATTACCATTATCATTGGTTGTGAGGGGCGAGCAGGAGAGAAGAGCATTACGCGCCGATGGGGCGTTTACCTATATTATTCACTTCGATTTCTTTCTTTATTGTCGTGTTTCAATATCCACGGGGAGGCACACTGTACTACAAACTCAATGCAATGGCATTCGGGATATTAGTATGTGATTTGCCGTCTTTACATAAAGTTTCACTCGGCCGTGTTGGATATGAAGACGTTCAAACCCGTACACTTTGAATCCAACCTTCAACTCTATCGGATTCGGCCGACTCCCCTTCGGCCGAACTGAACCCACAACCAAAAAAAATTCGTGTATACATTAATTCGGACGACCTCGTCTTGACCGCCTCCATGATGAGTCTTAACTCTTCGAGCCGACTTATGCTTTTCTCGGGCTGCACGAAGTTCTCTGTTCTCGGGCGTCTGGACTGAGTTTTTTTGTTGGAAGGCCCTTCGCAAGTTCGCCTTCACGCTCCCCCAGTCTCTCATAAACAGACGCTATGACAGTTGACAGCTCGTACCTAGCATGTTGTATCGAAAGATGGGTATACGAGGTTAGGGAACAGAATGTGAGGTAAATTTGGCAAGGTGGTCACTTGCGTTCCTGGAACATGCGCTTTACAAGGCGCCAGATGGAAAATTTATTGTTTCGGGCGGGGGTGGACGGCTTCGTGGGGGGAGGAACCCGTCGCACAGCAGGCATCGTCAGGCCTGATTCGCCCCATTCGCCCAACGTTCGCGGTAAGTGCTTGGGAATCGGTCTGGTGTCACCGCCAGTCAGGCCCGGCCACGATGTGGTATGCGGGAGGCGCACGAACACGAGCTTGGCCTTAACATCCTCGGATACACCCTGTGGCAGATTTTCCACACGGAATTCCGCCGTCGACTCGACCCTCTCCAGCCGCGGACACGCCTCCGTTAAGAATGCGACGAAATCCGCATTCGCCTCCCGCACAACTAGCCTCCGCACCCCGTCAAACCGGCAACGCCGAGGCATCTCCTCATGGGGATACTGCGGGGGATAGAAGGTGCCTCGTGGCGTGTCCAGTAAGAGCGTCGGCGGCGGAGAAGTGTAGGCGAAGGTGACGTGTAGCTCGGTGAGGGAGAGAGGGAAGTACATGGTCCTGAAATCCAGTATACGTCCTGGGGATGTGTTCCAATTGCGATAGGTCGCGGTGCAGTCAATGAGAACAAAGTGAAGAACGGTGATACGGGGTGTGAAGTCGCGAATGACGGTGGCGAGGTCATGGCACGGGATGGCGTATACGGGGTTTTCGAAGGGCAAAGAACCGGGGAGGAGGCAGTGGCCCCAAGAGCCGGTGGTGGCGTACTCGATGAGATCGTTGCATTGGGTGGCATACTCCCCCTCGTAACTGTGGTACACAGAGATGGTGAGGGACCGGCAGGTTTGGACGAGATGCTGATGGACATCCGTGATTCCAGCGAGTCCACAAATGAAGGAAATATTGGAAGGTGTGGAGATGCGGATAATGTATTTGATATGGGCGTCGGTGGTGATCCACAGGTCGCGGAAGACGACAGAGACCACGATTTTCAGCCAGTCACGACTGACGAGCATCCAGTTGGCCATCGAGTGTGCATGACCATGACTGCTGCTTGAAAGACAGCCCCATGCATGGGATACAATGATCTCGACCAGCTCAGGGGGGAACATGGCCGATGGCAAGGAAGAACGAGCAATATACCCGCCGCTGGAGCAGCTGGCGCGCGGCACTGTTGGCAGATGTTGATGGACAGGGGTGGGTGCCAAGATAAGATAAGGATTCCGGCAATCACCACTGGTTTTCACCGGACCGGGGCGTCCCGGCTCGCCGGTGATTTCCACCGGAATGGTGAGCCAAACACGGGGCGGGGGGTTTCGAGAATAATTCTGTAGCCATTTATCTGGACACATTTTAGAGTACCCACATGTGCGAGGATATGAGCAGCTTGCCTTTTGTTCATGCACATTTTGTTAGTATGTACTGCAAACAATAATTTGCAACTTGTGAGGGTTATGGGCACTCATTTATTAAGGTCAACCTACCATGAAATGAACTCGGAGACTCCATGGAAATATATACATGTACTATCCCAATAAGTTTAAATCGGGGGGAAACTATCTCGGCTTTCACGACTCATTAGTAAGTTAGGCAATCAGAGGTTTGAAAGATGCTTTTCACTGGACTTTGAGGTTGTACACGGCTGCTTGAGGCTCAAGCGAAGCGTATGTTTGTTGTGTCCTAGCTTGAACCCACCGCGACATTCGAATCGTATTTATTTATCGTAAAGTAGCATCCATAGGCATGCTCAATTATATACTCAATCGACGCGTATTAACACCTATATAAACGCGCTATTGAATCCGCTGGCCCTGAACAATGCCCAATAAATGTTTGCGCGTTGCGGACCAGCTGGGTCCGATTCGTCGACGTTCATACCAATTAGAGCATGGATTTGATTCGCAGTGTCCACTCGGCGGAGACTTGTACGATGCGCGAAAACAACGATATGATGGAACGGGCAAGAGGCCGATAAAGAACGCCTTGGAGAAGAAAAACCCTGAGAGTTCACATCGAACTTTGCCGCGAAGCTGTGAAATATGGGCTATATAATATCGTGTTGGTCATTAATAAATTCCAGTCTTCATGTTGTAAGTTAGTAAATAAAATAAAGCAAAGTTGGGGAAGGGAAAGTGAAGTCAAGTTAGCAAGGCAGTCACTTGCGTTCCCAGAACATGCACTTTACGAGGCGCCAGATATTTTTCTTGTTTCGGGCGGGGACGAACGGCTGTGGGGGAGTCACTGGTCGCGCAGCAGGTATCGTCAGGCCTGATTCGCGCGATTCACCGAACGTTCGCAGAAAATCCTTGGGATTCGGACCCGTGTCACCGCCAGTGAGGCCCGGCCATGTTGCGGTACGCGGGAGGTGCACGAACACGAGCTTGGCTTTTACATCCTCGGATATGCCCTGTGGCACATCCTCCATACATAATTCCGCTGTCGACTCGACCCTCTCCAGCCGCGGACACGCCTTCGTTAAGAATGCGACAAAATCCACATTCGCGTCCCGCACAACGAGCCTCCGCACCCCGTCAAACCGGCACCGCCGCGGCATCTCTGCCCAGGGCAACGGTGGGGGGTAGAAGGTGCCTCGTGGCGTGTCCAGTAAGAGCGTCGGTGGCGGAGATGTGTAGGCGAAGGTGACGTGCAGCTCGGTGAGGGAGAGAGGGAAGTACCTGGTCCTTGAATCCGGTATAGGACCCGGGGACGTGTTCCACTTGCGATAGGTCGCGGTGCAGTCGATGAGGAAAAAGTGAAGAATGGTGATACGGGGTATGAAGTCGCGAATGACGGTGGCGAGGTCATGGCACGGGATGGCGTATACAGGGTTTTCGTAGCGCAAAGAACCAGGGAGGAGGCGTCGACGGTGAGAGTCGGTGGTGGCGTACTCGATGAGATCGTTGCATTGTGCGGCGTACTCCCCCTCGTAACTGTTGTACACAGAGATGGTGAGGGACCGGCAGGTTTGGACGAGATGCTGATGGACATCCGTGATTCCAGCGAGTCCACAAATGAAGGAAATATTGGAAGGTGTGGAGATGCGGATAATGTATTTGATATGGGCGTCGGTGGTGATCCACAGGTCGCGGAAGACGACAGAGACCACGATTTTCAGCCAGTCACGACTGACGAGCATCCAGTTGGCCATCGAGTGTGCATGACCATGACTGCTGCTTGAAAGACAGCCCCATGCATGGGATACAATGAGCTCGACCAGCTCAGGGAGTAACATGGACGGCGAACCGAGTAATATACCCGCCGCTGGAAAGTACGATGGCGGCCACTGAGTGAGTTCTGGCGGACACCTGATGGGCATCCTCTGATGATGGTAACCACTGATAAGATAGCGTTCCCCGCCAATCCCGTAGATGCCATTACATTCATGGGAACCCTCGACTCCGAGTCGTCACTCGAAGTTTGCTCGAGCTCGAGGTTAAGCCAGGTTAAGCTTGTGAATCTGTTATTCGTCAACATTGGTAACGCCCCTTCCAGATTCCATCCTTCAGGCTCCTATACTGCTTGCCGAAAGACTCGGATTATTCACTTACGTGCTTGTCTCGGTCAACAATAGAGAAAATTCGATTCGGGTATCTACCTACCGAGGCTCCAGTGTTATAATATCGCCAGTACGGCGTTCCACCCCGCTCCCACTTGATGTGCTCGCTACAGGCATACTGGGAGGTAGCTGACCCCGCTCAGTCGTCATGGTGCTCATGGGTACATTGTTCTCAGCAACCTCCCCGGTCTGCCCTTGTTGTGGCGGTCGTCCTACGGGACCTTCTTGGTTCACAGCTCGCTGGATCCTCCGTTTGCGCCACCGTAGAAATAACCCGACAGCTAAGGCAACGACAAGCAAGCCAAGAACTGCAAGTAATTGAGCTGACGGGACCGGAGAGCTGTAGTGTGACGCACAAACTTCAAGGACGATGGGATAGATGTTCCAATGATTAGTACCATTCGAACTGTTGCCTGGGGCTGGACTAGCGGGAGTAAAAGAGGCACTAGGAATTGAAGCTGATGTAGGAATTATGGAGCTGCTCAAAGCACGGTTGGCGATTGCGGTAGTTATGCAGGCGCCTGAATGGCTGGATGAATTTGTCAATGAGCATCGGGACAAGTTATGAGCCAAAGGAACCAACTCTGCCGTCACACACTGCACAACAGAGAGTTTGGCGACAACATTTGGGAGAAGAAGAAGAGCCAGATTTGCCCAGATCCAGATAAACATTGGGGGGATAAATACGCTCAATGGAATCAAGAGGAAAGATGGGTTCGGAACAAACTCGGAATGACAATCGTACAATCAGGGCAGATCACCGGTCTTCACCGGTACCATCTGGGTTCTGACGGTTGTGAGAAGACCTCTGAGGCTTATTTCGGCCAATTTTTCACTGTAAAGAAAACTGTGATGAAAAGATGACAAGGGCCGCGATACTTTTGCCATTTTGCTGATGTGGTACGGGCCCCTTCAATGAGGTTGAACTCCGGTTGCACGGCTTTCCGGGCCGAAGCCGGCCACATGTCACGCCCGTCACCGAACACGTTGGTTGAATCAGAGATCGCGACCTCCCTGTGCGATTTGTTTGCAGGTTTGTTGCCGCTGATAGGCTGGGAATTTGGCCAAGCTTGCAAAGTTGCTCAAAGAGCAACTATCCATCAAGTAGTATCATCACATTATATTCAAGGCACCAAGACTTGCATGGAGCTGGGCTCGAATGGACAAGTCTAATTCCATTGGGAATTAGGTTCACAACCATTCGGAATAGATGACTAATGCTTAATTCCAATTGTGGTGCTTAATTCCAAAAGATGCTCTTAATTCGGAATCATGTCAATTCCATGCTCGACTCAAGTCTAGACCTCTGGTCTGGGGTTGTCTGGGGCTGGAACAACCAACTCCTGAAGTCTGGGCCCATCTAGGCCTTGGCTACTTGGTTGAACCCTTAGGGGTCGACTGATCGAATTAGTGCCTCCCATCTGCCGATCGAGGAGATAGATTAGACAGTTGACAGGGTAAATTAGACACATCCCCTATATGCCAAGTGACTCAGCGGTAGTAGATTATGTAAGGCCTTGGCCAAGTAGTATATAAGTAGCAGACAGTAGTGTAGTACAGCACCAAATCTGTCCCGAGAGAGTGAGGAGCTTGTTGGCCCTTACGTATTGAAGGCATTGTTTTGGGGCTTGTATTCCATTTGAATCAAGTTGGTTGTGGATTGGAATTAGTGACTGAAGACCTCCGTGGCATTGACTGAAGACCTCCGTGGCAAATTGACTGAAGACCTTTGTGGCATTGACTGAAGACCTCCGTGGCAAATAAAGACCTTTGTGGCATCCTAGGACAGGATAACCGTCCAACAAATAATAGCCGGTTAATAGCCGTTATACCTTGCAATAAACCCCACCCATTCGATTTAATTGACACAATTGTCCATTAAGATCAAATAGACCGCATCTTAAATTGTTTGAAAGCTTAAAAGCGAAGCCAACCAAGTTATCTAAAGGAGAATTAAGTTCTATCCTGGTCCCTTGGATCTTCTATCGATCCAATAAGACCCGTATCTCGTCAGGCTTGTCAAGACTGTGTGTACTAGGAGTGTGTGGTGTAGTTGGAATTAAGCATTAGTTGTTCGTTTGAGTTGTCTAATCTCACTTGGTGAGTTTGGGAAACTCAGTCGTTCGATTTGGTGTTTGTTTTAGTGCATTACTATTCTCAGTGCTTGACCCTGAGCAACCGTTTCACCGCGCCATCCGAAGAGCGAATAAAGAGTACTCACTCGCTGTCTTTTGTATGTATTGTTGGATTTAGAGCCTAGGGACGTAGCGGAGCTCAGTGACCCTCTGCAAACACGCAGGGGTCTCGGTAAAATTGAACTATTACTTATATAACAACACGATTGTATAGAACACGAAAGGGGATACGTCGGCGGGATAAAAGAAACAGCGGGCGCGGGATGGATGAGTCGGAGTGACGGAAGGATGTATAGAAGCTGTGGAAATACCGAGGTAACAGCTTGCCTTGGCGGCGCACAGCTGTTCGGCGCATCGTCGGGGCGGTGCCGGTGTTTCGGTTGTTATTCCAACATGTATCGCAGCTCATTCGTTGCCACCTCGGGAGGCGCGTGGCTCTCCTCCCCGAGAAGCGGTTGTACTATCTCGCGCGTTCCCAGCCCCTCAAAATCTGGAACCAGCTCTTTTTCGGAATGTTCGGGATTCACTCCAGACAGCACTATAATGGATTCTTTGGTCAGCCATGGGTCATATAGTACTGTGTTTACTTCCGCACTCCCTCTGGAACGCAAGGAATGTATGCTCGATTAGTATGTTCTTATAAGTAAAAGTAATGAGAAGCAGGCCATGAACTGCAAGTCGTTGAGCTAACGGAGCCAGAGCGAGACTGTAGTGGGACGTACAAACTCCAATAGATCCTCTGTGAAATACCACTATTCAGGCTAGCTGGACCGGAGTGAAGACTGGCGAAATCGCGGCGCTGGTGAAAGCGCGGTTGTGGATTGCAGTCGTTATGCAGGCGCCGGAATCGCTGGAGGATTAATTCAATTATAAGACTCTGAGGTGGCACTTCGAGCCAAAGGAACCCACTCTTTCAGGCACTGCACCAATGAGAGCTTTTCCGCGAAAACATTTGGGAGAAGCAGGAGAGCCAGACTTGCCCAGATCCAGGTGGATGTCGGGGGCAACATTGTTATGCAAACGATACGCTCGGTGGGAGAAGATTGTGGTACTTAAAGAGAGTGAGACATGGAAGTGACGTGGAATCGTCGTGGATGGCTGCGGAACGAACTGAGACTCGCGAATGCTGACAAATCAGCGACCTGAGACTCGCGACCGCTGACAAATCAGCGACAATCGTACAATCAGGACTGATTGTACGCGAAAAAAAATGTTATCTGAGCCTCGCCTCGCCTTACATGTAAATTCCGCACTCCCTCTGACCATCAACCTCCAGCTGTTTTCAGGTACTTGTCAAGATCAGATTTATATGCCTTGCTGTCGAGGGGGCACTTACATGCGACCTGAAATTACTTCAACTGGATAGAGGGCAATCATTCTCCGGAAACCTTTCGCAGCTTTCAAAAGCGCAGGAATTGAGGAATCGAACTTCGTAAATGTACGGCTCCCGGACCGAAGCTTTCCCTTTTGCGGCGAACTGAACTGAACTGAGCTGATTTCTATCTGACAGACTCGGTTCGATTTTCTCACTACACTCCACCACGTCAGGCTCGATTACTTTATATTGCGATTCGCGCTCAATCTATTGAGCACAGACTCCAGGGCTAGCGCTGCAGAAACAGTGCAAATATCTCACCTTACCTGACACATCTCTCTGAGCGACCTCGAGCAGTCCTGGAGCTCCGACCTCGCGGCGTACACGCGGCGCACATCCTCCCCAGCACCCTCTGTACAGACCAGCAACACCACCGCAGAAGACACATTCCTTCATCGAACCTTACGGTGATCTGACGAGAGCGTAAACAATCACTCAATGTCTTTCGTACCTCAACTACCAGGGCGAATCTCCCCTCTCCGGGATGCGGCTGTATCTCGGGCTACAGAACCACGAGCGTCTGGAACTAGCTCTTTTTCGGAACTTTCGGATTCCGACGACACTTTAATGGACTGGACTTCTTCCCCCAGCCACGAGACATCTAGTACTGCTCCTGGTTCCGCATCCCCTCTGAAACGCAAACGAGTCGTTCTCGATTACGTTTCAGTACCGCCGCCTGAACCCGGTTCGGGCGTGGCACGGAGCGACCGGATCTCGCTCGAAAACCCTCCTCTAGATCTGCGCAAAAAGGCTCGTCAGACAGAGTTCGTAACGCCGCATCGCACTCCTCCGCGTAATGCTGGCGTACCGAGTCGAATACCAACTCGGATCCCGAAGCCGCACTCCGAGCCAGTTCGCAATGATCAGCGCGAAACAACGTCGTCCCCGCCAGAGTTGCCTGATGAGCGCAGCGCTTTCGTGGCAGACATGGAACAATGTATCGATACGATACTGAATCAGCTCGCTGAGGCCCAACGCCGAGAGGAGCTTCAGCAGAAGTATGCTGCAAGGTCGTATGGCTCTGCTTCCAAGCCCGCGGTGGACGTGTCGTCCTCCTTCGTCGACGATACTTCTGACCCAGATTTCGATCCCGATCCATGCGATGACCTCTCCGACGACGAATTGTCCCAAAGCCTCTTTGATACACCTTGTGCGGAATCCCATAACCCCTCACATGTCATTGTTTGCTGACCTCTGCCATGGTTTTTAGTTTCAAATGTCGCATTCCCAGACGTCGAGCCCATGTCTTCGGATTTGGTGTCTCCTGCCTCGGATTTAACCGATGTAAGAACAGTGGACGCGGACTTGAACAGAGCACGAGCACAGCGGAGTTTCCTCGACGATGTTGTGGCCGAAGATGGTCTACCCGCCTGCTTTCGCGTGGCGAAGACGTCTCAGCCAATGCGTTCAGTTGAACCCATGGCTGTGGTGACAATTCCGCCTCAAAATCTTCTTCGCACCGACGTTTCGCCCCTTTCGCCCCCAACAACAGCAGAATTGCCAGAATCTGCAGAGTCTTTTCCGCCTGGGGCTACACCCGGCGCTCTACTTCAGAATATCATCTCCACCTCATCGACTTCCGGGGCTGATGACCATGATCTCTTCTCTGGTGTACGAATGTGTTCGTGGTTTCATGTTGTTGCCGTATGGGTGCGATCCTTAACCGCCCTTAAGCGCCTGCGGAAAGCTCTGGTGTTGAGCCTAGTCCAACTCTTACGCAAGCGTATACGTGGCCGGAAGGGCCGGATGACGATATCGAAATGCACACCTTGTCCGACAGCGACTCCGATGATTTGGATTCAACGTAGGTTTCAACCTCTCTTGGTAAGTCACTGCAATAACGCACTGCAGTTTATCGGGGTCTCGCAGTCGCTGTCCTTGCAATCAATGCTCTCCCAGGGCGAACACACACCCTGACTATAGTAAGCATTCTTTGAGATAGCTCCCTGTATTCTCTCACCCGGCATTGCAGACCCTTCTCGTCATTCCCAGCAAGATGTTCACAGGCTGTTCTCTTTGAGTCCATTTGCTCGCCATTAGAACAATGATCGGCGTGTCTATGAAATTGCGATAGATAAGCTCACGTTTATAGCCAGGCTGAATTCGAGCCCTTTGAGCTTAGCTCATCGCATGCTACTGACATAGTTTTTTCTGTTGTTGGGATCATGAGATGGAAGGGAGGGACTTGCAATCTACATCTACTTATTCGGTTCTACTGCCATCCGTCTTGTCCAAATCCCCGACTTCGTAGCTTCCCAATGGCTCAAGTGGTGCCAACCGAATAGGTCTGCTTTCGACGTGGTTCTGAATATTATGGCCAAGCCCGACCCGCACTATGGTCAACGTTGGGACAATGTTCTGCCAGCCCATGAGCATGCGGGTCAAAATTCTCTGAGACGGGGCCTTCCCTACTCACAACAGCCTGTTTTAAAAGGCCCAGCACCATTCCATAGAATAAGAAGTGGTTTGGAGTGTCGAGCGACGAGGTTACGGCCAGTATTATTCCGCAAATGCAGTAGAGGGCCAGACTCCAGTCTATCAAATATAAATGCGATGGGCATGATATTGAGGAGGAGGGGGGCCCTCACATTATTGCAGCAAGTTCAAAATTGCTTTCGAACAAGCCAGTGTGATCCGTTCGAGCTCCGTGTAGCTCGGTGTTCGGCATCTTCGGCGTCGCCCAGTGCCCCACGTGCTCATGCCATGTGCGGAGTCCCGTCCTTATCCTGGTCCACGACCAAGATGTCGGCTTTTTGGGCGCTCATATTTCTCCACATATTCTCCGTAGTGTCGGGCGCGTCTCAGACGGTATTCACTACAGGAGTTCCCAGGTGAAAACTCCGGATTTCACGAGAAAAACCTACCCGAATCCTAATTGCTGCCCTAGAGTATCCGCCTACGATGACGGTCTATTCACGCCCATGGAAGACATGAACGCACTCTCAGAGACAGATTTCACTGTACTGGGACATCCCATTTTCCCTAATTACAACGTGCGCATCAAGAAAAGCGCGTTCTGCGATGACACGGTCAAGTACGTCTGAGTCTCACGATACATCAACAATGTCAGCTCAATGTTGCTCAACCTAGGGCGTATACAGGATACATAGATATTGAGGCCCGACACATATTCTTCTACTTTTTCGAGAGCAGGAGCGATCCAGACACGGACGACGTAATTTTTTGGACCAACGGAGGTGCCTATCCCAACCCCGCGCTCTATGCAAACTTATATATATCCCAGGACCTGGCTGCAGCTCAAGTCTGGGATTGTTCATGGAGCATGGTGCGTTCCAACTGATAGCAGCATTCCATTGTTTGAGTTGACGCATCTCGTCTCCCAAGGTCCTTGCCGCATTTCCGACGGAAACGGGACGTCTTTCCGTCCCGAGAGTTGGAATACGAATGCAAACATCTTCTTTGTCGACCAGCCTATTGGCGTTGGCTTTAGCTACGCTGATTATGGCGAGGCCGTCGTGAGTTTGCTCCCCGTGCTATTATGGTTGTTCTTGATACATTCATCCTTGCTCTAGAGCACTACAGAAGAAGCTGCAAAGGACATTGCGGCTTTCGTCTTTGTCTTCTTCGAACATTTCACCAAGTTCAAAGGACGTCCATTCCACATGGCTGGGGAATCCTATGGGGTACGTGCCATCGCCTACCAGTCCGTATTTCTATATATAATACTCATCTACTTCTCGTAGGGCCGCTACGTTCCTGTTTTCGCCGCTGAGGTTTACGACCAAAACGCCAAACTGGCCGCAGAAGGTTACACCCCGATCAACCTAACGTCCGTTATGATTGGTATGTATTTTATTTTTGCCCTATTTTTCAGCATATATACCGTCTGGGATCATTTTACACGAGAAGAAACTACTTACCACCTCTCCTACGATCCAAAGGCAACGGAATTACCGACTTTTACCACCAAATGTCTTCGTCCTTCGATATGCAATGCACCTCTGCCTCGGTTCCGCCCACAACTAGTATTGCGTGGGTTGCATGCTTCTTTTGCTTCTGTTCCTGCGATGACGACCCGTAATCTACAGGCAATGTGTTCACATGAAGCAGATGGTGTGTCCCTCCCGATGCCTTGCAAGCGAAATTCTGACAGCCGCACAGATCCCGCGGTGCGAGAAATTGCTGAAGGAGTCGTGCGTGGATATCTTCGATGCAATCGATTGCGCCGCAGCGGGAAGTTTCTGCGATACCCACATTAATGGACCATTTTGGCAAACTGGTGCGTGGGGCGCCCCGTCTCGAGACTGTTCTCGTGTAACAAAGGATGCTACTGCTAGAGCTGAATCCGTATGACATATCCCAGCCTTGTGACGCCGACAGTATGAAGGACTACCTGTGCTATCCCGTCATCGCGTGCGTTTTCTAGAATATATTCATTACCATCCATTGTATTTGTCTGACAGCTCTCCGACAGACATATCCGCGCATACCTCTCCCGCCCCTCCGTCCGCGAGACGCTCGGTGTGGACCCCGCCGTCCCCGCAAACTTCTCTTCCTGCGCGCCGACGGTCGGTTCCGCGTTCCACCAGCAGATGGATGGCTTCCGCCTCACGGAGGACTACGTCGGCGGCCTGCTCGAGCGCGGCGTACGTGTGCTCATTTATGTCGGGACGTACGATTGGATCTGCAACTGGGTCGGGAACGAGCGTTGGACGCTTGCACTCGAGTGGAGCGGCCAGGCGGTGTTCAACGCGGAGGCGTTGCGGCCGTGGGCCGTTGATGGCGATTTTACGAACGGCCGCGCGGGGTTGGCGCGCAGTGCGCAGGGCTTAACCTTCGTAACCGTCGATGCTGCGGGACACATGGTCAGTTTCTGCATTTTTCATGTAATGGATTGGTCGCTCACTTGAATATGGTATAGGTGCCGTACGACAAGCCCAAGGAGGCGCTGAATCTTCTGCAGCGGTGGTTATCTGGGGAAGGTTTCTGAGAGTGGAATTTTTCCGAAGAGTCTTTTGTTTGAGTAAAAACTTCGGCCGAAAAAAAAAAACGTTGACTTGGCATTGACACGAAGTTGTTGCCACTGCCAGTGCGCGTACTACTAAGGGCGTGACCGTGACGTTTAGCAACGCTACTTACCTAATACCTTCGACAATCACTCTCGCTGGCAGCCTCTGCCATGCTGAACTGGTTAGACTTGACACATCTCGGAATGCTTGCCTACTTATGGCGACCTCTAAATACCTCGGAACAGATACCTTGCTTGCAAAACACGACGGCCGCTAAGACTACCTCCTTCGAAGACCTCGTCGCGTGTTTCGACGCCTACACGGTCACCGAGGGTTACTATTCCGGCGAAACATATGAGGAGGCTCAGCCCAACTCCGAGGAATTGTGCGGATGGGAAGGCCTTGTGTTGTCGCTCCTTTCGGTTGACGGAAATTGCACCTCAGTTGTCGTTCCAGCATCCATTGCAGAAATCTACCAAGTATCCCTGTTCACGGACCCTGCAGGGCCACAGTATTGCGTCGCATCGGAATCGACCTCTATAGATGGCGTTTATGCGAAAGGATGGGGACTTGTGGTCGTTCCTGCGACTCAAGACGCAGTCATGCGGGACATTCATTTTGCGGCGCCCCATCCTGCGTATGACCTATTCACCCCAGAACAAGCTGGCGCATTGTTCAAGTCGACTGGAGCGCGCAGCCTCTTGATTTCTGGACGGGTTCGAACAGCGAACCTGGCGTCGTCGGATTGCGTCATCCCAACATCCAACTCTACGGTCTATTACAAGACAGATCCTACCCATGATGTGGTGAGTACTTTCCTCCTTGCACATGTATTTTTGTGGTTGAACTAGCATCTAGGCGGAACCATTTCATTCAGCGAGCAAAACGATCAGGGCTTGGCAGCACGCCAATGGAGGTTGCCCAACGCAATCCTGTGCATTCATTCAGATGCATGGGAAGGCGGCAAGCTCATGCCCAACGGACACCATATTTCTCTCCAGTGGAACCGGTAAATAGGCACCCCCCCTCGGATCAGACTTCCTCTCTAACCAATATTAGGTCGAAGTAACTCTTCTATTTCCTGGTATACTGACACCGTCGACCGGCCCATAAAGCGGCTCAAGACCGAGCTCACGGCGGCCTTTCCCACATGGAACGTATCTCTCCCATCTGACAGTGGCTGCAGTCTGACTGCCACGGACAATGTCTTTGGCCGGCTGGTCAACGGCATTCCCGAGTCACTCGTCTGCACGAATGCTTCCACTGCCGCTCTCACGACTGGGGAGTTCATGCATATCGAGCAGGCGAAAATGTCACGGGGAGCGGCGGCATATTCTGGCTGGACAGCGGCTTTTCTTGCGGCTTTCCGACCTTGATCTGATATAGATGTATGAGTCACAGCCAGGCTCCGTTCTACAGTCGGGGACCCGAATGTAATCCTTCCTGATGTAGATAAGTTAGCATCTCATAGCACTCAAACGACTCAGCTTCTAGACCCCGGTTTCAGGTCGGGTACTCGGTTTCACGTTCAGTCTTACCAAGTATACAACAAGCCTACCGGGCCCCCGCGAAATAGTAAGAACGATGTTCGGGTAATGTAAGTACGCATTATGTGGCTACAGGGTTCCACCGGGAGTAAGTAGCCTATTTTATTTTACAGCCCAAGGAAGGGAGTACACAATTCGAGGAAAACGACGGAAGAGATACAAAACTTGGGTTTCAAGGCCAACAATCTTCAACCCAGTGTGTCATTGCCGGGATTGCTCACGTTAGGTTTGTGCGTTGGGCGAGAAATTACGGTCGCGCTCTGCCCAGTCGACACGGTATGTCCACCCATGGTACCGCCGACGACGCTCTCGGCTGGCATCGTCAGTCCCATCCGCCCGATCACATCATCGATGGCGGAGACACTCTCGCCACTCAACGCCGACTCGTACGAATGCTGCGCTCGGTGACCCATCGCGGGGTCTCGTTGCGCTGACGACTGCGGCAAAGGATCTGTCGGCTCTGGAGATGATGTCGGGGTCGGGTATGGGCTGTACGCCGGGGGGTTGAGGCGCGGACGCTCGCTGGTTTCGAGGAAACCCCGGTCGTAGATCGCGGCAGGAGTTAGCAGCGTGTTCCCCTCGCTGTTGTTGTATGCCGTGCGCATCGTCGTCTCTGACGTCTTGCGGGCCATGGACACCGGTGGAGAAGTGGGGCGCAGGATGTACGGCTCGATAACGTCCTCCCGATTCGCGACGTACGACGTTGGGGGCGGCGACATTACGCGGACGGGGGAAGTATAGCCCGACACGAACGAGAGTGAATGGGCGCTCCCGGTGTGCGTGTGCATGGTGTTAGTGGTGTAGACTGTTCCCGGCCGTTGCGAATGCATGACGGAAAGGCTCTGGGGATTAATCGAATTCTTCGAAACGTCCGAAGTGGAGCGGCCGTGCGGTGGACGAACCATGTACGGGTGCGTGCCATGCTCACTGGCCAGTTGCTCATGCTGGCGTTTCCGCTTGCGAATGATCCAAAATGCGATTATTCCACCTATGGCCAGGACTGCAAGACCACCGACGACGCCGCCGACAATGGCGCCGATGGGAGGAGCCTCGCCCTTCTTGTTGCTACTGCCGACAGTAGGGACGACATCCGGCTTGTCTGTCGGTATACTTCTATCAGCGGAGAACAGCGCACTAGACGTTAGAATTACCTTCTTTAGCAAGAACCTGGGCCTCCGATGCGTCAAAGCGCGCATCATTCCATGATTGTGCTGCACGGCATGAGCTATTGGCATAATATGAGCTGCCAGTGACATACGGTTTGTGGTAGCCCAAAACGGAATCGCCGTGCCCAATGGGAGGGTAATGTTGGAGGGAAAATATCTACAAGGATAGAGGTGGTTATTGTTCAGAGGAGATAAGAAAGGGATGCTGGATTTACGTGTTCGTTAAGAAACCCCCACAACTTTGCGTGTATGCCGCCCAACTGTAAAACGGATGATCAGGTTTGGACGGTACAGTTGTACGAATGGTGTACTTCTGCACCGCTGAATCGAATCCCTGGCAGGCAGTACAAGCACTGATGAGGTTATACGCCGCCCAAGAGCTTCGAAAACGGAATCAGAGACAATCAAGACAAAGAATGGGACGATATCACCAAGTACACAGGTTCGCGGTGGTGGAATTCGGGTTCGTATATTGTTGTTGAGCCGATTGAAGCGCTGGCACGTTCCAACCTGGAGAATGAAATGAGTAGTGGGTAAGCCGCGTGTGGCATCTACTTACCGCCAGTGAAACAAGATCCCCACACCGAAGCCGTAATAGTGCAGGGAGAAAGGTTTTGTGAGTTGTCCGCCCAATCAAAATCAGGGCTGCAGACAGCCTGACTCTGATCAGCGCGACCCTCCAACGAGTGTGCAGCGAAAGTAGAGGTGGCAAAGAGACATATCAGGCGGAAGGGCCACGAAATGCCGTGGCGGGTCATGAAGGTCGTGTAAAGACAAAGGAGGGCGTCGCTAACGAGCTTGAATGTGGGCGGAAGAGAAAGGCGCGCCTGATTGCTCGGTCAGGCACCAATTGTTATGGTCCGCTGACGCCGAGCTGTGCAGAGTGGGCGTTCCGTCATCCTGGTGCTGAGTACATCGGAGATACGCGATTAGCCGGAAACGCCATGACATTCGAGGACACCGAGCAGCGGCCATCAGACAGATTCCCTGGAAGAAAGCTGCGCTAAGAGGGCCTTAACTCTCCCTCCCAGAATGTACACACGATGTGTCTCGCACAGATAGAGACATTACGTGAAAAGGTCGTTCGGACCGACACGAGGGATGATTATCATCTTCAATCGGCCTGCGAGGTCGGAGGAACGAACGAGAGGCGGGTCTAGATCATCCGGGAACATTATCGAGAGCATATCAGTGGGAAACCCGCAGAGAGTAGAAATTAGAACTTTCAGAGAACCCCGAAGCCAGACTATTCATGCGGAGAATGCTTGGAGAATTCACGCTAGAAGACGCGAATCTTGGTCGACGCATTCGTGCAGGCGCCGAAATGCCCGAGAACACTTCAACACCGTGAATGGAATAGAAGGTCCCGCTTGAGCGCTTGAGGGAGAGCGGCCGCATGGTGGGCACAGCTGAAAGATGTCGCGGATTGGCGATGTTTTTGGAACCTGTGTCGAAAATGTCGACATGGAGATCCGAGCTCGTCGGGAACTTGAGGTGGTGAGAAGTCCTTCCTTCACTCCCGCCAGAGGTAGTCGTCGAGGATGGATTCGTGAATCAAATATTGCAGGGGAAGGAGGGAAGGTGGATCGGCACACCGTCAAATGCCCGAGAACTCATTGCAGTCCATGTCAGAAAAGTGAAAGACCGAAGCTCAGTTTCAAGCGCCTGAGGGAGATTGGCCGCATGGTAAGATGCTACAGAAGACGTTGAATTTGTGGTCTAGATGGAATCCAAGGCGGGCGATTTCGAAAACCGACACAGACGTCCGAGTTCATCGCAAACTTCAGTCAGGAATTCTCGAGCCTCGGCTGTGTTGGCCGTGGCGAGGGGGGTTCTTGTAAATGAAATCTCGCACGGTGAAGGATGGAAGGATCGTGCCGAGCGCGCATTTGACAGCAGGGATGGAGGCTTTGGCAAAACGACCACATTGATTCGAGAGCAACAGTGGCACTGGGAACGGGAGAATGGGGACCGCGAGCTTTCCGCCGATGGGGCAACTACATTGGGCTGAGATCTGAGAAGTTGGGAAAGCTTGAAGCAGGTCAAAGAACTGGCGCCAATGAAAATGGAAGGTCCAGAGTAGGATTCACTCCACGTGATTGTCGCGTCGCGTACAGCAAACCAAGCAGGCACACACTATAGTTGGATGCGACATTTGGAGAAAACGATGTGTGGACCGGTACCGGACCACGTTTATCAGGCACAGGGAGAATAATTACTTTTAATTAAAACCGCTTCGAGAATAATTTTTGTAGTACGTACACGTCTTCGTCTCCTTCAGACCTCCAAAATGGGGGCAAGAACTGATGACGGACCGCCGCTCAGCCGCCGGTCGCTTAATTGGGCTTCCAGCGGTTTAGACAAGACGCAGACTAGGACCATTGTCGACGAGAACAATTAACGTGTCTACGGTGTCCCTCTTTGCTTCAAAATCCAGTTTCTCCCTCGCCGCGCGCTCCACCTTGAAATTTCGAGTCCGTCTACAGGCCCCGAAGAAGCTGTTCAAGGTGCCTCCTAAATCCTCCTCCCTCGCTCGTCCACCTCGCTGCGCCAACCGGCAGCCACTTACTTGATTGTCTCGGACTCACTAGTTTCCACTCACCAGGTTAGTCTCTGTGTTTACGCAGTCACATTAGTACTGCAGCTTCGTGCCGTTTTTGTCCCCAGACCGCTTGCGTCGAGGAAGACCTGGTCACTCAGAAATTATTTAGTTCTGCGCATACCATAATGCCGAGACATTCATGCAACTGGAAACGACTGCATTTGTCGATTTGAGTTCTAGCGTGATATATTCAGATATGAAACAAAGATGTTCTATTACTCCGTCAAAAAATTCAGGCAGCTACGAGTCAATAAGAGCAGACTCAGATCAGGTTTCACGTTGGAGCTAATTTCTTTTCAACCCAGGAAATCCCGAAGCAAGTAAAGACCTACCGGCAAAGATGTTCCAAACTTGAGCAGTTCCCAGGTCGGCACTCAATTGGTACGTGGCCTGTCATGTCATATTCCATACGTCATCTAGCGCCTTAAACACGACTGAGTTACTCACCATTCCAATTGAACTGCCTTCCACATATTGCGCCCAAGCAGTCAATATCCCTCCGAACGAATTTTCAGTGATCCTGATCATAATTCAGACCAAGATCAAGGGATCAAGGGGAGCAACGAATTATTACTTGTACCCATTTTCGCCTGCAGTGAGTTGCTGAATGGTGAAAGTTGGGTAACAAGTGCTGTCGACAATAGTTTGGCCATTGTAGGACTGAGTAAAAGGCGAAGCTGCAGCGCCAGGGAAAGACAGGAAAGTTGGAGCCTCAGCGCTTTCGATGGTGTATTGAGACGGTGAACCGACGACATTGTTGAGGATCCACTAGATTTTAAGACGTGTGAGTAAAGTATGGATTGCGCGCTGAATCCCACTTGACCTGTTGGTTGATCGCGTCGGCAGTCTCGGCTGTATAGAGAATTACAGCGTTTCCATTTCCTGTCACAGAGTATCCAATGTTCAGCTGTGTTCCAAACTTCGCCGAAGCGATAATAAAGTTGCTTGTGGCAGCCAAAGACGAGAGGTCCTCAGTCGTGACATTATTGTATCCACTCGGGACGGAGAGAGCAGATGCAAGGGGAAGGATAGAGACGACAAGAGCTACAAGGCTGGGAGCGAAGAACATGGCAGGATCTTGCAAGGCGGTACTTGACTGATTTCCTTGGTCTGAAAGAGCGCTTTTATAGACGTTCAGCACCTCAGAAGCGACGGAAATATTAGCCCATTTCCGAGGTCAATGGGCCCATTCTGCGAGGAATAACATTGGATTGAATGCGAGGCACCATTCTGTCAGTCCTCGTTCGGGTGTTGCTCACCTACGACTGAGCGCTCAGCGCTTAGTCCATTCTGCCAGTCTTCTCTCCTGCTGCTTCGGATCTTTTCCACTGTTGAGCGCTCAGCAATTCGCTAGGATCGACAGGGGATATCCCAAATACTAAGGCTTGAACAAGTTCAACAATATTTACGTCCAGGAAGTGTGCTGGCTATCGCGTCGCGGTCGGATTCAATCCGCGGATAGATTCGAAGTATTCGTGCAACGCCGCAGCCGAAAGAGAGAACAGAAATCTGGGAAATTTTATGAATGAGGTGATGAAGTCGGCAACGAATTCGAGGAGCTTGGACTGTGTGTGAAGAGCGAACAAACATCTACAGCGCCGAAGATCCCAGCGTGAACTGAACTCAGTAAGGTTGAGCTTGGATTTAGAAAATGAAAACGTTGCATCAACTCGATAGTTTTCGAGCTCTCTCGTCAAGACCATACTAGGCAGACCAGCAGAGAATAGAGATTGAAAAAATGCGGAGAACCCCAGGAAACTAGACTATTCATGTGGGAAATTCATGGAGAATTCACGGAGCACGCGCTGAAGCTACATGGAAGACGGGAATCTTGGTCGATACATCCGCGTCAAACCCAGCGTTGTCAATGCAACATAAACGCCAAAGGTCGAAATCCAGTTGCGAGTGACTGAGGGAAATTGGCCGTATGATGGGATGCCTTGATGTACATTGCATCTGAGGCGATACATCTTACAGGTCCGAGCTCATCGCAAACTTGGAATATTTGGAAGTCCTCTGAGATAGTGTCGAGAAGATGATGATATGAATAAAATCTGGCAGGATGAATGAGGCTTGGTCGTCTTGCCGAGGAGCGCGCATTGACAGCAGGGACGCAAAATTCGGTAAAAGGCGACATTTATTCGACAGGCTACAGCCACAGTGGCACTGGGAGTGAAAGACAGGGAGCTTTCAGCTGATGGATTGGGGCCCTGGGCGCCGAGACTCAAGTCAAGGT
Source organism: Mycena galericulata (assembly GCA_029289565.1). Taxonomy (NCBI): domain Eukaryota; kingdom Fungi; phylum Basidiomycota; class Agaricomycetes; order Agaricales; family Mycenaceae; genus Mycena; species Mycena galericulata. The sequence goes on along the minus strand of JARKIA010000169.1, from coordinate 214,341 downwards.
CAAAGAATTGGATGAAAGCTTGGATGAAAGTGGGACTGGGAGGATCGCCGCGAGTTGATCGATTCACTCCACGTGATTGTCACGTCGCGTACAGGAATACCAAACAAGCACACATTCCAGCAGGTTTCGAGGAGATGATAATTACAAGACCAGAATAACAATGTACCAGTTGCGTAGACAACACTAATTTATGAAGCAAGCAAGTGCCGTCTCCGGAGCTCAAAGCAGTGCGACAACCTCATGATTCAACCCCCACGTCCTCCCATCCTGTGCATTCTTCAACACCGAGCCCATCCGTCCCCCATACCCACTCTCGCGCATCCATTGCTCGAGCGTGTACGTCCCTGGATGCACACTCCGTATCCACGCCATGTCCTTCGGCACGACGTCGTCCCGCAGCACGCGCCAGAACGCAGAGAAGTTGTCGCGGATCGTGCGCGAGCCGTCCCCGCGTGTCTTGTCGCTCGCGACGGGGTCGTCGATACCCGCGTCAAAATTACCCCACCACTCATCGAGCGTCTGGCGCTTGAAGACGGCGGGTTTGCCGGTCACCTTCGTGAAGGTCTGTGATGCAATTGTATGAGCGGCGGATTTTTTTAAATATAAGAGCCATGAATGGGAGGGCGACGCGTACCTCGACGAGGTACTCCCAACCGACGGGTTCAGAAGTGATATTGAGCTCCTGCGCAGAGGTCTCTGCGCGGTGGTCAAACGTGTAGCGCGCCCACCAGCCGAGGTCCCGCAACGCGATCATGGGCGGCTGCCCGTCCGCAATCGGCGCCGCGAACACGACCGTGCCGTCTTCGCGTACGTTCAGCGGGTCGAACAGGCCCTGTAATAATCGCAAACGAATAGATAAGGGAAAGAAAACCAATGGGCTGAAAAAAACGCACCCCCATGAGCAGTTCCATGTACGGGCCAGTAGTGACGATGCTCCACGAGAGCGCGTCCTCGGATGCAACGGAGGGCTGCGCGCGCAGAAAGTCTGCCACGCGCGCCTTCGCGTCCATGTGGTCGACCTTGTACTCCGGGTTGTACCCCGTCAACTGTTCGAGCGTGCGTCAGCATCTGCGAGTCTACGCGGCGGCCGGGCTGAATTAAATACCTTGGAGACGTAGGGCAGGCTACTCCAGACGTAATGCCGCAGCGAGCTCGTCCGCTTGGCAGTCTCGAAGATGCGGATTCCCGAATACTGTGTGACATCATAGTATAAGTAGCTGCTGACAAAATCAAGGAAGGAAGGAAGGAAGAATGCTCACAATCTCCACCATCTCCCCGACCGTAAACCCGTCCGTGTTCACCCACGCGCCAAACGCGCCCTCCAGTGCGCGCGCGACCGAGTCCATATCCTCGAATGAACCTGTGGGAATTTAATCAACTCCGTTGAAATCATCCAATGATCATTTCAACTGACCTTGAAAGCACTCCACCCCAAGTGCCGCGAGCTCCCCGGCGTGTTTGCTGCTAGGATCCCGAGTGAGCGCACGCACGGCGTACGGCGATGCGTTGCCCTTCGCGTCCGGTGCCAAGAGCGCCTCGACGACGACCTTGCCTTGGGCGCCCGTCGCGCCGATGACGAGGATCAGTTTCTTGTTGTTGTTGTCGGTAGTGGGAGCAGACATTGTTGTTTAGTTGAAAGCTGAGTTGAGTTGAATTTGAGAGCTGTTCGGTGTACTGTATCTTGTGAGTCTCTAACTGCTGTCGAAGCAGCCTTTTATACCCCCTCCTCCCCCGCCCCCGTCCCCGCGTCTCATTCAGCCCACCTCCCACGCGCATCCCAATACCATCATCCGTTCAACTTCCGCCTTCTGCAACCAATGGGTGATTCCCGGGCATGCCCGACGACGACGTAGGACGTGGGTGGCTGTTGGTCATCACTGGCGGCCCTCGGCTCGGGGATGGGCTCGGGGATCGCAACCTGGCTTGTTCGGGGCAGAAGGCAGATTTTGTGTGTAGAATCAGTAGATGGTGGGACGTCGGATGGTACTGGGATGGTCGAGAGTCATTTGGAATTGGCGTTGGGCAACCGTAGTGCAACCGTGCCCGAGGCTTCCAAGTTCCCATGACGTCGACCGCACACGTCACCACCCGGGTATCCACTGGATGCCCGGGTGGTGCCGCGTACTGGACTCGCTTGCAGAACAAATACGCTCGTGCTGGAAGATACAATCATACATAGCGGTGTCACCGTGTGCCGGGCTTGTTGACACCTCCAAAAGTTCACCTTGGACACGTGACCGACGCGTCGCGCGAAAGAAATGAACCAAACATGCGCACATGCGAACCCCGATGTAGTCTGTACTTTACCACGAGCCGGATGTTAGGAGATATTTTGAGGGACAATGGAAGCGGCAAACCGGATCGCCAATACGTACTCTTGCAGTCCCGTTGCTGCTCGAGAGACAAACGCGCCATGGAGAAATGGAAGAAACTCGGGAAAAGCAAACATAGCTTGGTGAGGAAAAGGTTAGTTCCTCGACTCCGGAAGAGCAAAACGACGCGTGCATACACGGCTTTGGCGGTTGCTGCTGCCTCAACGTGGTCCGATACGGACCACATACGATGTTGCTCAGATGCAACGCCTTTACGATTCACACAATATCCCTCCTCCTGTTCTGTTGCCAGTGGCTAACAAGGCTAGAAGTGACCTTATTAATCTTACGAAGGATCCTGACAGCTACAGAAGACGTAAGTCAGCTTACATGGCCTGTAGAAGTTGAACTACAAGCCATATTCCGAGCGCCGAGGAAAGGGGACTGGCCATGGTTGGAGTGGTACTTGTTGGGGGATGAGCGCGGTGCTATGGACAATTGTGAGGTGTAATATACATCACGCTCTTGGTAGGTAGGTAGGTAGAAATACACGGCGATCTGCTGTCTGCCAGTGCGCGCAATCCAAGCATCCTCTTACCGCCTCATCAGAAAGTATATATGGTTGCCGACTGTGGCAGATACCTGATCCTTCGCAAGGCGCCTGAGCTGTGTGGAGTCAGAGCGGCGAACCAGGATGGGGAACAAACAGAGAGTGCAATTCTCGCATGAATGGATACGGGGTACACTCGAGTTATGATCGGTTGAAGCAGATAACCAATGCGGATATGAGCGGAGCATCATCTTATTGATATTCTATGTCCGCTGTAGTCGTTTGAGAGCCAGTGGATTCTCCCAATTGTCTGGGGCTCCCGTGTCAGACTACCTGTTGGATCTTTCGTGCAGTTTACCAAAATCAACCACACGAAGAGGGGCCAGTTGCGATTGCCGTTTCTGGCTGGCGCAGGTCCCGTACGTACGTAGCGACAACACGGCAAAGCAGGCAGGGATCTGATCCTTCACAAGGCGCCTGCGCTGTGTGGAGGAGTCAGAGCGGCGACCCAGGGCGGACCCACAGAGTGGATCCACAGAAATGGAGAATTCAATTCTCGTCAAATTCCGTTCTCTTCCTTCCCTCTCCATCCAAACCAAATGTCTCCAGTCCCCGATAAAACAACTGTGCTCGTCATCGGCGGTGGTCCCGCCGGCTCTTACTCCGCCTCGGTTCTCGCGCGTCACGGAATTGATGTAACCATTTTGGAAGGCGCCAAGTTCCCCCGATACCACATTGGAGAGTCGCTCCTTGCATCTACCAACTACTTCCTCGAGTATATCGGAGCCCGTGAGAAGGTTATGGCACATGGGTTCGTGAAAAAACCAGGCGCTTCATTCAAATTGCGGCGGGACTTTCCGCGTATGTGTCATTTAGTGAACTATACGACTGTCCGCTGAATTTCTTTTCTCCTTTCCTCTCGTCTAGCGGTGTACACGAACTTTGTTCGTTCCCCTCTCTTTCTCTTCCAGCGGTTGGCTGAAATTCGATCTAGATCGACCACAGCACCGGGAACCACGCGCTGAACGTGAACCGTGCTGAATACGACGATATCCTCTTCCGCCACGCTGGCTCGCAAGGCGCTAAAGTATTCGACGAGCACAAAGTCACCAGTCTCCGGTTCTCCGCGGAGGACTCGGACCGCCCAATTGCTGCTGAATGGTCCCACAAGGCGGGCAACAAAGGGGTTATCAAGTTCGACTATCTCATCGATGCGTCCGGAAGATATGGTGTCTTATCAGATAAGTATCACAAGGATCGGAAGATGACGCAGAGTTTGAAGGTACTTTTAATTCGCTCTCTACCCGATTCTGACACTGATAGCTTCTTAGAATTTTGCGATTTGGGGATACTGGAAAGGCAATTACAAATACGGCCAGGGCACGGACCGAGAGGGAGCTCCCTTCCTCGAGGGTCTACACGGTTCGTCCGCACTTCTATTCCTCCAGCTCCAGTCGTTGCTGAGTACACTAATTTCTACAGACCACACCGGCTGGGCATGGTTCATCCCTATCAATGACGACACGGTCTCCATCGGCGCGTGCATTCACGAAAAATACATGAAAGAGAAGAAGGCTGGCAAGACGCAGGAAGAAGTCTACCACGACATCTTCTCCCAGCTCGACATGGTCAATGATGCCAAGGCCGAGTCGGTTCTCGTTCCCAACAAGGAAGACGGGTCGAGCCCGGTTTATATGGCGAGTGACTTCAGCTACCTTGCGGAGAATATCGGAGCAAAGAATTATCGTCTCGCTGGCGATGCAGCGGGTGTGTGGTTTAATTCTTTCGTTTCGCGTCGTTTTTGATCCCACATTATTTTTGTCAGCTTTCATTGATCCTTTCTTCTCCAACGGGGTTCACATCGCATTCGTGGGTAGTTTGTCTGCAGCGTTGTCTATCGTATCCGTCATCGAGGGGCGCGCGACAGAAGATGTCGCTGCCGATTTCCACAACCGCGAGCTGAAGTCGGTTTACATGCGTTTCTTTGTTGTGGTGGCCGCCGCGTACCGTCAAATGCGGGGAGGAGAGCTGGACATCCTGAACGACGTGGATGAGACAACGTGTGTATCCCGCCGAATCGACTTCAAATGATACTCATGCTATTCTTTCTCTCTTTCTTTCTCCTTCAGCTTCGACCGCGCCTTTGCACTCATCCGGCCGGTCATCCAAGGCACCGGCGACGTCGGTCAAGACTCCATGAGCTCGGGCGACAAAGAGCTCACCGAAGCCGAGTTGCAGGCTGCGATGCAGTTCGTGTTCAAACTGTTTGGCGGGGAGCACAGTCATGCGATGGACGACCTCGACGTTGATGCGCGGGACCGGTTGAAGGCGCTCGGAGACCAACTGCCTTTCAATCTGCAGCATGACGGAGTTAAGATGGTTTTGGATGAGGCGCTGGTGACGATGAAGACCAAGATGGGGAACTATACATCAATTCCGCCGGTTGCGGCGTAGATGGGCAGACAGTCTTTTGTTATTTTTTTGGTGAAATTGTGTGTATGCTATTTGGGAATACTGTTCGTTCACGAAAGGATTTGTCGAGTTCAAACGAAAGTTTACACAAGGGAATTGCAAGTAGGGCGCACGCAAGGCCCCGATCCCGCTCGTACCCCATCGGTCAAGAATGTAGGTCAAGAATGTAGGGATCCGTATACGGTTACGACTGTAAACATCACGGCCGTTTACGGCCATTTACGGCCATCTACCGGGCGTAACCGTAACCGTAAACATATCCTCAGAGTAGCAGCTCTCAGAGTGCCCTCACGGTACGCTACGGTACATTTTACGGTATGTTACGGTCATTTACGACCGTATAAAATTTAGAATAGAATGCAGACATGTATCTACGCCTCCTGTGTGGCTCTCAGAGTATCCTCGAGGCCCTTGCGTTTCAGACGCATGTGATGTTCAAGCTGTATCAAAGTTCGAATGCTCATGGTTTCGGGCTTTAGACGTGCACGCCGCAGGGAGAGGGTGTCTCTCCCGCCCGAGGAAACAAGCTCAACTGCGACCGCAGAGCCTGGGACACTTTAAACAACAGTTTACGCATCCAACAGGCAAAGAGGCGATGATCGTACCTGGATTTAACGCGTGAACCAATACAGCCGTGGTCCCTGGTATAAGATCTACTACCATACCACTTGATGTCCCAGGAGCACTGTGTTGGAAATCGTCCGCTTTCGTACTGCTCGATGACTTCGCTACTGATATCTAATACGTACAAACATCATGTACTGCATCTGCAATCTTAGCGTTCCCCCTCATCTGCGGGTCTGTCCGAGTCCATTCGAGTCCTCTAGGAGTCCCAATTCTAACAGGTTATTGGCCCCCGCGTCTACACCTTCGCTACGAGTCTATTCTGAGCACTAAAACACCCTCACCAATCGCCACGTCATCACCTCCACCTTACCCCCGCCTTTCCACATCTTCTTTTGGCCGCTTCTCAGCTTCTTTTTAATCATGACTGCATCATTCTCCCTTCTTACTCTGGCCCAGACTGTCGAAGAACTCACTTCTGACAATTGGCACATGTTCAAGGACGAGATTCTCATCGTCTTCAATGCTGATGGGGAATCTGCTGGAATCGTCGATGGCAAAACCCCCAAACCCACAGAGGCCCTTGCTGCCGCTGCCTGGGATAGGAGGGACAAGGCTGCTATGACGATCATTTGGGCTCGCATGTCCAAAGATCTTCGCTCACTTGCTAAAGGCATCACCTCTGGCTCAGCCCTCTATGCCAAGCTGAAAGCCAAATTCGAGGCTTCCACCTGGTCGCGTCGCGTTTCTCTCCGCACCGCGTTTCACACTGTAACCCACGACACGTCCCTGCCCGTGGAAAAGTATGTCGACAAGGTCACCGAAATTCGTGACCAGCTCATCGCACTGGGTGAACCCATATCCGACAACTATTACAAGGATGTTCTCCTTGCAAACCTCGACCCTCTCTATGTCAGTGTTCGCAACACCCTACTTTCCCAGCCCGCTGGTGAAAGCGACCTTGACTCTGTCAAAGCCGTCCTTTGCGGTGCTACCTATATCACCCCAACTGGCAGCCAAGTCAAGACAGAATCCGAGGAGACAGCCCTCGCAGCCCGTAGCGGCGGTGGTGGTAGAAAGGTGTTCGCGTCGAGTGGGAGTGGTCACGGGAATCCCGGACATCGCGATCGCGATCGCGCCGCTCACACCTCTAGCGGTGATGGGCAAGTTTTTGGGAAGGATGACGAAAAAGGTTTTCGTTGGTGCGATCCCACTCACGAGGATCATTGTCATCGCTGCGGTCGGCGGAACCACATAGCCGCTCGATGCGTTGCAGATATGCCGAAGGAGATCAAGGCTTGGGTTCTCGACCGTCCTGGCGCTAACGAACATTCACATGCGGTCCACGAAACGTATGTGGCACATTCATCTTTCTTACCTCGTCGCCGCCGCCCCTCTCCTTCCCACATTCATTCCAATTGGCGTTCGTACATTCATGACGGCGATTCCGACTAGGTATTGCGACAACCAGGAGTGTGGATGTCACGACAACTCGGATCTGGAAGAAGATCAAGTCGATGTTGGAGTTATTTATGAAGCTTTTCTTTGATTGAGTGGGAGCATTTCTTATTTCTCTCCTGCTTTTGTTTTTGTTTCAGTGGGAGCTTGCTTATCTCGCAGAGTGGGAGTGTTGGAAATCGTCCGCTTTCGTACTGCTCGATGACTTCGCTACTGATATCTAATACGTACAAACATCATGTACTGCATCTGCAATCTTAGCGTTCCCCCTCATCTGCGGGTCTGTCCGAGTCCATTCGAGTCCTCTAGGAGTCCCAATTCTAACACACTGTGTCATGCCTGAGGCGTTGCTTGGTGGTGTTCCGGCATCTACTACTCCGAAATCAATGATTTCCTCCGCTTCTTTGAGGCTACTGTCCGCGTTCACTGAACCTTGCTCCCAACCTCGCTCGTTCACCACCTTTCCGTCAGCCAAAGCATATATATAATTCGTGAAGACTGGCAATGCTCTCTTGAGTACAATTTCGGCCATGACCGGCCCGTATTCTTCCTAGCAGGCAGTCATGGCTCGACTCCAGCTTTTCTCACTGCGCCAGTGCCAAGTACGTTCGGAGACTCCTAGAAAGTTTACTCACTGCCTACCAGGCATAGCGGCAATTTACTAAGTTCGTGTTACACTGAGGAATCCCGGATTGACTTGGCAAATTGACTTGCACTGCCAGCGGAGTTTGAATTTGGCTGGGTTGACTTGCGTGACTTGTGCGGGCGCTGACTTGTGCTTGTGCTCACTTACAGCCATTCTCCCCACTCAAATGAAAGTATTTCAACCTCCTCCCAACTACCTCTCATGCACTCCGCAAGTACGCCAGGGTCCTCGACACTACCCTCTGCAGCGACCGATGACTTTTGATGGCATCAGTTGCCGTCGTCGCTGGCCAACGCGCTCACTGCTGGGTAATAATTTTCATTTCCCTCAAAAATTTCCATAGCTGACCTATGTAGAACATCCTGAAGGTATAAAACGAGTTGAGATATTGACTGGGAAGTCTGGAATAAATTGACTTGGGTAAGTAGCATTTGTGACTTGCACGTACACATGTTGACTTGCGTAGGCGACATATTGACTTGTGTACCGAAAATACCCACATATCAGTTTGCCCATGCAACATGGGCAAGTAGGCCATTTCTTCGACCTGCAACATCCTGAACACATGAAAAAAAATTGCAACATCACCTAGATTTCGAAGTTGATACTGCCAACGTTATTCTAGCGCATGTTCCCATAACCTCTGGGGATGCGCAGCCATCCAAGTGGCTCTTACTCTGCCGACGGAGTTCACGAAAGTTCTATTGGCTCAATACATTTTCAAGTTGAGATGTTCGGCCTCAAAATACATATGCCAGTCGATAAAATATTGTGTTGTAGTTTGGGACTGTTCAATTAATTGGAAAGTAGTATATATCATACACTTGAGATCCGGCCCCGGCTTTTATAATTTTCCAAAAATCTCCCCCCAGCACTGGTTCCTGCGATGCGCCAACGGCACCCTCACCGGCTATGTGCCGGTGTGGCCGGAGATGTGAGCTGTGTGTTACACATCACAGACAAACTCCAGTACTTTTAATTGACCCCCTATGCAACTTTTAGAATTGAAATCCAGGTGTTTGAACCATTCAGAACCTTTGAATCCGGACTAAATTGCGCACATCGGGATTTTGACACTTTGCTTGTGCGTGCTTGTACAGTCCTGTATGAACCTGTACAGGCTCAAACAAGACTCCAGACCACTAATCCTTGTCGGAAACTCCACCAGACCTCAAAACATGGTTACTCTGACATATCCCAATGCATTTTGGGGATCATTTCTGGAATTTTTTATTTTTTATTTTTTCACACAAAGGTCGCAATACCCCTAGACTTCAGTCATTTTCCTAATGCCCGCAGGTATATTTTTCGAGTTGTGGTTTAATTTCAGGCATAGCTTATGGTCTGGCAGTGTTACGGCCCATACAGGTTCGTACAAGACTGTACAAGCACGCACAAGCAAAGTGTCAAAAACCTGATGCACTCAATCCGAACTCAATCGGGAATCTTCTCCTGAATATTGCACATGTGCCATTACCCTAATGGCTAGAGGCTCTATGCAACAAATTAAGCCTTCTTGGGGACACAAGTCAATGTTCGGGCTAACGGTTCTGAAAAAACGGACGCCCCGAAATGCCGGGAAGTCCAAAATTGCGACATATACGATATAAATAATAATTCCAACTGTATCAAAGGTTGAAATAAGTCCTGAGATGAACCAGATAGTGTCTAGAAGGTACAGGACTGCCCAGGACACTAGCAATATGCACAAGTCAGTACCCGACAAACAGCGACAAACTGACTTGCGCAAGTCACAAATGTGACTTGCACGTCAGCATGTTGACTTGTGCGGGCGACAAATTGACTTGCGCACCCAAATCCACGCACAAGTCAATACAAGTCAATCCGCGCGGGCACAAGTCAATTTGGCAAGTCAAAAAGTGAATCCTCTGTTACACTGCCTATACACTTGCTGACACGGAGGCTCGTTCAACTTCAAGATTTTCCCATCCCTATTACGACTGGTGTTGTCCGGGTTGAGTCGGGCTTGAAAACCTGGGCTTGGATCGGGTCGGAGTAGGCTTGGGTCGGGACAACTCTCAGGCCAGACTCTACCTCGGCGCCGGCCCAGGTCGGATCGGGCAAGTTGTGCTTGAGCCCGGGCTTGTTTGGATTTTTTTTCCCAATTGAGTCGATTTGAGTTCTAGTGTGATATGTTCAGATATAAAACAAAAATATTCCATTACTCCGTCTAAAAAATTTAGGTAGCTATGTAGGACTGACTCAGTGGGCCGCTACAGATATTTTTAGTTGGGGCATGCAAAGTAAGAGCTCTGGCGAGCTGAGCGACAGAGAGGTTTGGGCACGGAAATATTAGCCCGTTTCCGAGGTCAATGGGCCCATTCTGTGAAGAATTAGATTGGATTCACTGCGTTCCGGCCCCCCGTAGACAGAGATCTGTCAGTGTTCTTGTACCTGGGTGTACTTCGGTCTACCGGGGTAGATGGACCCTGTATACGACATGACATGTACACACATGTTAGTCTTAGTTCGTCTTCCAACTCTTTGGTCTACGGTCGGCTACCTCGATCTATATTCGGCTACATTCAGGTACTTTCGCGGACCCAGGTAGACCCAGGTAGCCACACCTGGTCTCATAGCTTCTGTTCAGCAAGGTTGTTGGTAATGGTTCAATGCCGACACTCAGTCGCGATTAAGGCGCTAGATGATGTATTGAATATGTATGACAGGCCACATTCAAATCAAGTGCCGACCTAGGGGTTGCTTAAGCTCGGAACGTCTCTGCCGATAGGTCTTCACTTGCTTCGGGATCTCTTAGGTTGAAAAGCAATTAGCTCCAACGTGAAACCCGGTCTGAGGCTGCTCTCAGTGACTCATAGCTACCTGAATTTTTGGATGGAGTAATGGAATATTTTTGTTTTATAGAGGATCAGTTTCTTGTTTGGCGTTGGGCAAACGTGCCCTAGCTTGACAAGATCGCGTCACCACTGAATATCTAGATGGTGACGCGTGCTGGGTTTCTCATACCAAATGTGCTTGTGCATGATTGCCGGGGCTTGTCTATACTCTTAGTAAGTTCAACCTAGAATTCAACCTTGGACACGTGACCGCGTCCCGTCGCGCGAAAGAATCTGAAATGAATGAAACATGCGCAGACGCGAACCCCGCGGACCCGTTGTAATATCACAGACCGCGGTGGATCAATTGTGTTTCGCAGGGAATCAAGTTGAATTTCGGGGAGGGGATGAAATCTGTCTCTACAGAAACGATTTTCTGGCCAGGCTCTCGCTTCCGCGTTCGTTTCCCGGCCTCGTCCGTAGTCTGACTCAGCGGACGTACTTAAAGTATGTTAGTACGCAGAATCTCAGCAGGAGACATAGCAGGCATTGCCTGCTATGTCTCCTGCTGACATTATTACATAGTACGTGTAAACACGAGTCCGAGTCGCGACTACTACTTCATGATAATTTAAGGTAGGACATTATAAGGGAGTAAGGTAAGGTGAGGTACACCAGCAAGCGAGTACATGAAGAGAGAGAGTGCGAGCCAGGTGGGGTGGGTACAAGTCTACAAGAAAGAAGAAAGAAAAAGTGGTACAAGAAGTAAGTACAAGATACACGAGCGTACGTGGCCCAGCGTGGGGTGAGTATGTGAGTCATATACGAGTAAGCAGCGAGCGGAGACAAAACGCGGCGGCGGCGGGGCGGGTAGGCCTCTAAGGATCGTAGGATATATCTAGACGCGCGTCGGAATCGGACTCGGAGCCGCCGCAGGCTGTAGTGCGCCGAGTCGTACGAGACGTCATGCGCGGATTCGCGTACAGGTGCGAATGTGCGTGCGGAAGTAGTCGTCGTGGTGCCGATGCGCCGGAGCGGGATTAGGAAGGGCGGGTAGTGCGCGCGCGATGAGGAGCGGGTTGGGCGGACCGGGGTCAGCGCGGCGGGTGCGGGCGACGAAGGCGGTGAGGTGGGCGTGGACTCGGAAACGGAGATGTAATGCTGAGTAAGCGGAAGTGCGCGGCGTGCCAGTCGTTCTCCGCCTCCCATTCACCCTCCTCCCCCCCTCCTCCTGAGGCCTATCTGCGTCTTCAGCCTCGGGTGCAGCAGGATTCGAACTCGAACTCACGACGCCGCCCCGCCTTCCTCTCTCCCGCACACCGGGGCGAGCCGTACGCATACACACGAGAATATGGCACCGGCAGCGCCTCACACGAACGGTGGGCGAATGGGTGGCTGTGGAGAAGGAGGAGCTGCACGCCGAGTCGGAGGAGCTGGAGAAGGAGGATGCGATGGGCGAGGATATTGAAACCGGATCGGTGATTGATTGATCGGCCTTCGGCGCTTGCTTCCGACGGCGGGTATTGACTCACTTAGATTCCCACGGTTCAAGATACTTTGAGACGGATCCATGGTTGACCAACCCGTGATTTCAGTTCTAGCTCAAAGGAGGTAGTGAAGTTTTTGGAGGTTGAATATTGAACCTGTGAATTTCGACAACTTGGGCTGTGAATTTCGAATCACTTTACGTGCGTATTTTCCGGTGAAATCACAATAATAATGTTACAGTATTTAGTACCCCCATGCATCTGCACTCACTGTGCCTCTTTTTAAAAGTCCCCCCTCTTTTGTCAGCTCCACATTTTTGTCTGTCGTTACCTTGTCACTTCCCGCGTAAAAATGGATTATTCGTAGGTTGTGGAAATTATTTCAGTATCCTAACGTAACGTTCATGTGTCGCAGAGAACGAAACTCGTCAAAAGTTGTCGACACAGACCTCCACGCCCAGGGTCGGTGATCAATATCGATCCGTCCGTGCATCCCCACAATGGTTCTTTGACCGTCCCACAAACAGATTTGTCGAGGACCTCGAGTACTCAAAGGACCAACATGCATGGGTAGAAGCTGTGTCTCGCTACTCTTTGAGTGGTGTGAGGGGACGACATGCCGATGCACGTCGATGTACTCCGGCGACTATCTCGCATGTGCGAGCAAACAAAAACGTAAGTTCTCATCGACGCGCGGTCGTGAAATGGGGCATGGGGTGACAGGGTAAATGCGACACCTTTAATGGTTACAGCTAACGTCAGTACCGAAGGCGCGAACAGAAATTTCTTGTTTTGGGATGTTTTCAGAGAATTGTCGGTAACTCACCCAGTTCTGCACCGATTTGCATGAATCCTAGGTAGATCTGTCGGGCCAATTCAAGCGCAATTAGTGATAGAAACGAATTTGTGAAAATATTTTCTATTGGGTAATCTGTGATTTCGGGCTGTTTTCGGGTTGAATGCTTTCTAGCATGCCCAGAACATGTCCCAGTGACCTAATATTTTGGGAAGGACAAAATATATGTGTGGAGGAACTTGTCATAAGGCCAGAATGATAGAAAAATAATAGATCGATGCAATCTATACAATATTTCTGAATGCCAAAGCTGCCAAATTTCTCCAATGCAGCTACAGGAGTAAAACCGAATTATCTTTACTTCTGGTTCTATGACATATTGTTCCAGGTATACATGTTGTATGTCTCAAAATATTAGGTCGCTGGGACATGTTCTGGGCATGCTAGACAGAATTCAGCCCGAAAACAGCCCAAAACCACAGATCACCCAAGAAATAATATTTTCACAAATTAGTTTCTATCACTAATTGCGCTTGAATTAGCCCGACCAATCTACCTAGGTTTCATGCAAATCGGTGCAGAACTGGGTGAGTTACTGCCAATTCTCTGAAAACATCCCAAAACAATAAATTTTTGTTCGCGCCTTCGGTACTGACGTTAGCTGTAATGTGTATTCTAGTACAGGAATGAAGTTCCGGCAATCCGCAGTCGATGGGACGAGCAACGGAGGGGCGTATTCTATCCAGCATGTCTCCTCCGACATGCTGCTTACATTACATCGATTTTCAGCTCGAGGCACCAGGGCATCGATCGTGCCAGGTGTGGGCTAACAAAGGTGCCACTGATACGCACCCATCATGCGAGCCTCGGCCCTCTTCGACCTCTGCATGCCGTCCCTCCGTTCGCGGTTACCATCGACTCGGAGGGACTCATGCCGATTGACCGCGGGCAGCAGCGGCGGGCCGCCAAGTAAGGGCGGTCTAGGATTTTGATGGGATGCACCCGGACGAGGGGAGCAATATGTCGCCACGCGCGCCGTCCGCTGACGAAGCGGTTTTCGTGGTACGCATATGCATGCACGTCCCCAACGCGTCCCCCACACTGACGCTGATGCTGACGTTGTGTGTTTGCTCCTCGGACGCACAGACTTCCTGCTAGAACAGCAGCTCTCTTGATAAGTAACCCACGATTATGTTTTATAGCAAGGGATCTATCGGAATATGGACAGCCGTTTCAACTTCGAAATTCGTACCTCGTTTGCTGAACTACTATACAGTCTTGTACCTCCCTATTCCACAATAACGGTCAACAAATTAGCCCACCCTATATTAATTCAAGAAGACGTACATATTCGCGCGAGGTTGTCCCGGCTACCCGTCGCGAGGAGGTTATCCGTGGAGTGGAGACTCGTTGAGAGCACTGTACCATTGCAGACATTGAGTAGCACAATCGGCAGTCAAAGTTGAATGAATGATACTCACCGCTCTCTTTGTGACCCTGCAGCCAGCATTGCACAACACCCGCTGAGTCACAGAAGTGGACGCATCGGTCCCTCGACCCCGAAACGATCCACTGCCCGTTGCGCGAGATATCGACAGAGAGGACATAGTCCTGTATATCCCCAGCATCAGCGGTTGCCATGCTCAAAGGCAATGACAGGCACGGCACCTGATGCCCTGCCAAGACCTTGCACGGAATCCCCTCCTTCGTCTTCCCGCGTAGGTCCCAGATCCGAACTGTATTGTCCAGCGCCCCGCTCATGACTCCGCCCCCGTCTCGTGTGAACACGACGCTGTGAACACTATTCTGGTGACCCCGCAGGACATCGATCAGCTCGCCCGTGTCGATGTTCCACACGCGCACCAGCGCATCGACGCAGCCCGCAGCGATGAAAGCGCCGTCGGGAGAGATCGCGACGGACATCGCCGCCGCGTCGTCTTCGCTCTCGGGTTGCGCGTTAAGCATGCGCACCGGCGAGTAGTCCTTCGTATCCCAGATGCACACGGACGCGTCGCCGCCCGACACAAGGCGTCGCCCGTCGAGCGAGAAGTCGAGCGAGTAGATGTCGCCTTTGTGATGCCCCTCCAAGATCTTGACTGTCCGTTTCTCGATGTCCCAGATCTGTGTATCTTCCGTCATTTGACACAACCTAACAGGGCGGAGGACCATGAGTATGTCAACACGCACCCTAATTCGCTCATCTTCCGCGCCAATCGCCAGGTACTTCCCGTCTGGGCTGAAACGTACGCTCCGTATGTACATATCATATCCAGGTTTCATGGAAGCTTCGTCGCCCAGCACACTCCGGGCTCACGGTCAGCTTGTAGTTAAGACACTGGTTTTGCCACCCGCCATATCTTGCGTCCAGATCTAGATCGTACGTCATATATTTGTGCCGTTCGATTGCACCCCGTCGCGAGATACCTTCCGTCTCTCGAGAAGTGGACGCTGGTCACGACCCTGCAGTCATCTCAGTCCATTGTTGAAAATGAAGTAGGTTAAGCAAATGCACGACTCGTGGGGGAACGTATATTCAAGGCTGAGTCGACGTCAAGTGTACGTCTGACCTCAGGGTTGTAAACTGCAAACCAATCACCGCCTTCTTTTTTGTAATCGAGGGGGATACTCGGCAGGTCAAGATTGTTGAGGAAGTTATTCGTAGGGCAGCGCTGCACTTGGTGAACCTGAGGTGGAAAAACCCGGTCAAAGACCGGAGGTCGATGCGACTCTACATCGAAGGTCAATCAAACTCAAAGGTAAAGAACTGAATGTCACACCTGCTTCAAGTTGATCCAGCCGTGAGCGTTTGTTGTTTTCCTGCAGGAAACTTTCGGGCCGTTGTCGCTTTTCACGATTGCTCCACGAGCTCATGACGGGCGCGGGAGGTAAGTAGATAGGTAAGGGCGTGGAAAAGTAGGTAGGATGGTATGTATCAGTAATTCTGAGCTGTAGCTGCGTGACTGATGGGCGTAAGGGCCACTCTTGAACAGAACGGCGAAATTTAGCGCTGCATGTTTCGTCCCAGTCTGTCGCGGGTTGTGATATTGCAACAAAAATCGGAGGATCGACTAGTCGCTGGAGTATTTGAGTGATTACAGGTCGATTGTTGGTTTTCTGCTCCCAACAGTCATCGAGTAGTTTCCACAGGTATGTCATTCCAGGCCGTGAAGGGCGGGATCCTCCGATGACCTTTAAGGCGACAGCCATGTCATTGGACATTTCAAAGAATGGCGTTTTCCCGGTCAATATCTGTCCAAATCACGCATTTCAGAGGGGGAGAACGACGGAGTTCTCGACAAACCTCGTAACAAACACAAGCAAAAGCATAAACGTCCGATCCATAATGGTTCGGGCTTTCATTTAACAGCAATTCCGGTGCTTGATATCGTACAGTGCCCGCACGAACACTCTGAGTCGAGTGTGTGAATCGCAATGACATAACCTCGGCGACGGAGGATAGCCCGAAATCCGCGATACAGGCTCTGCCGGAAGGAGTGACAAGAATATTTGGCTAAAGATGGTACATGCATCAGCAAGTTGGTGGAGGACCGCGAGTAGCGCACAGCTTTCAGATCTCCGTGGACTATATGATTGCGGTGTAGATATTCCAGACCCATGGCGACATCGCCAATCTGAAAGAGAAACGATGATAATCAAATTTGGCAATTCAACAGCAAGGCTTACCAGAGAAACCCGATCGATGCCAGGAGAGGCATTTCTTAGAAATTGTTGAAGATGGCCATACTCCATCCATGGAGAAACAATACAGAGTCTATTGTCGAGGGTATACATACCAAAGAAGGGCAATAAGTTGGGGTGAGAGAGTTGCCGCCAGATAAGAGCTTCACGACCAAATTCCTGCAAAGATGTCATGCAGATGTCATGCAACCGACAATTTCTGGCGAATAGAACGAGCCTTTAGCACTGCTTTGACGTCGTCGTCCCGGAATAATCTCATGCTCTTGACGGCGACAGTCTGACCATCCAACTGACCCTTCCAAATGTCACCATATCCGCCACCCGCTATTTGCTGACCAACTTTTTCCAGTCCTGATAGAACAAGGCAGGTAGGATGAAGTCCAGATTGGCGAGAAAGTCTCAGTAAGGCTTGGTAAAGCAGGGGCTTCAAGTTCGACATTGAGTCGTTTGAGGTTGAATCCAGAAGCTGACAGAATCTGGATTAGAACGTTTTTGCGCATGAGCATCGTAAGAATCAAGAGATGACCCACATCCTGAACTTGATCCAGAAGTTGTTGAGCAAGGCTCCCACGAAGTGTCAAAAAGCGTTTGTAGCTCTCCGAGTTGCGCAATATGGACGCAGTTCTTCCAAGAACCAACGATACATCCCGTGATAGTTGTACCGATATATCCTCCGCAACATGATTTGAGTCCGCTGAGGCCACCTGCCAGGGGATATGAAGAAACCAGAAACATGGACGGTATTATACAACTCGCCTTGCCTTCCACATATCCTAACAAGATCTTGACGACGGAGTGATAATTCGCGAGACTCGTCAAGATGTCCCATTCTGCCCATGTTTTTGACACCTCCCGAAGTTCGGGTTTCACGCTGAAATTTCAGTCAGTTTAGGGATATTCGTGTGGACATCAACTGCTCGACGCACCCGGGACTGACTGTCTGAAATACGAAAGAAGCAAAGTTCTGTTCGTGGAATTGTGGAATCGTTTCATCGGAAAGGTCGTCAAACTTACCCAGTGGATCTCAAACCAAGGGGCCGGATAATATCCCAGCCCCCGCTGCGGCCGCGCAAGGGAGTGTCCCGTGGGTTCGGTCCATGCTGCTGTATCAGCAACATACGTGTTTCCGGGGAGCAATGTGTCATGGTCGCCCGGGTGCAGGCCAAAGGCAGCTACTCCCAATGGCAAGTCCGTCCGGAATGCAGTCTCCCTGAAGTATCGAGTCTTGGATGCTGAATCTGAGGTGGTCCCTGGTTCCGGCTCCATGCAGATGGCCCTGGTCTAGGAAATGATAAGATATTGTTTCAAGGTGTGGGCCGGGACGTTCGGGGCTTGTAATCGTTCCACCACTATAAGAAGCTGCGGAGGAGTATTGCCAGTACGTCGCTGCACTGCCGACACTGCATTTCCATCACGGCCCTTGTGAGGACATCGGTATGTTCAGCGCTCATCATCACTGGCGGGGTTTGGGAATTGCCGACTCCGTTCACAATAATCAATCTGGCTTAAGCGCGCGTTCTTCGGTCTTGGGGCGGGACGAGTGCGTTTGTAAGTAGCCGCTATTGGGAGGAGGACATGGGATGGTTGCGAGTGATTTGGAATTCGAATCGGCGTTGGCGTTGGCGTTGGCGTTGGGCGCCCGAGGATGCCGACTCGTGAGACCTGGGACCTGGGTGATGACGGGCCGAGCCTGGGAGTCATGGGCGTCTCTCGCTGCCTTAGATGAGCGGGTCCCATCGCAGCAGCTGCCGACGTGGTCTCGAGGGATTAACGGCGCGACACGTGACCCGAGCGACGCGCCGACACGAACCAAACAAGCACACGCACATATACTGCTTCGAATCGATTACTTGAAAGTATTACGTACTTAAATTGCGGCTCGGAGGGAGGCTCTTTCTCCTCACTTTCAATTTGAATCGCGTCTGTCTACCATATCATGCTACGCATCGATTAATTAATTAACAACATGATTACAGCGGACTAACGCGTGGAATACATACACTAGGGAGATTATACAGGTTGTAAGTAGGCATACAGTGCACGAGCGAGTCTGCTAGTCTATAAGAAAGAAGGAAGACGGAAGAGAGAGTGGTACAAGAAGTAAGTACAAGATACACGTACGGGTGAGTATGTGAGCATCTGAGCGAGTATTAAGCAGCAAGCGAGCAAGTACAAAGCACGGCAGGCGGGGAGTAGGCGCGTAGGGGAGCTACGGATCGCAGGACCCGCTGGAGGCGGAGCCGCAGACGCTGTAGTACGCCGAGTCGTGCGAGACGTCGTACGAGGCAGATGCGTATTCAGATTTGTACCTTGTTCTTGGGTTTGCCTAGCAAAGTGGTCTTGTTGAGTGGCTGGCGTCCATCCGCATAAATGGCGCGATGGAGCACATCCCGCTCGGCTGTGAAGCGTCGGCATCGAGGTAGTGGTTGACAGTCTCGGGTTCGCGGCAGCACTGGCACAAGGCTGAGTCCACTGCCCCAAACCGTGCGATGTAGGCATTGAGGCCAACGTGGCCGGTGCGCATCTGCGTGATGCTGCACTGTCCGAGGTGCAGGTCCTCGTACCATCGGAGCGTGCGCTAGCTCGGGGGGGTCTTGTCGAAGTCCGCGAAGCGGATGCCGGCACGGGACGAAGACCATGAGCTGCCCCACTCGCGAGCGACTCGCTTCTTGCGTGACGCCTTCAAGGCCGCGATGCTGCGGGGGAGGTCGTGCAAGGTGCGAAGTGTGTGGGGAAGTTCAGAAGACTCGCCTTTTTCCGCCTTCTTCGCCTCGGCATCCACATGCTACGGATTAATTAGCAACATGAATTTAGTTGAATTTCGAACTACACTAACGCACACTAGGGAGATTATACCACTTGCAAGTAAGGTATACAGTGCACGAGGGAGCGGGTCAGGTGGGTGTGGATACAAGGCTACGTAGCTAAAAGAAAGAATTTAAAAGAGGGAAGAAAGAGAGAGGGAAGAGTGGTACGAGAAGTAAGTACAAGGTACACGTACGTCACGTGGGGTGATTTTGGAAGAGAAGCGAGCGGATACAAAGCGCACACCCAGGTACACTGACAGATCTCTGTCTACGACATGTACACAGGGTCCGTGAGTATGCAAGAGAAGCGAGCGGATACAAAGTGCACACCCAGGTACTCGAACATTGACAGATCTCTGTCTACGGGGGGCCAGAACGCAGTGAATCCAACCTGATTCTTCACAGAATACGCCATTGACCTAGGAAATGGGCTAATATGACCTTCTCTTCTGAAAGTCCATAAAAGCGCTCTTTCAGACTAAGGAAAATTAGTCAAGTGCCGCCTTGCAAGATCCTGCCATGTACTTTGCTTTTAGCCTTGTAGCCCTCGTCACCTCCATTCTTCCCCTTGTATCTGCTCTCTCTGTCCCGAGTGGGTACAAGAGTGTCACGACCGACGACCTCTCGTCTTTGGCTGCCACAAGCAACTTTATTATCGCTTCGGCGCAGTTTGGAACACAGCTCAACCTTGGAGGCGCCGTGACAGGAAATGGAAACGCTGTAATTCTCTTTACAGCCGAGAGTGCCAACGCGATCAACCAACAGGTCGAGTGAGATTCAGCGCGCAATCCATACTTTACTCATACGTCTCCCAATCTAGTGGATCCTCAACAATGTCGTCGGTTCACCGTCTCAATACACCATCGAAAGCGCTGAGGCGCCAACTTTCCTGTCTTTCCCTGGCGCTTCAGCTTCGCCTTTTACTCAGTCCTACAATGGCCAAACTATTGTCCACAGCACTTCTTACCCAACTTTCACCATTCAGCAACTCACTGCAGGCGAAAATGAGTACAAGTAATTCGTTGCTCCCCTTGATCCCTCGATCTCGGTCTGAATTATGATCAGGATCACTGAAAATTCGTTCGGAGGGATATTGACTGCTTGGGTGCAATATGCGGGAGGCGGTTCAATTGGATTGGTGAGTCACTCTGTCGCGTTTAAGGCGCTAGATGATGTAGAGAACATGACAGGCCACATTCGAATCAACTCCCGGCAGCGCCGGCGTAGGAGCTGCTCAAGTTTGGAACATCTTTGCCGGTAGGTCTTCACTTCCCTTGGGATTTCTTGGGTTGATTTCTTTTTTAGCTCCAACGTGAAATTTGATACACGAATGGGGTGCGCGCGCGCCAAGCGATTAGTTAGGTAATCGGTCACTGTCATGTATTAAATAGTCCGGGGGGCCGTCACCCAAATTGACTTCACTTTTACTCCCATGTTATCGCGACGTTATCCAATCTCAGGTCCTCTTACTTAAACATACTGTAGGTTGGAGACGAATATGAGTTTAAGGCTCCCGTTCTACACTTGCAGACGGAGGCCTACACTCGGAGACGAGTTTCTCTCCGAGTCCAGAGAGATTGATACAATATCCTGTAGTATTCTATTGTAACTCTGGTGTAGTGCACACCACACATTCGGACCTCACGCGCCCGAACCTCTACTAGTTGCTTTCGTTCAGCTCGCCAGAGCCACTCTGTCGGGGAATCACTTGATACGGACCTCGACGAGTTGGTCCGGGCTGATCCGCTCAGAGGTAGCGGTGACATAGGACCGATTCCCAAGCATTTACTGCGAACGTTATTGGGTTAACCAGGCCGGACCCCTCCACGAAACCGTCAATCCCCACCTGAAATGAGAACAATTACATCTGGTGCCTTGTAAACCGCATTTTCGACTATTCATGACCTGACCCTTCCACATATCTACTCGCTATTCATTCACATACTACGCCTACCTACGATGTACTGAATGAAATGTAATACGCCTACGTAATGACGTTCAAGTTCGTCTTCCTCGATTCGCACCACGGTCCCGGTTTGTTTCGTTGGAAGAAAAGTTCTCACGGTTCAAACACGAGGATTCACAGGAAGTCTCGCGCGATAGTGCATTGCCGGTGCCATCAGCGCCGTCGCTCAAATATCAAATCTTTACAGCTCGGTTCCAGTTTACCCAGATCTGAAGTCCATGGAGACACGTATGCCGATGTGGTCAAACCCTGGGACGCCCGCGCACCACGTGATACTTTTAAAAGGTAAGAAGTGCTTAACTCTTTAGGCCTTATAAGAGGGCCGATGCGAACCAAATAAGCACACATATATATTGCTCCGAGTCGTTTACGTGTATATTGCAAGTGGGGATCGGATGAGCCGCACCCCCTCCTCACTTTGCATCGCGTCTGTCCGGATTTACTCTATCACGCTACATACTGATCGATTAATTTAAATTTAAATTTAAATTTAATTAACAACATGAATTACGGCGGACTACGTACACTAACACGGTGAATACAGTGGCAACTAGGGAGATTATACAGGTTGTAAGTAAGGTATACAGCGCACGAGCGAGTCTACAAGTCTACAAGAAAGAAGGAAGAGGGAAGAGAGAGTGGTACAAGAAGTAAGTACAAGATACACGTGCGTCACGATGAGTGGGTGGGTGAGCATCTGAGTGAGTAAAGCAGCGAGCGGATACAGAGCGCAGTGGGGCGGCGGGGCGGGTAGGGTAGGGTAGGGGGGATCTACGGATCGCAAGACCCGCAGGAGGCGGAGCCGCAGACGCTGTAGTACGCCGAGTCGTGCGAGACGTCGTGCACAGGTGCGGATTCGTGTACCGCCGCCGCCGCCGCCCCGTGCGTCGAAGTCGTAGTGCGTGCGGAAGTGGTCGTGGTGCGGCTGCGCCGGAGAGGGAAGGGCGAGCGCGGGCGGTGCGCGAGGGAGGAGGCGCGGGTTGGGGTCGAGGGGGGTGGGGTCGGGGTCGGGACGGCTGCGGCTGTGGGGGAAGAGGGCGAGCGCGGGAAGGTGAGCGGGGAATCGGAGGTGTAAGTGGAAGTGGAAGTGCGCGGCGTGTGGGGGAGGCTGAGGGTCCAGTCGTCCTCCGCCTCCTCCACCTCAACTCTCTCTGCGTCCTCGGCCTCGGCTGCAGCAGGACTCGGACCCGGACTCACTACACCTCGCCTCCGGCCACGCACACGGGCGCGCCGCATGCGCATGCGCCCGGAGCTAGGGGTCGCGGGCGACGCATACCGATACGCATACCCAAGAGATGAATACGGCCCCGGCGCGGGCCCGGGCAGCGCCTCGCACGAGCGATGCACGACGCGCACCGCGCCCTTCGCGAACGGGTCGTACGCTGCCCCCGCCCCCTCCGCCTCCCTGTCACCTGCGACGAACGAGTCGACGCTGAGCACAGACCAGCGCCCGTGCTCCTGGCCGTGGAGAGAGTACGTGGGAAGCGTGGGCGAGTGGGTGGCGGTGGAGAAGGAGGAGCTGCATCGTGACGCCGAGTCGGAGGAAGAGCCGGAGAAGGAGGACGCGGTGGGGGAGGGCGGGCCGGGGGAGCACGAGGAGGTTGAGACGCGCGAGACGCCGAAGGCGGATAGGGACGGCGATGCATATGAGGGCTCGGGTGAGGACGGAGCAACATACGCATACGCGTACGGCGCCATGCGTTCGTACTGCGCCACGAGGGGGAGGTACGGCGCAAAGACCAAGGAGTCGTCATCCATGTCGTGATCCAATTCCTCATCCAAAGCCGGGGTCGGGGTGACGCTAAGCACGGAAGACTGAACGCGCTGCTCCCGAAGAGGCTGCTGCTTCGAAGATGCGTGTCGGAAACGCACGGGCAGGCGCGGGCGCGGGCGTTTTACCAAGGCGGTGGCGCGTTTCTTGAGCTTGCTGAGGATGCGGCGGACGCGCGAGTGCGATTGGGAAACATTCAGATTTTGAACCGATTTTTTGCGCTCGAGGGTGTGTGATGATGAGAGCGAGAAAAGAGGGGCATTGGGAAAGGAGAGAGCGTCGCCGGGAGGGTCGAGCGCGGCGGAGACGAGGTCCCCGAATTCAACAAGCGAAAAGGGCGGAAGGCGCGAAGGCGCGTCCGTGGGCATGGGGGAGTAAGAGGAAGAGTCGAATCAACCAAAGCCATCCTTTATATCGTGGCTGTCAACTTGGAACAGGAAGAAGCAGGAGACGCGTTATTTGTCGGTGTTTGACGGCTCTTGCCTTCTTCTTCGACGGTCTTCTGCAATTTCGCCTCTTTGGGCGCTGCTTGGTTCTTCGAGAGCTCGGTTCTAGGATAGAGAGCTCGTGGAGAGGTGATCCAAGCCAAATCTCTTCGAATTCAGCCCAGGAGCACTACTTTTCAGCACTTTTCAGCAGACTTCAATTCGACTCGCCACTCCGAGCCCATGCGCCTAGCAACAAATCCACGTCCACTTACGCACTCTGCTCCTCACGGCCTTCTCGGGAACATCCCGCATCCCGGACGACTTTTATTTCTCATTTACAGTAAGTAAATTGCGCTTCGTTCCCGGTGGCGGATTTTCGGTTGACGACATCGGACATCTCAACTGAAGAAACGCCTATTAAGCTTGCCTGAAGCCTGTCTACATTCAATTAGCGTTTCCGCATAAGTAATTATGTTCTCGGTCCCGATTCGTGCTCTCTCTCTTAGATTCGCAATCCGAAAAACATATCCCTCCCTTCGCCTCTGGGATCTCCTCACAGCCGACACCCATAGTACACACCCACCTCTCTCCAACTCCTCCTCGGCTCCCCATGGAAACCCCCGACCGCACTAATGCTAATGAAATCAACGAACGAACGACACCATCGCGCTTCTCCTCCGCCTTCTCCGCACCGAGTTCCGCAACTCGCTTCCCGTTTATGCACCCGAAATGGCATTCATTAAAATTACTGCTTTCGTCGCTCTTTGGTCGCTGCCCGGTTCGCGCGGTCCTTCTGTGCGTCAATTTCGGTCCTCGTCAATTCAATTGCAGACGTCACACACACTGGCACTGGCAAGGTGATCATGAAGCAGGTGGGTGGGTTCGGAGGGTAGCTTCGTCGCGCTACACCCGCACTGTGTATTGTAAGTGATATTTATCAGGTGGTATTTATCAGGTGCAACTTGATGGAGACGGAGGGGTCCGCACGTTCGAAGTTCCTGTCCGTCTTCGTGGCTTCCCGCAATGTCTGCATTGGAGTCTGTCTGTGTAAATATCTGCATCCATCCAACCCCCGCTCTCCGTCTCTCCGTGTTTCTACACATGTCTTATCTTTCCGTGCTCGCCGACTCCCCGTCTCTCCGTCTTGCATGCGTTATCCTTCCGTGCTCGCCGACGACTCGGAGTTCATTCCTCCCCTCACTCGCTCGCTCTGCATCCAAGCAAATTTACCAGGCTCGTGGCCGAAGTTCATCTGGATCCATGAACAGTGAGTCTGGAGTCTGGGAATTTCTGCAATCTGCGTCACAGTTGACTCCTCCATCTTCTCCAATCCTGTCCTGTCCTCTCCAAACGCAATTAATTATCTACGCTGCAATAGGTTTGGAACTTGCAGTGTTCAGGTATCCTCTGAATCGTCTGCGCTCGGCGTCAAAGTCAAACAAACATCCACTCTGGGGTTGGGCTGGGGCTGGGATGGGAAGGGCCTCCTGTCTGTCTGCCAGTGTCTGTCTATCTGGGACTCCGGATTCGGGACTCCGATGAACATACGAGGATGCCAGAAATCAGCCATCGCAGATAACGCTGGATCCGGAAGGTTGAGTACTGAGGCACGAACCTTCCGACGCCCTCGCTTGTGTTATTTCATCCTACGGATGAGGGAGAGGTCCTTGAGCCCGGGTCTACAATGTGCTTGAGGGCGAGGTGCGTTCAATAATGGAGGCATTTATCGTTGGGTGAACTTCCTTCCTTCCTTCATATCCCATTCCATCCCATTCCCCTCTATTCAGAATCTGTTTGATTCTATCATGTCTACCTCCATAGAGCGAATTCAGACGGCGCACCGGGTGCCGCAACATACAGTATATACTAGTCCTGCACTCCCACTTTCCGCCCGTCCTCCCCGGACGAGGGCTTCTCCCACCGCCGTTTCATCCGTTACGGGGCAGAATCTTAGCAAGTCGTATGCGAATCGTCTTTCGCATGCGGATGTATATGTTTATTCATTCATTCATTCGTACTTACGGCCCTCCCCGACTCGCCGACCACCGAGTGCGGACATACACAGGCGCGCCAACAACAACAACAACAACAACAACAACCACTACCACCACCACCCCCGGTGCGCTGGTCGTCGTTCCGGCTGTGTCGAGCTTCGGGCACTCGGCCTCGTCGTCAGTCCATCACCCAGTACCGTCGACCATCCGTCGACGAGGTTTCGGCACGACCACTATGCTACGCGAACACCCCACACCACCTCCACATCTTGACATCCCACCATTCCGCCCAAGAACACCACACGTCGCTTTAACCACCGCGCCGCCCTCTTCTACGGCATTCATTCCCGACTTCCCTCACACGCCTCGCGCGCCGCTTGCGCCCGTTATCGCCTCAGCAGAAAAACGGCCGCAGTGGCCCCAGCGGCTCCCGACATGACATTACACCTTGCACGGCTCCGTATACAATTAGCCGACCTACAGGAACTCCTCCACCTCACCTTTTTGCGCCCACTTCCACCATCTTCGCCAACGTCATCCACGTCGCCCATCGGGCATCCGGCTCCTGTCGTGTCCCAGCACTTGCGTACCACACGCATTTTACTACCAGATATATCCTCCTCCATTTCGACGCCGCTTCAAGGCCCTTCTGAAGCCAGCAACGGCGCATCGCGCCCCCTCGTCGATTTCGGTGGATTTTTTGGTGGATGATTTGTCAGCGGTCACATGTTCCTGGGCAGTCAGTAAAAGCCGGACGGTTTCGGACGTTTCTTGGTTTATGTTTTATCTTACGCTATATGCTCTGCCGTGGTGGGCTTCGGCCTTACCTCAGTCATGTAATACTGACGGAGGCAGTAGATTGAATGTAAACAATGTAAACATGATCATAGGTGCGACATATTATTATTGTTCGAATTTGAATTCGAGGTGGCCGATTTTCTAGATCTGGTATGCCCGGGGCCGTACGGATTCGCTCGAGAGTAAGGCGAGCCGAGGCATCGAAGGATGACGTTGATGTTAATTTGAGTGGACTGGCTAGGGGTGCGTGAATCGTTTGGCTGCGTATCGATCCATTTCTTGTCCATCAACATTTTAGATGTAGGATGGGCAAGTCGTAAGGTTTCATGCATGGTTCCGAGTCCTGCTACAGCCATCTGGGTAGGGTCTCGGACCACTCAACGCCCGGCGGAATGTACTATGAAATCATTCATAATTCTGAGACGAGAAGCGATTTGGTCTCGTAGAATAAAATAGAAGGGGAGGCTATCTGAAGGTCCTGATTGTCGCCCAAGTGTCGTCGCGTGGAATGCCCCCCCCCCCCCCCCCCCAAAAAAAAAAAAAGGCACTCGGCGCGTTCGGTTCAAATTATCCGGCCGACTCGGCATCCACAGGAGCTTTCCGTGCGCCCATCATTTCCTGATGCGGTATACAGCCCTTGCTCACACCCACGAACGACTCGCAGGCGGTCTCGACGATGACTCTGCCCCGACGCCTTTGAGCGCCGATACGAGCTGAAGGGACCTTGCATGGCCGTGTTTCAAGTCCCCCATCCGTCCTCGCCCCCCGAGTCCAACTTGCAACGGTAAACCGCTTTACGTCCCTTGGAGGCTGGCCTTGGCTTCTCACACAACCTCCAGCGACGTGGATTCGAATTCGCGCTCTATTACAACAAGAAATACACTTATCGTCGACCGCAATCGCACCCTCAGCATGACTGACCACAATAATTTTTACGCAGCGACCAGTGATAGCAGCTTTGGTACTGGTGGCACTCTCATCCAGCGCCGGTCGACGCCAGTCGGGGTAGCCTCAGCGGTGCGGGGAAATACGACGGGAATCGCGCTGCCGATCATCCTGGGACTCGGTGCGCAGCGTTTTCTTGCGGTCGCATGGAATATATCTTGAAACAATACGCGTAGGCATCTGTCTCGTCATAGCCGCGGGCATCGCGCTCGCAGTGTACCTGCGGCGCCGGCGACAAATTCAGCGTGCCAAATTGGAGGCTGCGGCGCGCGCTACGGCGACCGCGAATGAAGATGCTGGAATCGGCCTGGATGGGAATGTGGATGAGGAGGGTACGCGGTCGCCGCCCGCAAGCCTCCTGCGCCCCGACCCCATACCCGAAGCGGACGCGGACCCTCCTGATAATAGTAATACTACTACGCTGTTGAATGCGTAGACTCCAGGTACGATTAAACTCGTTTCTGAATACCGACCATCTTGTTGATGCCTCGCTGACCGCAACTAGGTTGAAAGGAAGGCTCCAATCCGCTATTTACGTCTGATAAAGCTGTAATATTCGACCTTGTAGAGTACCTCGTCGTCGCCCGAGGTTGAACGCAACAAGGTCGACGACGTGGGGGTCTGGATGGCGACGGGATTTTCGCAAGTTATGAGAGTTATTCATGACAGGCCAGTCCGCTACAATACAGAGTACAAAACACGTCCGTCCGCGTCCGCGTCCGAGTTTCTGTCTATCTGTGGACGCCAGCGCGCAATCGGAAATTGAAAATCGGGGCTTTCAGAACTCGGCTGAAAATTGGGATTTGGGATTTGGGAATCGCGCAGGGGAATTGGGATCTGAATCGAACGGGGTACCGAGTGTATGGCAACAGGGACTGGACAGCTTCAAATTTGGACGCTCGAGTGTCGTAAAATGATTCGCGAGGGTGATGTGACCCATTTGGGTGTCGGGACCCCGGAGATGCATTCCTTAGGTCTTGTTCCCATGTATGCACTACTATGTTCAATTTGTGAAAAATACATTTATTCAATTGAATCTGGTGTGCTTCCTTTCGCGCGCGTCCAGCAAGAAATCCTCAGCAGTACGTAATTAGCATCGCCACATCCCTTTTCGGGAAAGTGGTTGTTTTTTCAACGCCGCCTATAGGGATGCCCACCACCGCCGTCTTTACGGGTGTGCCGGTTTCCGTCAGCGGCAGGACGTCCCACCCCGTCAGGCAAACAAAAGATTGATGGGGCAGATACGGGACGGATAATTTGCCGTCTGTCCAGTCAAAACTGAACCAACGGCTATGCACAGGCCATGCACGCGGAAGTACCTGTTCTGTGAAACACAAGCTAAAATGGAGCTTGAGTCAGCGAGGTAAGTTTCTAGAGAGTCAAATCATTTTTTGGAAGAAAATTGGCACCAACAGCCCACACGACGGTCCCAAACTAAACTCTCCGCGGTCACGTGGTACGGCGCGCCGCGTGGACTGCAGAATTAACTCGCGCATGTGGTACCTGAGTAGAAGGAAATATAGAACCAGTGAAACACACCAAATTTGCTCAAGGAAGCACGATATTGCGTGCGTCCCGGGCCGACATTCCGTTTATTCAACGGTTGATGCCGTTTTTGTTGCCGTCCGGTACCATCCTGAAGCCCAGAAATCGGAGAGGACGGCCGAAATAGTGGTGGACCGTCGCCGTTTACAGGACAGTGGGCATCCCTAGCCGCCCCACAAGGGCTGCATGGTCCTATTACATACAGTTTTATACCATTCCACTCCACCCACCCACACGTATATGCCGTGTATGTGGCTATGTACGGTGTTCCGAATGCGAGTCAAGGTACACAGATGATAGGTACCTGTGTGAACACACTGCGCAATGATGCCTCTCGTTCCAGGCCCTGTGCGTCATCTGTGAAATTGTGCAATTCGCAATCAGAATATTTATGTGAGATGCTATATTATAGAAAACTAAGTTCTCTGCTAACTAAATTCACAATGGAACAACAAACCTACATGCTGCCTGCAAAGACATGATTTCATATTATGGAGTCAGGACTTCGGCAAGCCAGGGTGTCTCCCAACATGTCTCCTCCTCTCCGTGTACTCACCTGCCCTCAGTTCGTTGTGTTCCTTCTTAAATTAAACCATGAATGTCCTACGGTCCCCGCTTTCATGAAGTATGTTTGTTGGCGCTACGTGACATCTATTTTCCCTGCTATTTGGTATTCCCATGAATAGAGGTATGTGTCTTCGCTTGTTTCCCATCCCTTTAGTGCTTCAGCTTTCCTCGAATTTGACAGGTTGAGACGGCATTGGCCGCAAAAGTTTATTTCCGAAGCGGGGACGTTGAATGATAAATTATCTGACCCCTCGGTTAACAGTTTGTGGGCATAGAAAGGGACCGGACAACGACAACAGTTGTTTCAACACTTACCGACGAGTCCGACTGGTAAGTTCTGGATGTTCTCGTGATTCATGTCTACATATATATATTTGCCCCCTCGCAGCTGTGGAAGATCAAGTTTTGGATACAATGGGATAGAGACAGTTTGACCGAGCCCCGCAAACTTTGTAACTAATACAAACGCGTTCTAGGTGGTTTAGTGAGCCTTACCGATTATTTTGCTTCGCCCCAGGTATCTCGGGTATCTAGGGCATGTGAAATTAAATGCTCCCCCGTCCATCAAGAGCCAGTTTGCGCATTTCATATCTGGACACGCAGTTCACAACTCGAAAATTGAATTTATCGTGCTCCAATCCCTGTCCTCCCCGGTGTTTTTGCTGCGATAGGCGTGGAAGTCGTGGCTTAGAGGCTCCACCAGCAGCACTATCACCTAAAAGAAAACCGTAGGTCATTTCCTTAGGCATTTTTTGCTAAATTCGCTCTTCACGGGAGATAAACACCTACAGGACGCGCCATTGAACATACCTTCCATGTTAGGAAATCGCTGGCCATCGTTCGGCAGGTTGTCCAATGAAATATCTCAAAGGGGGGTGCTCCCGCTTTCCATTCCTTAGGGATCTATTCCTACCAGGTAAAACAGCCTATGGCACCTAATTTCCGCCTCGAGGACTCAACATTGAAGATGCATAAGGTATATAGTCAACATCTCCTGCACCAAGGGAGTCGGGACACATATACCCCGTTAATAAACCTAGACTTGTTCTGAGCCTTTTCTCAACATTTTGAAACCACTCAAAGTTAATGAATGACCGCCGGCTGCGTAAAAAAATCTCACAAAGTAACCCAATAATTCCCAGTATTTGCCGAGAACATCTTACCTGCCAATTCTTGGATGCGAAGGAGGCAGAACCTGCAGTAAGGAAAGTATGAGGGCTATGGTGCATGGGGGACAGCTCTAGAGACATCTTGTAGCCCAAATTGTGTTTCCTTGTACAGGAAAAATCCACCCGTTCGACGGGCCGTCGGGAGGCAAACCCTTGCCGCCGCCGTGCCGTCGAGCAGCGTGGAAACTTCTCGACGGAACGGGCACGGCAATCATCGCACACGACCCCTAGAGCCGCCGTGACTGGCACGGCGAACAACGGCAGAAACACAGTACAGAAGCCCTACAGATGTGCATGGATCAGACATTTTTGTCGGGGTATACTTCAATGTGGCCGGGTTTGCCGCAGTCTCGCATTGCACATTGTACGGATATCCCTCCGGACGGTGTGCAACATCGGTAACAAAGTGTGCCTATGACAGTATAGGCGGCCGAAAACGTATACGTGAAGAGAGTCAAGATAATCATGACCTTGACTCTAGTCTCCAGCCCGCATTTTCTACGGAGATATTTCAGTCACTGTCAGGGCACAGTGCACCAAACACGATATGCATCACGAACATCACCCTTGATGGGAAAAAATAGGATCATGCAGACCGCAATTTGGATGTTGACAGGGACATACAGATTGCCCAGGGTACCTTGAGGTAATCAAATAGGAGAAGACAATAGTACTGTGATCTGAACGAGAGCATCCGCGAGTTCATTCGCGGGAGCTCTCGACGATGCTCAAGACAGAAATGCAGTAAATGACGGCTGACTCTACCTGAAGATTGGGCGCAACATACTAGAATTTAAATCTATGCCACAGGATCAACAGACCGAAGGAATATGTGATTGACGAAAATGAGACTCGAGAATATATTCACATGAACGCACGATGCGGTAGCGCCAACAACCCCCGTCGCATTCAAGTCGGAGAGTGACGATGTGGCAAAGGAGTAATCTGTGCAATGTTGATTCCGGCCGATAATAGGCTGGTTTCAGGCAAATTGATGATGGGAACCTATACTAGACTGATGATTTGGAAGGATTGTGAGGAAGACAGTGACTGCAAGAACTTCGTTTAACGGCATTAAATGACAGGACAGAGAAGGAAGTTCTGGTGGTGATCAGTGATGGCTAAGAAATAAAAAGTTGTCACCGACAAGTACTTTTGGTGGTTATGTACACAGGCAACCCATGCCCGCCAGACGAGTACTCCATCGCTGAGGACATACTGAATTTGTGGTCTAACTTGAAACAACATCAGACATTGATAAGGGTAACCGCATTTAACAGAGGAGACCATTTGAAAGCACCTTGGAATGGGTTTACTGCCAGTCCGATAAAGCTATTCGTTCTGTCAACTCCATCAGCGACATTATACTCTCAATAGGCCTACCTTCAGTGGAATGGTATAAAACTATATGAAAGGACCATGCAGTTCTTGTGAGGCGGCTAGGGATGCCCACTGTCCTGTAAACCGGACGGCAACAAAAACGGCATCAACCGTTGAATAAACGGAATGTCAGCCCGGGACGCACGCAATATCGTGCTTCCTTGAGCAAATTTGGTGTGTTTCACTGGTTCTATATTTCCTTCTACTCAGGTACCACATGCGCGAGTTAATTCTGCAGTCCACGCGGCGCGCCGTACCACGTGACCGCGGAGAGTTTAGTTTGGGACCGTCGTGTGGGCTGTTGGTGCCAATTTTCTTCCAAAAAATGATTTGACTCTCTAGAAACTTACCTCGCTGACTCAAGCTCCATTTTAGCTTGTGTTTCACAGAACAGGTACTTCCGCGTGCATGGCCTGTGCATAGCCGTTGGTTCAGTTTTGACTGGACAGACGGCAAATTATCCGTCCCGTATCTGCCCCATCAATCTTTTGTTTGCCTGACGGGGTGGGACGTCCTGCCGCTGACGGAAACCGGCACACCCGTAAAGACGGCGGTGGTGGGCATCCCTATAGGCGGCGTTGAAAAAACAACCACTTTCCCGAAAAGGGATGTGGCGATGCTGATTACGTACTGCTGAGGATTTCTTGCTGGACGCGCACGAAAGGAAGCACACCTATAAAAGCTTTTTTCGTCAAAAATTATGTACAATAAGAGTGGAACATTCAACATTCTACTTCTACATTCCAACAAGTACATGTGCAGTTATTTTGGGTACAGGGAGTGGGTTATTGTACATTTGATCTGAAAATTTAACAACTTTATTGTACATTGTACATTGCACTTTGAACTCACAGCCTTAGTTGAGAAAGCACTCAGTTTTCTACACACTACTTACAACAGTGTACAGTCCATACAGATGTTTCAACTTCCTGAAGATGAAATTGTACAATTCATGGTGCCTGGTTTGTATAACACAACAACGCAGCACCCTAATGGGGTTCTATCAATCCCAACCTGACCAGTTGGGTTGTCCGATCAAAACCAAGTGAACTGTGAGAATTGCTATCAATCCCACTTGGGAACAGCCATCAATACCAAGCCTGTCAATTCCAGCCCCAAACCAACTGCTGTCATCCTCCTGGCCACACCTGTTGGGTGTTTTCCCAGTTGGGCTTGAGCCTCAGCTGGACCCGAGGCCGGCGTGAGTGGGGCTCACGGCCTCAATCTTTTTCTAAGCTCATGACCCAAACTTGGGTGGGGATGCCCACCATCGCCATATTGACTGTGAAGGGGGACGTCCCGTCCTGTCTAGGTGTTTGCTTGATGAAACCAATTCTTTCATGTGGATTTTGAGCCAACAAATGAATGAGAATGCAAATAAAAATAAAAATAAAATGATGCTCTGGCACTAAAATTCCATGAGACTGACCATGGTCCCCGCGAATGGTCCACTGAATTTATTGAACGGGATAGAATGACCACATGATATAATCTGATTTGGCGCGTCGCCTATAAACTGACCTCCTTCACGTGAATTATCAAATGAAAGCTGATGGAGGGCATACCAGAGGACTCCTGAACTAACTGAACTCTCAGAATCCCAAGTTGACTCCTGGATCCCAATAGAAAAAAATAGCAGCCACAGTGGCAGCCCACACCGGTCGTGGCATCGCAAATAGAAGGCCCATGCCCGTTGACGGGACAGTGGGTATCCCATGCTGCTTGGACCCAGGACCTCTTTTATAAAATTGTCATTTCAAATTTTGCATTTGAGGGTACGAGATCTAGAGGAGAGAAGTTTCTGCCAGCCCAAAATTGACTGTCTTTCGTTCTCTTTCTCTAGGTGGTCCGGAATATTTCTCATCAATGAAGTTCTAAATCTGGAGGTACAAGTTTGAAATCTGAAATCTGAAGGTCAAAATGTCCCCGATGTTACTTAGAGTGTATGAAAATAGGACATTTATGAGCAGATCAAAAGACTTAAATCAAGTGAGAAAAAATCCAACCCAGCCTGACCTGACCAGGACCAAAGCCCAAGTTAGGGCCAGGCTTGGGATATTTACCAACCAAGTCCACTGTTTTTGAACCTGACATAAGCCTGCTCTAGTTAGGGCAAGTCAAAGGGTCACCATGGCTGATTCCTGCTTGATTCTATCTGAATGTTGAGAAGTGTGTCAGTCCAGCACAGAATTCTATTATCTGAGAGATAGCCATTATTCTGTCAATTCTGAAAATTCTGATTCAGAGACAAGAATTAAAAGAGAATCTCCCTCAACATAGTGAGAATTGACTCTCAAATCCAGATATGATTCAAGCCAATCCAAGCCACATTTAATTCTGACTTGATTCCGGAGACTTGCTTCATGTCCCGCTGCTTTGTATCTGCCCAATCCAATTTATTTAGTACAGCCTTTTTGTCTTAGACTCGGTATCTTCCATTTTAGCTCCTATTTCACTTACTATATATTCTGTACCCAGTACTACTCCCCATACGATCCCCCTTTTCATCACCGGCTTCAGAACAGGGGCAAAATTAAACTCTGAAATGACTTAGAATCAATGATGATTTTTTTTTTTTACTGGCTTGTGTATTTCTGCACCAGGTATCTTACATAATGTAGCCAGGGGGCTCAGTCGTCTGGAGTAGCCAGCCTGTTGGAATTTTAATGTTTAACTGCACTGCCCTCCCCCGGATGCAGGCATCCTTTTTTCACTTGGGGAATTGCCCAATAAATGGTAAGGCTAGAGAGTCGGGTTCAGAGTAAGCCTTCAATTGAATTGGTTCTGCTTAACTTCTCTGACTTCCCTTCATGGGGATGACTGTGGTGCACTTCTATTTTCTGTGAGAGATGTGTTTTGGGCTTTCATTTCAGAATGTGTAGTCTCTTACACTTAGTAGGGGATCCCTGGAAAAATTTCCCAACTCATACTTCAGCTTAGGTTTTGATGGGTCTCTGTTAAATCAGCTCACTTCAAAATCCTTCGTAGTCAATAGAGGAAGGCAAAGCGGTTATAGTTATGCAGCTAGACTTCTTACCAGTCTGCCTATGATCAGCATATCTTAGTCTAGGCACCGTATTGTAGGCAGACTAGGATAACTCGGAACAATTGTTATGACATCCCTTAGCTATATTTCTGTCTCTTTAGAAATCTAATAAATGCTCTTCAGCGGCAGGATATCCGATTTGGATGACTACATTACGAAAATATCCATGATCTGATCTGGCCCACTTAAAATTTCAAGTACCGGGCACAGTCTGCCTACAGCAAAGTGCTTGCATTAAGATATGCTGTGGCAGACTGTTAACGATTCTATTAGGCCACAATGAATTCTCAAGTGAACCAATCGGGTCGTTCACAGTAGCCCTTTTTCCGCTCCTTTTTCCCTTCCTTTTTTCTCACTTCTCGGGTATGCTTCGTTTTCCACTAGGTTTTTTTTCCCTTTTCAACTTTTGCATGTGAAAAGGTTTGAAAAGGGGGGGAAAATCAACCATAAGCCCAGAAACAACGGAAATCGAGTGAAAAAGGAGGCCAAAAAGGGAAGGAAAAAGGGCTACTGTGAAACCCCCCAACCGCAACTCCTTTTTTCCGTCCTTTTTCGATCCCTTTTTTCATTTCAGAGTAGTTACTAGACCTTCTATCTCTTGTGCATAATTCTTGTAGTTAATTCAATCTATTTCAACGTCCAACACACGCGGATGGCCCATCACTCCGGACATCCGATATCGATCCGATGTGACCTGTGGAAACATTTATTAGTTGACTTCATAACATAGATCTGAGAGCATGAAAACTTGAAAGAGAACGATCAAGAGAACAAAACTTGGGGCATAAAAAAGGGAAACAAAAAGGAAGTGAAAAAGGGAGTGAAAAAGGAGCGGAAAAAAGGCTACCGTGAATGACCCTAATTGCTGCAAAATTGATTAGGCATCCAGTATATGAACACTGTCTATACTGATTTCCCCCGAAGTGCCACTGAAGCAAGTAGTCTCAGTCCAAAAATTGTTCATATCACAAATAGTCTAGTTGCTAACAAAGCCAATTAGAATATTGTATCTATAATTACAGAGATGGGGGAGGGGGATGCTCTAAACCATTCAGAAAATGGTGCTATTTAAGTGAGGCTGAAACCCGTGGGAATCCAGTTGGGTTGAGATTTGGACCTTGGTTTGACCTTGGGATTGGGATTGATGTGGGCTTGGGATGATTGACATTTGGGATTGATGATCAATCTGAATGTACGATTTGATTGAGCTGCTGAGTGAAATACTCACCAGTTGAGTGTTCAATAATGTGCACTCCTACTATCAAGTATGTAGATGAACCAAAAGCGCCTAAAGTACCTTCTCTTTGTGCATTTTGACTGTGCCTGTACCTCAAATGGAAGTAGATGTTCAATTCTGGATGTAGATGTACAACGTGAGATGTGCACAAAAGTAAGTACATAATTTTTGACGATAAATACCGTCATACACACCAGATTCAATTGAATAAATGTATTTTTCACAAATTGAACATAGTAGTGCATACATGGGAACAAGACCTAAGGAATGCATCTCCGGGGTCCCGACAACCAAATGGGTCACATCACCCTCGCGAATCATTTTACGACACTCGAGCGTCCAAATTTGAAGCTGTCCAGTCCCTGTTGCCATACGAGTGAGAACTGTTGGGGTCCAATGGGTGAAGTTGGTTTTTGTGTCAGAATTGTTATAAAAACGTCGTGTAAAAATTCCTGCTGCGAACCGCACTGCGGATGATATTACAAGGAATTGTTATACGAAGGTTCGACCCAATTCTCTGTTCCTATTCTGCCACTTCATCCACTGCTTCTCCAAGTCATCAAAGGCAGACGATGGACCCAAAAGTTGCTCAAAACGGACTATCAATCTGCGCGGAGGTTGCGGAAATGTCTGAGCTCTGAATGAGGATGTGCACATACTAGCAAAGGATGAAGACGGACCTTCAGCCACTGCACGACGCTATGGAGATCCGAGATATAAAAAATGTTTTCGTATATAGGAGTTTTACTGCTCGCCCAGGCAGTCTCAATTTCCTCCAATGCCCTAAGATAATCCAGGACGGGCCCGCAAAATCTCAGGAAAAACCCCCACCCAATGGTTACAGATCTATAATATCAGTGAGTCAAGCTTACACGAGTTCGACAAGATGGACGCTTACCTGTGATTTATGGGCATTTCGTCGTTGAGTATTATTTTGATCAGACGCAA
The DNA here is from genome assembly GCA_029289565.1 of Mycena galericulata. Classification (NCBI taxonomy): domain Eukaryota; kingdom Fungi; phylum Basidiomycota; class Agaricomycetes; order Agaricales; family Mycenaceae; genus Mycena; species Mycena galericulata. Next base: position 176,958 of record JARKIA010000169.1, on the reverse strand, counting down.
AGCACCCCACGCAAGATCACGGATGGTCGCATCAAAGGAAGGCTCTGCAACGAGGATCGGGTCCGTTGCAAAAGCAAATACTTCTTGAAGCCGTTGTTTATCTTCGCCAACAAGTGCACGAAGAGGACAAATTGTTGACCTCAGCTCATCCCATGAGAGGTCCAAGAAAAGGTGCAAGCACCATAGACCATGTGACCGGGCCCCGAGAAAGGCCCTCAATGCACGAAGAAGCCGAATCAGCTGCGGGGAGACATGCGACAAGATGTTGTGATGATTTTGCTCTAATGTTGGTTCTGCGGGGAAGCCGTCCCAGACTCGCTCACATAACCGCATGAAACGGTAGTCATCCCAGAGCGCGATAAAATCGTCACCCAAAGTGGGAAAATTCTGGACCAATTCAATGTCAACATTCAAATAGCAAAAACGAGACCAGACTTGCTTTTAACCAATTGAAGAAGTTCTGATAGCAACCTAGCTTCATTCCATCATGACTAAAGAAGAAATCTGGGTTCATGGAACGCAGTACAGGTACAAAATCCGGGGAGGGTTGAGCTTTGGGGATGTATAAGAAGCAGTCCGAGTTTAGCGACCTGCGAGCCATAGTCGGTTAGACTCCATCACGAGCAAAATTAAAACTATTTACCGGGCTACAGCGCCATTCAGTAGATGATCACCTCTGTATGCAAGTGCCTTCAATATGTATCGGACCAGATCTGTGTGCTGGGAATCGGCAATGCAGAAAGGTCCTGATCGTGTGGCATCGTGGAGGAAGTCGAGGAACGATGCATGGTGCGCAACGACAAGGTCTGTGTTTTCTACTTTGATCACGGAATGGAGGTTGCGCAAAATCAGACCAACATCCCCTGGATCAAGATCAAGCAGTTTCTCTATGTCGGAAACAGTCAGCGTAAATTTCGCCGCAATGACGGTAAAAATCCGAAGAAGTTGGGGTCTGGAATCCAGAGGAAGATCAGAGAGGATTCGAATATAGAGCTGGTCGAGTGTATCAAATGGCGACCCTAGACCGCACGGTTTTATCCCCAAAATAATCTCGAGACGCGTTGTAGGACGGAAGTTTTTGTCGTCAATGTATTTAATGATGGTCGATGCGTAGATGAAATATCCAGATGATTTCTCGACCAGGGTCTCAACAAGTTCCGGCGATGGCCAAGGCAAGGAAACCGTGGACATGGTGCTGCGGTGTTCCCGATGAATCCGGCTGAATTCGCTTCGCAAATATCTGCGGACATCTTCAAATGATTGGCGGATGTTCAAAGCACGGTGGAATCTATTCAAGTCCGGCTCATTGAACACCTCGGTGATGTGAGGTTCAGGTCGGCTGGCTATGAAAAATAGGACTGGCAGTGGTTCTTGCTGCATTGTGGTAGAAATCGACCGCAGTATTGCTTGCTGAATTTCCTGGCCATTGCACTCATCTAGCCCGTCGATGACGACGCACACCGGGTGGGTAAGAGGAGTCCGCCGACATGGTTCAATGATCAAATTCTGAATCTGGGCAGAAAACGACCGGTGCACAATCGCAGGATCGTTCTCGACTGTCTCTGCGATGGTGTTCTTCAATTCGGGGTTGACGCGTGCGAGTTCGTATGCAATTGTAGGGAATAACTTGCTGGCATTTCCGCGGGATGGATGGCCGCGTTTGAAGAAGAAACTCCCGCCAAGGCGGCCTTCTCCCTGCAACTTCTCGCAAAGGGACTGGGCAATGGCCGATTTTCCCGATCCCGCAGGTCCGTGTAGCCACAAAATACCGCTACTCGGCTTGTCTTCGTCGGAATGGTCACCCCCAGATAAGTCTACGATCCCATCGTCCTCATTCGAGTCGGAATCCGCATCCTTGGGTGGATAATAAAACTCATCGTCCTCCGACATCCAATTCTTTTGGGGTTCCGTTCCACGGGCCCATCGCTGCAGGACATCAAGCATTTTTCTCCGCGTGTCCGGATGACATTGGGGCTGTGGGTATCGATCGGCCGAGTCGTGAAACGCATCGCCCGCAATGGCGCGATGAAGAATATGCAGACCTGCATATCACCATCAGCGTTCGTTTGACGATACAGAAAATTTCAAAACTCACCAGTCTCGCCGTGATGTTGAATATTGTTCACATTCCCGCCAATGAATGTCCCTCCGTTGATACTCGTTTTAGGTTCGTGCAGCGGGCGCTCGAAGGGAAAGGAAGTATTCGTCATAGGGAGGGATCTCAGGGGAGGATCGGCCGGAATATGGTCAGGTTGGCTGCGTCCCTGCTCGAAATCGGCAGGATGGACATGGTAGTGGTCCGTCAAAAGATGTCGGGAGTTAAACGCGTCACCAGACGACTGTCGGGAGGGGCCAGAATTGGGAAGAAACGAATCCAGCGCGGATATGGGGGGCAAAGAATCCCTTGATTCAGAGCCGGTCGATGTTTGCCCAACATCGGGATGAGGTCTGCGGTCGGGACGCAGATCATGAGGCCTCGATGGCGTGTCACTAGACTCATGCTCATCCCATACTCTCAAGGGGTCTATGGGCGGGAATTGAAGTTCGTTTCCCGATTGTAAATGCGGATAATCGAACAAGATTGGAGTCCCTTCAGACGAACTCCCTGATCGGGATGAAATATGCTGACGCTGAGAAATATCTTGGCGAGAGTCAGGAAAATAATGCTCCGAGTGGCTCCAGACACACCATAGGGCAGTATCCTCACACCCCCTCGGCGTTCTTGAGTCCTCTCCACTCCCACCGGTCGACGATCAACGACATCTTGCGCCGAGCCGATTTTTAACCCAGGAGCTTGAATGCTTCTGATATTTACGCTCCCCGCAACGTCGTAGAAGTTCCCGCCGATAATCTGGAAGCCACAGCTGGAGGCGAACATGGGGGGGAGGGTAAAGCTGGATGAGGCGTGAGTGCGGCGGGCAGTGCTCATTGCTGTCAAATTGCTGCCGCGTGACGCGTCCGGCGCTCAAAGGGCGCTCATTTTACAGCAATTTAATTTGGGGTTGCTCTAGCTCTCCAGTCTGAGAGAAATTTCTCGATATCGAGTGTACAGCTGCCTGGGACCCTCTAGTTCTGTCATGAGAGAACCCGAATGACCGCAAGCGTTCAAATTAGATAAGCACACACTCGGCATCCTCCGGAGTCTAGACCTTTCCATGCCATCATTTCCCGATGCATGCCACTCACCCTGCTCACACCACGACCTGAGCCTGGACTCTTTACGATGACTCTCATGATCACCGGAGGGATTTGACCACCCTTCCATGGCCGTACTACGAGTCCCAAATGCGCTGCCTCCCCCGTCCGTCTTTGAACGGCAAGCTTCCTTGGACGGTACCCACCTTACTTCTCACACATACCAACAGCGACGCGTATTCGGATCCAGGCTGCAGTACAACGAGTAATTTCCTTCTCGGCCACCGCAAGGACGACCGAAATCGCGCTCTCAGCATTAGCAGTTTCCCCGCCACAGCGACGAGCAGCCAGTCGGCACGAGTCCTGATGGCTTCCGTGGCGCGGCGAGATACCAGTATCGCGCTCCCGCTTATCCTGGGATTAGGTGCGTGCATCGCGACGATTTCCTTACGGCGCAGATCGTGTAGAATATAATAGCGAAGCTCACGCTCGCGCAGGTATCTGCCTCGTCATGGCCGTCGGGATTGCGTTCATATATTTCCGCCACGCAAGGCTCACCGATGCTGCGGCTAGTGAGGTCCCGTCGTTGCCGGTGAGGACCTCGAACGAAGATGATGTCGAAATTGACCGCGATGTGGCGGGTACTCGGTCGCCCCCTGCGACCCCCGACCCCATCCCTGACCCCGACGCGGACCCTCTTGACGATAGTACTACCCCCACACTGTTGAACTTTTAGTTGAGTAAAAACTGGACCCGACACCGATCATCTTGCTAGGTTACAAACAAGGCTCGGAACTACCATGGCAGCGGGCTATTGACCGTTGATATATTACCTTTCAGTTCTACATCAACACAACGTCGACGTTTGTCGATGCGACAAAATGTCTGCGAACATTTTGTGATAATTCTTCATTGATCCAGGTCTAAGATACATCCCTCCTTACAGGTCAAACTTCTCTCTGGAGAAATGCCGTGTGCCAGTCTTTTCGCATCCATTTTGGAATGCACTTGGAAATGAAACAACGTAGCACCTCCGCCGCCTCGGGTCTTTCCGCGGGATCGGGTCGGCAGAGCTGGCAGACGAGTGGAATGAGACGATGGATGTGCTTGAAAGTAATGGAGAAATTATTAATACAGGTGTGCACCCAACATCTGGTCCGTATTGTCTCCTGGAATACACAGCTCCATATACTGGGGAAGTCTCTCAGCGGAAGGAGCCAGCTGGGGCGATAGACCAGCAAGAGCGTATTCTCGTGCCTCTCACTTTCTTATTCTAGATCCCCTGGTTCGGCGGTCCCAAACCTACCTACCTATCTTTGTAGGGGAAGTAAAATGCACTGGACAGAGCCTGCATTCCAGGTCATGATGCACCGAAACCCTCTGTCTTGAATCGGAAATTGTTCTGCACACATCGAAAGTGCAGACCGTGTGCTCGAGATAAATATCCCTGGGTTTGAACCAAAAGAACAAGATCTTCCAAATTACCGCTGACAGGATATTTCAACTCCGCCAAAACTCCGGTTTCTCGTATTGCTTGCAAACAACCCTAGGAGCCCAAATGATGATCCGAGGCGTGGATCTCCGATTTTAGACAAGCCGATTCATCATTCAAGACAGGGGTTAAGTGCAGTAGACTTAAACAGGAAATGAACCTGAAGCAATCTCCCCTTTGTTCCACCCCATCTTCATAATGCCTAGAGCGCTGACTCGTCCGATAGACCCTGAGGAGGCGACTCTGGGGAAGGTAGAGCAAGTATGGGCACACTTTCAACCATGGTTGGAAGCACGCGGATACATGCTGCGCCCGCGCTATCGACCCGGCTGGGTCCTTCCGCCGAGCGACTCCCCCGAGTACATGGAGACTCGTCTCTCGTCCGGCGAGGTTTGTCGCCTTGTTTTTTTGGGAGGTTGATTCACTCTATCGATGGGCTGTTAGAGCGAAGTCCTCGACGCCACACGTATATCCGACGGCGCCCAGGTTGTGCTCAAGATAGTCAAAACGGTGTCACCAGATACCCTCATTTCCGGGTTTCTCACCACGGAACCCGGCGCGGAGGCCTGTTCCCTACCGATCCTCGACCTGCTCCCCATGGACGAGAAACCCGAGCTGGCATTCATGGTCATGCCACGCATGCGAAATTGTCCGAAACCTAGATTTGAGACGGTCGGCGAAGTCATGGAGTTCATCCAGCAGGTTCTTGAGGCGAGTCGTCTCTTGGTTGAGTATTCAGAAACTCACTGACACCATTTCAGGGCCTCGTATTTTTGCATAGCAGGAACATCGCGCACCGGTTGGTCTTTTTCCTTGAACAACCAGTGTATTTATGCTAACCCCCAACAGCGATATATGCGCTGAAAACTTCGTCATGGACGCAACCCGCATGATCCCCGGTGGATTCCACTTTTCAGCGCCGATCGCGACCAGTGACGGTAAACACATTCTTCACCCATACAAGCCGGGCGACGATTCGTACCCGCACATCATAAAATCCCGCACGCAGGCTAGACCTGTGAAATATTACTTCATCGACTTTGGACTTGCGGTGCGCTTCCCCAGCCACGAGACTCGTGAACTGGTGACAGGCATCTGTGGCCGCCAACGGGAACACGTTCCCGAGGGGCTAGGATATTTCGCCGCGTCCGCCGCATACGCGCCGCGTCACTGCCGCGTCAGCCGCGGACACCGCCGCGTCCTTCCACACGACCGCCGCGCCCCTCCACACGACCGCCGCGTCCTTCCAGATGACCGCCGCATCCCATCTTAGGACCACCGCGTCCTCCGACTTCGACGCCGTGCACCGCCGCTGTCCAAATGACCACCACGAGATAAGTCTAGTTTACCCTCGTCGTTACACCACCAGCTCAACCACTACACGAGCACTGATGTTTTTACGTTGCCGCTGTACTGCCAGGTGTCAATGCACTTTAATTTGAACTAGGAGTCGCTGCTCCGGCCTCCACTCCCGCCGTTGAGTTGATCTATCTTTGTTGTACTCCCGGCACTTTACAGAAGTAGTTTATGCACCTAATGATTGATAACAGTTTTCCACATTCACGCACAGAATGGCAATAAATATTTAACGCGATTTCTTACAAACTAGCTGCCTTTAAATAAATAAAAAGTTTGCCTTTAAAAAAAAGGGTTGCTTCGACAGCACAGATCAACTACCACTATCATCTACCTCTATTGTGATCCACCCCTTGCCCTTTGCCACGACCGTACCGACGGGATTAGCGACGACTTGTTCTTTTCTTGGTCCTCTGCTTCCGCGGGGGCGGAGCTGGCGAATCATCTTCTGGCGCTTGGGAGCGGGAGTGTCTTCATCATCTTCGCCGTCCATCCGCGACCGAGATTTGGTTGACAATCTCCCTTGAACTTCGTCCTCCGTGTGTGACAGGATATCAAATTCAATGGGAGGCCGTCGAGTCTCCTGTGGAATGTAGCGCATGTATGTCTTCGGTCGGAAGGTGGAGTCGAAGACCGTGTGGTTGGCGTAAAAATCTCTGATAAAATCGGCAAATGCCTCCTTGTCCCAGTGCTTCTTGTGCCTCAACTGCTTTGGCTTTGTGGCAACGATCATGGCCCGTAAGGCTTTGTTTGACTCGAGGTGCACCGGCTCGATGGCTCTCTCCACAAGGTCATCGAAGGTGTCGCCGTTCAAATTCAGCGGCTCTTCGAGCTCGTACTGAAGGGCCAAGAGCTGCAACATGACCCGCCCGACAGTCAGCACCCGGCGGCGCCGCTCTAGACCAGGGACTTCAACCAGCCGAAAATCCTGTAGCCTTTCTAGCGGCCGCACCATCAACGCAGTGAGCTCTTCAACTGGGTTCCATAGTGGCTCTATAAACCACGTATCCACACGGTTGTCCTCAGCCGTCGGGCTGTCGGTGAAAAACGACTTATACGAGCTTACAACGGGGTGCTCATCTGGGAATGAAACCAAGAGTTTTGCGAGTGGAGTAACGGTACGTGACCTGCTTTTTACTTCCATACTTCCATATGATTTTCGTGGCTTGGAACGATCAGTATATCCATGAAATTGGAGGGTTTTCACAGAAATGAGTGAGAATGGATTCTACCACAACAATCCACACTGAAGACGTAACTATTAAATCATTTGGTTAGTCCAGATGAGTCATCAGCCACACTTGAGCGGATCTGAAGTTCGAGATCACCACTCAAGAAAGCTGTTTATTTGTATGTTTATAGATCGTCCTTATCCTCGTCTGCTTCGGGATCCAGCCGCTCCTCATCTCCCGAATTGTCTACTATCACTTCAATTATAATCAGATAGCCCGAAATTGCAAGATGAAGAACGCACCTTCCTCATTGCTGTCCTCATTGTGCTGCTCTGAGAGCCAGTCGTAAGCACAACAAGTAGAAACAGATCACAGTCACAGTACGCACCTTCATCAGCATCAGCATCAGAATCACCAGCTTCTACATCTTCCTCGCGGATGTGTGAATCGTCGGACTGGTTTCCCTGAGAACCTCGCAACAATAGGCTGTTTTGCAATAAATTCCTGAAGTTGTAGCGTCTTTTTGTTCTTCGATGTCGGAAGGGAATGGGTATATTTCCGATGGGTATGGGTACCGCTATTCTCGAAGATGGCGCCATTTCGATAGAAGACAACGGACCACTCCACCTCGCATGACCGGTGGCGCAAAGACGAACCACAAGTGCAAAGTGCCTCCAATTGGCGAGCAACATTTTGTCCAGGCGCAATCCGTACAGTGCACACAACGGCTTTGCACTCAATGATGCCGGCACATTTGTCACGGGAGAGCTTTCCTTTCTCAGCAGTAATAGCATCCGGCGAGCCGCGCCTCCCGGGACGCTTATCCGAGATCCAGTAAAATGCCAGCCGTGAAGTGTCTTCCACCTCTTGGCGTGTGAAATGACATCGAAAGCGGTGGTCCGGAAACCCATCCCAGGACGTCAGGGTAAAGTCCGGCAAGTTTTCCGAGTCATCGCCGTCCGCTTGATGCGGAGGGGATGGCACTGCAGTTGGAGCCAGATGCGAGGGAAGCCGAGAGAGTATTTGCGGGAGACTGGTACCAGGTAGCACTTGCATGAGATTAGCACAACTGTAAGATTTTTTTTGCAACATTACTCACACTCGGTCTGGAACACAATTTCCTCCTGCTCCTCCCTCACCCAGCCTTTGAGTTTCCCTACGGAAGACGAAGTCAAATGATGAAGGGTAGCGGTCCTTGGGAGCGAAATGGCATACCGTTGTGACCATAGTATGGTACAAGTTTTTTTTTGCGGTGTGTTTGAGAGGAATGCTCCGTCACACTAGGGATATGGACAACAACGAGCAGATAAACAAGCACCATTCCGTAGAGCCCGAGAACCGTGGATGTGGTAAACCAGGGCAAGGCAGCAGAATACAGCCGCCAGAGTAGACTGAGGCAATGCTCCCAATTTGTCATTGCAAGCAGGATTATGAGAAGAGCGTTGAGGGCGAGCAAACTTATCATGAGTCACGGAGAGAGAGAGAAAGTATAAGTCGCCATTGCCTAGCGACCGTGTCACATCAATTATTCAGTAACGTTTCCCTATTTCACGTACCGAGGAAACACTATATGATGCAAATTTCTCGTGAATTGGAATCAGTCCCTTAAATGAATCCTGTTTACGATTGCTTAAGCAAACTAGGTTGAGACGTGAAATTGCTTAAGACCGGGGTTAAGCGGTTTAAGCTGATTAAGCCCCATATAACTACTACATTGTTTTCGCCAACCATCCCAGACTCTCAGTCGGTGGACCAGCCGGATAAAGCGGATTCAGCAGCTTGATCAGCCGTCGTGGCAACCGGTCGACCAGCCGAGTCAAGCGGATTCAGCAGGTTGATCGGACTGGAAGCCGATTCAGCGAATTCAGCGAATTTAGCAATTCAGCGTATTAACCCGTAACACAATTGCCAGACGCTTGAAGGCATCCTAGGGCACGTCTAGGTTGTTTGAATGATGAGATTTCGTTGCTGATTGAGCAAAAAATGCTTACCGTCGGAGATACTATCCTCATCGTCGCCGGCCCCGACGCCAACGACACCCAAGGACCCAGCACACCCAGGGGGCAATATTGTTGCGAGTTGACCTACCTACCTACCTGCCAGCGACGTGTGTTGGGTCCTGTCTGTAAAGCCAAACAGATTGATGCCACTCAGATGGTAAGATGTGGCATATGATCGGAACATACCACTGACCAGCGTTCGAACCATCGAAGACCACCGGTCTGAATCGAGCTGTAACGGTGCACGGTCCAGAGCGCTAGACATCAATGTGGATTGGGATGAAGAGAAGACAGATGTGAGACGATGATGGACGAGAGAAAGACCTTGTAAGTGACGCTGTAACGCGTGACTGACAAAGCAGAAAGAAAATTGTAACAAGAAATTGATTGAATGATCTCGCTTCGAACGCCAAGGCCAGTGTCTCTTGTCTCTAACCATCACCTTCCCCCATCTATCTCTTCCTCTAATCCTCTACAGCTGGATCTCCATTCACGGACTCATCAGCATGGAACCGCTGCCTCCGCCTTCATCATGCTCGGCTTTCCGTCTCACCGAGTGGCACGGTGGCATGAGATGAAAATGACTTTCAGTGTGGTGTGTACAGTGAATTTATTGAGTGCAAATACTAAAATATTTCGCTCCGGAGCTCAGAGTCTGTCATTCTTCTGATGGCCACCAGAGTTATGGTGAATTTGTCGGATAAATCCGCTTAAACGGGTAAAATCATTAAAGGTGATCCAGCGGGTAAATCTGCTGGAGTTGATGTAGCGGGTGAATCCGCTGAATCTGCTTAATGTGTCAGGCACAGGGAGAAATACTGTATTATGTGGAGCTTAAGCTGCTTAATCCGCTTAATCCCGATCTTAAGCAATTTCACGTCTCAACGTGTTTTGCTTAAGCAATCCTAAACAGGTGACAGCCCTTAAATAGGGAACATCTCAATGGACATTTATCTAAGGTGTCTTTGTGAAAGTATACTGCAATATTGGCGGACGGGGAGGTGGATCGCTGTCACGTTGCTAGTTCAAGTTGGCCGCGCCCCTATGTACTGTTGACATATTTCAGTGGAATCACTTAGTACGAGAGTGAGGTGGCACAGACTATATAGTGTAATAACAATTTTTGAGCCTGGAAATGGTGTCTGCGGATCCGTAGACAATGCTCTGGTATCGGTGATTTTACATCTGAACGTACCAAAGTATATTCCTGCCATTTTTTTTGGTAAAATGTGGTATCTCCACAATTCAAACACTGAATAAGGATCTGTTACATTAATACAACCATTCTATACAAAAATTCGATGAAAATGCCCCGATGATCTTCGTGGAAACCGCAAATCTCCTGTATTATGCCCGGACCGGCAACGCCGGTCCGAGACATCGGAATCCGGTGAATCAAGGACAGAGTTTCAGCGGTTTCCAGTGTACCTACAACGGACTTCGCTGTACTCCACTGCTTTCATAAATATTTGTCCTCGTTCCAATGAAATGCGTTGAACACCGGCTCGACATTCGTTGTATTTCGTTGTATTTCATTGAAGCTTCCCCCTGCTCCAGTGGTCCCGCCGGAGGGTTGTCACATCCAATGGAACCCACCGCATTCCCAAGAAAATTCCGACGGAATCCGGTCAGCTGTCCCAGTAATTCAGCGGACTACAATGGTCCGCCCCATAATCACAGTGTACTCTTCACCATGTTCTGTCGTACATACACCATGTTCCGTCGTACATACAAAATATCCGCTGGAATTCACTGTACCCCAACTAGGCTGGTTCACTGGTATTCAGTGGTAAGTACTATGTCGGCATTGGCAACCAGTGGAAGTCACTGTATTCGACCCCCTGTTCCAACGGAATCCGACGGAATTCGCCAAAATTCATCGGAAGTTCGATGACATCTACTGCAAATCCTTCACCTTCTCCCAAAATTCCTCTGGAAGAAACTCATCTTTTTTCTCCGCCTTCTTTTCAATCAACTCCTTGTACAGCAGCATCAGGACGGGCACGGTGAAAGTGCCGCCACTGCCGCCAATGTGCCGTCGATTGCCGCCATATTGGGCGGCAGTGGCGGCACTTTTCGTCACACTGCCGCCATGTCACGCCTTGTATGCCGCCATCGCCGCCCATCTACCTGTAATGATTAAGAAATTTCAAGGCATGAAACACTGGCAGACGAATAGCTTGGAATTATAGACATGAATGAGGTCCGAGTCAATAGCTCGGCAGTTTATTCCAGCATTAAGAACTACTACACTTGATAAATGTCAAAGCTCGGACTGCTTTCCTTTATTGAGTCTCGTACTTCTGCGCACTCTCAGTGGGGTTGGCTTCGGTCGACATTTCGGCTTCTTGAGCCTCTGGTGGGGTGGGTCTTGCTCGAGAACGAGCAACCCCGAGTCAAACATGTTGGCGCCGTCAAATTTCCTTTTCTTCGTTGTGGAGACCGAGGCGGAGTGTACACAAAAGGTGGGTACAGAGAGAAAATGTGGGTGCAAAGCGCGGAGAGTTACTCAATGCTCATTTGCCACCCACGCATAGACCAACTGCTAGTCGGCTAGATAAAAGCTTGACAACATTGATTGAACTTAGAGAATTGTAAGGGCTAATCAACACAGATGAATTAACTTTCAGGTTGCGAAAAATTTAGGGTACTTCTAAGACATGTTGGGGAGGATCCTAAATATTTCTGGGGAAATCGGACAGACAGAGGCAGCGTAGGACTAGTCGACTTTATTTGGGTTTTGTTTGCACTCCCAATGATCTCGGAATCGCAAGGGCTAATCAACACAGATGATATAATTTCCAGGTTGGGAGCGATCTAGGGTGATTCTGATGCATGTTATGGATGGAAATCGGACAGGCGGACGCAGCGTAGGACTGGTTGATTTTTATGTGGGTTCTGTTTGTACTCCCAAAGGTCTGGGAATTGCAACGGCTTCTCAACCAATACAATTTCATTGTAGGAAGCACTTATAGTTGTGGGTACAATGTGCAAACTTCATACCTACCAGCAACGAATTGCCGCCACTTGGGGAAAATTGCCGCCACCGACGTCACACTGCCGCCACGTCACAGATGAAACTGCCGCCCACCTGCCGCCCTCAAACTGGAGTGCCGCCAACACTGCCGCCCAACCATGCCGCCCACACTGCCGCCAGTGACGCCCACTGCCGCCCAAAAAAGTCTCATGTCCGCCACATTGCCGCAACCCAAAAGGTAAACTGCCGCCAACTGCCGCCAACTCAGTCGGAAATTTACAAGTATATGACCATGCACCCTTCTTTTCTTGCATTAACTCGGCGTATAATTGACAACAAAGTATGTAGGCAATGTGCATACAACTGTGTAGGCAATGTGCATACAACTGAGAAACCCAGACCAGGCACAGGGTGACCGTGTGCGTCGGACTGCCGCCATTTGTTGCCGCCCACACTGCCAGCGACTGCCGCCATGGCGGCACTTGGCGGCAATTGGCGGCACTTTCACTTTGCCCCATCAGGACATGCACAGCAAAATCGTAATTTGTGTCTGTCATCTGACGAAGCTGGGCCTCGTATCCACTGAGCCATGCGTTGAGCTGCTCAGCCGTTTCTGTGTTGAAAGCACGGGTTGTGTGGGGCTGCCCGTTGTCGTCCAGGTGAACATTGATTAAATCCGGTTGTGATCCGTTGGTTGGCGCAGGATTGCACCACACGCGACACAGAATATCTGTTGCCCGATGTCCGATATAATGCCAGGCATCAACAATAAATTTTGTTGTAGCAAGCCAAGCACTGTTGGGATCCTGAGTCACAATATGGCGAAGAAAATTGCACGCATCGTCATATGCAATGAAACTAGGTTTCGAATCGGGATGAGCCTCCCAAATGTTGTTGATTATGGCCAGGACTTGAGATGAGCTTTCCGAATTATAGCATTTCCCCCAACCAATGGGGCAACCACAAGACCATTGCACTGTTTGCAAACAGTACGTTGTTCGTGCCCGAAATGTATGCATAACGGCATCACCAGAAACACCATTCAGCTCCGGAAGTTCCGAGTGAAGGTTAACGGTCTGGCTGGGTGTGTTAGACTGGTTGCGGATGACACGTTGTACACCTGGAAAAGAAAGGCGGGAGAATCTGTTCAGATATTTCCCATGCCACTCCTTGTGGACTTGGTTGCTGCAAGTCACTGCTCCAGGGGAATGAACCGGAAGTCCGCACGGAATGATACCACAAATATTCCGCATCTCCAGATGGTCTCGGCAAAAACGTCCATTTTTGAAGTTGACCAGTGGCTTTTTGCAGGTGCTGATAGCACAGATCTAATAGACTTTATCAATCCGGGGCTGAACGGTGTATTGTGAATGAAGACACACCCGATGAGTGATGGTTTTCCCATCCATGACCGCCATGCGCACATAGCCACGACCGGTCCCTGTGATTCGTTCATGCTGTGTTGGATGTACAGAAAGTCCGGGCGGGATTTGACTAGCTTCTGGAATAGGCTCTGCACCGTTTGCCTAGAAAAGTCAGCCAACAAATCCAAAAATGTAATGAATACACTTACTGCATTTCCACCCTCTCCTCCGTCAACTCCAGCATCACTACCTTCAAGAACAGCTCCTTCTGCTTGCAAATCGGATGTGTAACGCTTCAGATGCGTGCAATTGACACATCCATGATTCATCGCCCCCGGAACTACGCCACCGTCCCGTCCAACAACGTCTCTGACTGATTCAGCCAGGACATGTGAGCTTGAGTGGGCAGGGACAGTGAAGGTGGCTTCCATTCCGTGGGACACAATTAACCTCCGTGAAAAATGTTCAAAGTAGAGGCGTTGTGATTGTCTAGTTGTGATCTGGGGCTTCGCACCAATGGTATCATTGAGCCAGTCGGCAAAATTGGACCACCCCGAATGGAATCGGAGGATGGCATGCTCCTGTGCAAGAGCCAGCCTACGGTGCATCCAGATCCCCCCTTTGGAGACGCGTAGATAGGAAGCATCACATTCCAAGCGCTGCACACGTCCGTAGGAACTGCTTTCAAGACGATATGTGATTCGGTCCGGGTAATATTCCGCTTTGCATCTCCCGCAATATGCGACAAAGAGTTGCGCTTTGACCCAGCGAAAATCACGATTGAGTAAATTGACTTCGAGTGGTTTTTCGTGCCGTGAGAGAGCAGGAGGGTCAATTGGTGGACAGATGACACAATTAAGACGTGTGGTACAGAGAATGACGTGCGGAGGAGGGAATAGCGATGAATCTGTGTCTGTATCGGAAATTCCCAAGAGGTTATACAATTGTTCGAGATCCTGGCAGAGTCGTCGGCTCAAATCAGCCGCAAGGCCATCTTCATCCGGTGGGAAGTGGGGATGCTCATGCTTATTTGCAAAAGCATTTTCGAGAATGGCTGTAATACTGCGGAGCCAAGCAGTCTGAATTGGCTGTCGGGGTCGGTTTCGCTGATTCAAGTGCAGCCTGAACAAAGGGTAGGTGGCGGAAAGAACAGTAAGGATGTATAGTGCTCTTTGCAAGGAGAATTGGTCAATGAAATACAGCTGAAGGATGACAATGAAGTGCCCGAGTGTTGGGATCATTGTGGTATAGGTCAGAGCCTCGGAGGCAAACACGTAAGCAAGAAGGATCATAGCGCTGATTTGGGCACGAGAAATTGCAGCTTTTTTATTCTTCTTCCTCCTTGTTCATGTTCATGAGGAATTCAAATGTGTGGAGGATGCACCAGATTCGGGAAATCTACGCCAGGGATTCACCGTCATTTCTCACTGTCTGGATCAAACTTCCGAACCGAGTTGGAGATGATTGCCCGACAAGATGGATTCATGACGCAAACGGATTTCGGGCACCATAAGCTTGAATAGTATTCACGTCACTCTTCTGAATCCTGAAATGGCGTTCACAACAACAACGAGATATATTAATATTAATATCACGATTCAATCCACATAAAAAAAAGAAGAGCGGTGGCCTACTTGTACTAATAGCGTCGGACAATTAAGCTTTGTGAGGATATATGTGGTGTCAACCCGGGATGAACCGTGGTTGAAGCTGTGGGTGTGTGTAGGTGCCATACCCCTTTGGGACTTATTACCGAGTCAGCGAGAGCCTGTTGAAATTACGCTACATTTTTTGTAAGTGACCACGTTGACTTCAGCGCGTAGTTTACCCGTGAATTATCCATTGATATGGACATTCGTCAGAGGCCCATCCACGATAACCCAAATTCAGATGTAGTATTCGAGTAAGGACAGACAACGAGGCCGAGTAAAGACAGACAACTTCGGGGCCGAGTAACAACGGACAAACGGAATGGAGTAACGACAGTGGGATTTCGATCTTAGGGACGCCACATACCGGGAATCACAGATGGATACTTTAGTCCGATTCATGGTCAATCCCGTTGGAGTTGCGCGATGACCCTTTGTGGTGCGAGGGGCCGGCAACGGGAGTAGTGTCCCTGCGATGGCGCTTACTATCCATGCGCTGCTCCCCGTCCCTGCCCTTATTCTTCTTCCTGTCATCTTTCTCCTCCCTCTCACGCTTGCGCTTCTTCTTCTTCTCCTCATCCTTCCGGCGGATCTCCTCGTCAGCCTTCGCCTTGTCCAAATAGGTGTTCCACTCGGAGCGACTCATCCCAGCAAACTTCTTCTTGAGACGCTCCTTCTCCGGCTTCTCAACCCACTCCACGGCTTCGCCAGAAGGGTCATCACGTAAACGGCTTTCTCGAAAGATCAAGTCGTCGTTGTAATGTGTAGTGTGTTTGAGTCGCATGGCCAGCTGTATATGCTCCGTTTTGAAAGCCCGTCCTCGAAAGTCTGAGTCGTAGTCTACACCCATCAGTGAGAAGGAGCTGCGAAGAAAAACAGAGAAGTTCGTACCATGCGGAACCCGAAAATTAGCTCCGTCAGCCCAGTTATCCTTCATCCATGCTTCGGCTTTGTTGTAAGAATGATAGCGCGCTACCATGACTCCAATGGTTTTGGCGGTAGGTGGCTTCGTCTTCGGACCCTCCAGGATCCGCCTGAGGAAAGGGATGAGTGGGTCCTCAGGCTTGTCGGTGACGGCCTGATTGATCTCTGCTCGCTCTCGAGCTACTTCTAGGGGTTTACTCTCTGGTCCCTCGAGGTTCTATGGTTACGCAAGTTAACAAATGCACGTAATAGGATTGATAAGTGAGCGGTAATGACTCACGCCTGTAGGTTGTGTACCCTCTTCATAAAAGATGTCACAAAGAAGACCATCAGGAATGCGCTCTAGCTTGTAATTGTCGATGCGCAAGTCCAAGATGGACGGAAGGTCTCCTGACACAAATTGGGCAACAGTTCCCAGATTCACACGGCCCCCAGTCGCCCGACCCTTGACACCAATTTTGCCTCTAGCATCCTCTGTGCAGAAACAGTAAGTACAACTCTATATCAACAATAATGAACGTACTTTTGACCGGGCTCAATTCAATAAGTTCTTTGACAGCTACCGGCAAAAGCTGCTTGAGTGAGGTGTGATACGACGTTCCGGCGTCGTCTTCAGTCTCGATGACAGAGATCCTGTCGCGGGGGAGCCAAATTTCTCTGGGATCAGTGCCGCCAAACTTCACGATGACTGAGGCCGATATTCAGCTTGAGATATACAATTGGGTGAATTAAAAAACACACCGGGGAGATCATTGGTCGCTTCAGGGGAGAAATTGCCGTTGCCGGGGCTCTGGATATGGTCACCTGCATTGTGGAGGCTGTGGTTCTTGCCCGAGTTTCCCCCATTACCATCAAGGTTCTGGCCAGAGCCGTTTCCCATATGTGGGCTGGGACTTTCAGGCTCCTCGATGTCGCTCTGCTCAGACCCTTCTAAGAAACTACTAAGTACAGATGACTTTTCATCTAATTCCGTGACCATATGAATAAATTGACGGAAGAACAGGGCCATTCACGAAGCTTACCCCCACTGTCCGACTCGGAGTCTTCTTTCCGCGCCTTTCCCTTATCTCCGAGCTGTTTATACTGAGGAGGAGGATCCGTCTTGGTGCCTGCTTCGAAGAGCTTCTTGTTGGCCCTAAAGATCATGAGTCTGACAATGACATGAGAGAAAGTGTTTATAAAACTCACCCAGCAGCCGGCACAACCTGCGACTTGGCCTCCGAGGTATCTTGCTTTGCCTTCTCTGCGCTCGTCTTCGGAGCAGCAGGATTGCCACGAGGGTAAACAAGAAACTTCTGATATGCTTCTGCGAAGGCAAGGCTCGGGTCTTCCATCGCTTTGTTCAGGATGATCTTGATTTCATTGACATTCTGCTTGTTGGGTCCCGAGCTCGAAATCGGAATCCCAAGGGAGGTGGCGATAACGATGAGGTCGGCGCGGCGCAGGTTTCTGATAGGTCCTGCTTTCATGTCGGCGAGAGCCGCGACAGCGGCAGAAATGTCAGCGGTACTCAGGCTTTCTGAGGCCATTGCGAGAGAGTCGAGAGAGGTAGTATATAGTTGCACGTGGACATCGGGGACCAACGGATCTCACCGTATCCACCCGTTGAGGAATTTGATTTTTTATTATCACGAATTCACTGGAATCCAGTGGTTTCCAACGGAAATATACGACCTCAGCACAAGACAGGGGTATCCGCCGGAAACGTGATCCTGTCAGCGGCAATCAACGAAGGACACTATCAGACACTATCTAATCTGTGATGTACATGCGAACCCGGTGCGATCCGATAGACACCGGTGTACACCGGCGTCCGTTCAGGGTCCGGGCATATAACACCAAATCTCTGCATTGTGTGTTGGCAGTAAACATCCAAAATCTTGACACACGAGTTGATCTGCAGGATTTCGATTGGATATTCAAGTAGGTGTATTATATACAGTGCCTCAGGATATGTTTCCCAAAAACTAATTCTGGGAGTCAATCTCGATTGCTTCTTCAACAAGTGGCTGTGCAAACAATCTGATCGTGAACCACGTTGAGGACCTTCGGGGGCGCATTTCAATCTATATGTTGGGTTTACAACACTATCTAAACTGTATACACATTCTAGGAGATTTGTGTCGGCCTGGGTGGCTTCCACGGTCAGATCGGCGCGGAACTAATGACGCGGCGCCATTGGGTACTTCGCCGCGTCGCGCCGCACGTCTCTCAACCTCGATATTTCCATACACATTGCACACTCTACAGATTATCAACACAAGGGCTTCTCAAATCTCGATTTTGGGGTCTTCATGGGCCAGCATTAGAGCCACGAAATGGTGTTCGTACGGTGCGCACAAGTGGCTGTGCACATAATATGATCGTGAACCACGTTGAGGACCTTCGGGGGCGCATTTCCATCTATATGTCGGGTTTACAAGACTATATAACCTGTATACATATTCTAGGAGATTTTCGTTGGCTTGGGCGGCTTCCACGGTCAGATCGGCGCGGAAGTAATGATGCGGCGCCATTGGGTACTTCGCCGCGTCGCGCCGCGCGTCGCTTAAACTCTATATTTTCATCAAAATTGCACACTCCAGAGATCACCCAAACCATGGCTTCCAAAATCTCGATTTTTGGGGCTTGAAGCACCAAGGAGCGGTGCCGGCAGGACTCTCATTCTCGATTGATTTCAACAAGTGGCTGTGCACCGTGCACTTCGCCGCGTCGAGCCGCGCAGCTTGTACACCCAATACTCTCACTCAAATTGCACACTCAGCTATATACCTTTATTATGGCTTCCTTCTCGTTCAGATTTGGCCCTGAAAAGCAGAGATTGGCATCATGCATGTTGCCTTCAACATACGACAGTGAAGAAAACAATGGAACATTGGACAATGTTCAGATTGACAGAACACAAACAGAATAAGCGTCGGATGAGAGATGAGGGACTGGGGTTGGTTTTGCGGGACCGCCACGTGAAGAGTGGTGTGCGCCGCGTCAAGTTTGGTGAGCGCCGCGCCGAGTATGGTAAGTGCCGCATTGACTATACTGAGCGCCGCGTCGAGTATTGTGAGCGCCGCGTCATGTGTCTGACACGCCGCGTCCCTCACTTTGAAGCGCCGCATACCGCCGCGTCATGCGGCGGTATCGCCGCGTCCAAAAGGAGGGACGCGGCGAATTTACCAGGCACTTCGCCGCGTCCGCCGCGTCATCGCCGCGTCCCGCCGCGTGACCGCCGCGTCCAACATTGACTATATGGTGTCAAGCACGACGTACATTCAAGGAATTTAAACACTTTATTGGCCATCTTACACCCATACAGGGGGGCTACATGCCCTGCTTGATACGGAGTACTTACAGTCTCCAGAACGTGCGAACGGCGGTCGCCAATTTTGGACCGCCGCGTCAACCGCCGCGGCAGCGCCGCGTCACCGCCGCGCCCACTTGACGCGGCAAATTATCTTTGCCCGTTCCCGAGATATCTGAGACCTTGCCATACGACCCTTTTAAGGTCCGTCTCGTCTCGTTTTACACAAACCAACGCTCAAATTCACTGACCCAACTCTCAGGTGGATATTCACCTCGTTGGGCAGATGCTATGGATCGATTTTCTCCTGGTACGTAAATTAATGCGTCCCCCAGTTGTTTAAAGCTCACCGAACTCTAGGAATATGATGGTCTCCATTGTCTCATACCATTCGTCCATAAGCTCCGCCACAACGATCCGGCTCAGAGGCCCGATGCGGCGGAGGCGTTGGAGTTGTTTCAACATCAGGTCATGTCAAACTTGGATGCGAACGCGCTGGCGCAGCCAATTACTCCTGATTATTTGATCAAGGGAAATAGATAAAGGGGTTTGTTCTACGTTAATGATGTACCTATGAAGCGGTTTTTATGACGCATTATGCGCATGCTTTGGGTCTGATTCGGAAGACTTGTTAGACAACCTGGCAGCTTGAACCGCAACATAAATGATCATACGAAACGAACACAAGGAACGACACCAAAAAGCCGATTCGTTCATTCGATTAGTTTTCCTACGCCGCGAGTATTGGGACGAGATACGAGGTACACGTGGAGGTACAGCAAAAGTACAGTTGCAAGATGCACTCAGAGCAGAGAGCAGAATGTCGAGATGCAGGAATTTAAAGGAAGGAAGGGATAAAGAGTTGGTGTGTTTGATATTGGCGGGTGGAAGCGTATGTGGGATGGCGCAAGAGAACCAGCGGAGGGAGAGGTGTACAACAAGCACAAGAACAGCTGCAATTTCACGGGTTAAAACGCATCATCAAAACGCCTCCTCGCACACGCTGTGGAAAACATCATCGCGAGGAGGCGAAGCGCGGGGACGGACGGAGGGGCACACGGATGCAGAGACGGAAGTCCGCGGACGCACCACCAGTACGTGCATGCGGCGTAAACGGAAACGGTGAGTTCGCTCGGTAATGCCGCTTCGGCATCGCCGGCGGCGTGGGGGTGTGCGACGGCTGGGCGGGGAACGCGTCGAGAAGGGACGTGCTGATGCGGGCTGCCGGTGCCAGTGAGGAGGCCGAGCTGGATTTGGATTTGGGAGGGGGGCTCGGACTCGGGCTCCCGGGGGAGACGGTGATGGGCTGGCGTCCGCGGAGGGGCGGCTACTGTGGGGAACGCAGGGGCGCGGGTGACGACGCTGAGTGCGGATTCACGATGGGGCCAATGTAAGATGAGAGGAGCACGCCTGTTTCTTTGCTGCACGCGGATCAGCGGCGCGGAGCCTGAGGGCCGCCCTCCTCAGAGACGGTGGTGAGCGGGGTGGTCGGATATTGCGAGTCCGAGGTGCAGAAGCAAGAAGAACGCTTCCGTGGCCATGGGGACTAGGAGTAAGAGGCAAATCAAGAATCTTCAACTTGGAAAAGGAAGAAGTGCCGCTTATTTGCTCCTGTTTGACGGCTCCCTCCTCGGCTTCTTCTTCTTCGGCGGTTTTCTGCAATTTCGCCTCTTTCGGCGGTGGTTCTTTCTTCTGGACGTTGTGGGGGCTGTTTGAGGCAATTCAAGCCAACTCTTTCCAAATCCAACCCAGGAGCGCTGGAATTTTACACTTCTAAATAACACTTTTGACTCGCCATCCGCGCCCACCTTTGGGACTGACTTGCCATCGATATATATATCTGCGCATCTCTCTCTGAATCTTTTCGGCTTCCCTTATGGATACCAACCACTCCAGCTAACGAATGATCCGTCCCACCCTCCATCTTCGCCTTCTCCGCACCACGTTCCGGACAACCCATAGCGGTTCGATTCGTAACCCATTCCGGTTTACCGCTTAGCCTCAGCGCGCTCTCCTTGCTCTGGTGGTTTAGTACCGTCACACTCTACTGTGCCCAGCCTCAAAAGTACGTCGGGGTTTGCGCTGTTCCGTGCGCTCCTGGGCCGTACCCTGCGTTCGGATTTCCTGTCTCTCTGTCTGCTTGTCGATTCATTCAACAAACTCTTCGAGTCCGTGTCATCCCTCCCGTGCTCACAGATTCCCGGCAAGTCCCGACTCATTAAGTTCTCTCTCTGCAGCGCGAAACCATTGGAGTACGGATCAGAAAGTTCCTGCGTATGCATTCGCGGAGTTTGGTATGTCGTGTATGTCGTGCAATCGCAAGCCTGGAGACACACCTGCACTGCCGACACCGAGTCGTTTGTGCTCGCTCGTCCATTATCCTCAATAGTCCTCTCAGTGCACTCGTCTGCGTCCGCATCTGTCCGCGTAGCTGTTTGCCGGGGGACTCGGGGCCCGGAACTCGGGCCAGGGACTCGAAACAACTCGAATGAACCAATCGAGGCAGAAGGCAACAGGATCCGAGTCCTCACCAACCTTGGCACGTACAATAACCTATACAGACTTGCATGAATGCTCACATGCCGAAAATCGTGCAGCGGGGCGACCAGGCATAAGCACACCTGGGGCGGGTACGAAAGAACCTTGCGAGGTACTCATCTGTTGAATCTGGATCATCAACCTAAGACTGCTGACTGCCGACTCCCCGCGGTAAGATCGGCAGGCTGCCATGTGCCATGGGAGGCATGTGGGCGAGGTGCGTCAACTTGGATGGGGATGGGCGACTCTTGCGCCGCGTCTGCCTCCGAGTATGTCCGCATATCCGTCTGCCGGGGGACTCGGTAGTCGGGCTGGGGAGTCGATCGAACTCGAATGAGGACGAATCGATCAAGACCGAAGGGAACGCGAAACAACATTGATAACAATCTGTACAGACTCACTGGCATAAATGCTGGCACTAGTATTCGGTGATGCGCCGAGGTGTTTGTTCTATTATAATCCGATTTGTTAATTTGTCCCTGTGAGCGAGCGTAACCCGCGGGTACGCACTCAAACTTACTCCAGGTCGATTTGAACTCTGATTAATCCAACTGCAGAATCACTCCCCCGCGTTAGCGCGGGGCTGCCATGGCCCATGGGAGGCATGCGAGCGAGGTGCGTTCGATACTGTCTCCACTTTATATCATCGAAATTTTCGTCCTTCCTTCATCTCCGTACCCCATCCCATTCCATTGCACTCTATTCCGAATCTATTTGATTCTATTCTACTCTACCTCAACAGTGAGAACTCCGGCAGCACGCCGGGTGCCTCAAAATGCATGGGAGTCATGGGAGTCTTGGACTCCCAATTACCGTCCCACGCCCGTCACGGTTTCATCTCCTGCCATCGAAGAAACTTGGTTGCTGCTTGCATTTACATGAAAGGTGATTGAAGGCAAGTTGAGAGACACCTTGGGCGCCATTCCTTGATTCTGTGAAGGAATTCAGCCAGAAATCGATCAAAAGGGATCCGACACCGCGAGCGAACCGGTTGAGTTGGAGTGTTCACCCGGAGACAACTGTCATTTTGGATGCTTGACGGGGCGCTCGAATTCCCACTTGTGATATTGTATCTGGTGTCCCTTAGTCTTTGGCCGAGAACAAACAACAAGAGATAAAAGCTCTGACAGGGTAGAAACGAATCGGTCCTAGCACCCTGACTCAACAACGGTATCTACTCACGCAGCAGGCCATAATAACGAGGGTCGGAAGAATTGAGTAAAGATCTGGAAGGAAGACTATAACACCAGAAATAGGGGAAGCACAGTAAAGTACCCAATGTTGCACCTTTTCGCTGCATTAGGTCACAGTCTACATAAAGAAAACCGGCGTACCGAATCCTACAGGTGCTCCAGGGAAGTTGGCTCTGACTGACGTCAGGGCAAATACGGCACCCACAGGAAGAACGAATAGCTCTGTGTAGAGATGATGCTGATGAAATATGGTGGTCGATGCACATATTATCATGAAGGCTGTCGCTACTAGCCCTGTAGATATTTATTAGAAATGCAAATCGAACCGATAGCTGAGTTACTCACAGTCTGTTACCGCGATAGCCATGACGAAGACTTTTGTCGCAATTGACCTGCGGATTTCAAAAACGAATAGAACATTGGACAGGCGAACATCCCCCGCAGTTATCTGGAAAGGTTTAGAGTAAATAACGTTTATATCGAAGTTCCTGCTGGGGATCAGACCGGATATATCAGATACAATTATCATACACTGCAGTTCCGAAAGATCTTGCAATACTAGTGGCAATATATCCTCCTGTGTCATTATTGACAGCTAGAGCATAAACTGGCGCATAATAAACGTCAAACGGATATTGCTGCAAGCTTGATTGCGATTTTCCGCTGAGAGGTGTGACCAGAGGGTTTGCGCCAACGATTTTCGAAACCGTTCTGAATGTAGGAAAAAGTGGTGCTACATCAATATCACAGACCGCAGTACTGTTGTATTGATATGCAGGAGGATAGGGTGGTAAAGCCTTGAACGTTGGACTTGTGCTGTCGAGATAGCCACTATTCAAAATGTCACTTAATAGACAGCGCGGCGAGAAATTACAATGATTCTCACTTATTGATGAAGATATCTGCAACAAGTGAAGGCGAATTGGTGCAGCCACTCGGCAATATTACAGGAAACCAATCAAGTATGAATGTTCTTTCCACTGGATCGACAGATGCAAGTTCTACTGCAAAAGCCAGCTATTTCGAACAGTCAAAGTCGGATTCCGTAGGAAAAGTGAGACAACTCACAGAAACATCTTTTGAGGAAATTAATTCTGGAGGAGTCACAACGTTGAGAGATTTGATGCTGAGATGGGAAACTGCGCCGATGAAAATGCTGGTGATAATGGTCACAAGGAGAATCGAAAGTAACCAGAAACGTGTCATTTTGTTGTTGAGGCCAAGCCCCCCCTTTGCAGTGAGCCCCGGTTTCATGGAAGAGTATCGAAATACATGCTTGAATGTCTGATGTTAATTTATAGGAACTAGATAACACATGTTACGAGCAGCATATGTCATCTTCTACTGCTGCGTTGCAGAAATGACACAGATGCCACGCACCGTACTAAGGGTGCGATAGATTCTTTAATGGCCCGAGAATTGCAAGGTCTCCACACTGTCAAAGAGTGTGTTATATTTTACATCATCGTGTACGACATGCATTTCATCAGATGAATAGCTGCGAAGAGACCCACTTAAATGAACCGCTCAAATGAACGTATGGCCGGACCCGGCCGAAGGTGCGTGTTTAACACGTTTTCCACTTGCCACCGGAGAATGGCGCACGATCTGCTGCGCACTTACACTCGAGAACATTGGCACTCGACATTCTCTTTCGGGGAAGGCTACTTGATGATGCTTTCAGGCATATATCGACGATTATCACTGCGTTCAAATCGGATGCGTGACCAATTGAACCAATTCGATAATTCGACAATTCGACAGACCCTTCAACTTGACACGACGTTCTGTAACCTAGGTTCTACAGGAAGAGCGCCATCATGGTGCCAATAATGTAGGAGTATAGTGCTACGACACTCGTGGGTTTTGCACGAAGACTATCTGCACCACTGCTCTGACCATCTACCAAGAAAATTGGAAGTGCAAAGGAGTCAAATTGAATGTTAGTTTTGGTACCAGTCTCACTTCCAGCATTTGGAGAAGCACCAATATAGACCAGCGTGATCGTATGCTCCGTTTCGTTAGCCAATGTAGGCGGAACCATACGCAATGGCGGGAACTGACTCGGCATGCATTGAGGAAGCACGAGTTGACCACCTGAATATGTGTCGATTGTGGTGGTCGTATTTAGACCATCGAGGATGACTGAGAAGACACCACCATCGCTTGATGTCACCATATGAACCATGACGCTAGGACCTAGAAACCATTTGGGAGCTCTGAGATGGTTTCGGAGGATGTAAATACCTGAGAAATTAAAAGAAATTGACGCATTCAACTGAGAAGTTGTCCATATCGCCGAGCTGGAAGAGCAAGAAGGGGGATCTGTGGTGTTCTTCCAAGCTGTCGAAGGAGAAAATACGACGTTATTGCTTTCGGTGGTGACTGGGGTTGATACTGGAAGAAATGCTGTCGCAGTTGAAGGATACGAGGTAGCCGTTACGCCGACAGCGTCGATGCAGGAGATGAAGTTCTGGGCAGTGTAATGGAAACAAACGGTTCCAATCGCTAACCAACACGTTAGAAAAGTGAGCATCGTAATCCGTCTGGTCAGAAGTCACGCACGACAGCATATGCCGTCCATTTCTGGGATGTTACAGCTAACTGATCAAGACTGAGAAACTAGTGAATCGGGAATTGTTGAGTTGCTCACGTAGATAAGAATCATTACATGGCTGTCCGCTGAAGGTAGAGAGAAAATTCTGGCTCAGATCCTCGCAGGCGGGAATGCCTCTCTTGAAGTTGCAAATATCTCTGTAGAAATCTAGTAAACCTCCACTCCATGACTACGAATATTTTTCAGGCGTTACGCACCCTGATCGACAGCACGATGATCCAGGACCACACGGAGTAAAATCTTCACTGCATGTTGTGTTCCTGGAGTTCTGTGATGCCCTCCCTCTAGTCAACCCGTTCGCAAGATCGAGCAAAGACGCACCACAACATCTGCTGTCGACACAATGCACAGAACAGTGAGAATATAAGAGGCTCGGAATCTCATAGTCGGCTGAAGTCTACGAAACAATCGCATTGAATTCGAATTGAATAGCACGGTATGGCTTTAATATTACCAGCGAGTACGTATTGCTCCCGAATTTTGGACAGCCGAGATGAAACAATCACAGCATTAGGATATTTCCGTAGAAGTTCCTACCCTCATTTACATCTTCCGGAACCGCTCGGCCACTGGTTCCCAACATTGCAGCCCACTCGATATACTTCATTTTCGGGAGAAGGCTACTTTTGATGGTGCTTTCGGGTGTATATGTCCATTAATTCCTGACACATTCCTGAAAGTACTATTGTCACCGTGGCTAGGCCACGACCCGAATGTTTAGATGAAACATCCAAGACGCGACAGTCGCATGTCAATGCCTGTGGAATTAGATTAACCAACCAGCCTTGCTTTGATCACGGCAAGCAGCTATTATTTGGGCGCTAAACGCAGTGAGACTGACCCAAGTTTGCCAAGCTGGGCTGAGGTCCGTAGGCACACCTATTCTACGCGGCAGAGAGGGGAGTATATACAAAACACCTACATTACATAGATTCAGGAACCCGGTACATTCGAGGCAAACACGGTAGATCCCATCAAGGATCCCATCAATGTGCCGCTCTTTGAATCAAGAGTGTGAATCAACTAACCTAAGCTGAATTCTCTATCCCCCAACAACACCTCCAATATACCTGGGGACCTAAACTAACCAAACCAAACTCCAAACTTAACAAAACCTAACTTTTCTAACCAAACCTAACCCCCCACGCAAAGCGGATCCAGAGTTCCGTTGTTGGCCGAGAGAGACAACGGACGGCATGTGGTAAGTGATCCAAAGGCGGTACATTTGTCCGAATGTACCGTGTCTACTGTGGAATGTACCGACGGTGGAATCTATGTAATATAGGAGTTTTGTTAATCCCGGGTGGAGACCCATGTCCAAGCTGTATGCAGCCGATCACATTTCACTGGGTCTCCACACACGTCGGCCCAGGCTGGCAGAAGGGCCCCTGGAACACAATGTTTTCCACCAACGTGTGTGACAAGCAATCCCATCGATTTAGCTACGAAGAGAACTATCCGAATGAACGAGCTTGGAACGAGCGGTCGGACCCGGCCGAAGGCACATGCTTAACACGATCCCACTTGTAAGTAACAGTAATGTGTGAGGAACAAGCCAGTTTTCATTACAGTGTCCGTCTAGAGAGACAAACTTGCCACGGAGAATGGGGGGCGTGTACTGCGCACTTCGTCCAGAGAACATTTGGTTGGCCTGTTTAATTTAATTCAATCGATTATGTTCGAAGCAAAGACATCCCAGAGCAAATCTGTGCCCAACGGCATCAGATGAGTGATACACACGAGCAGCATGTGTTCTGTCTTCTACTGCTGCGTGGCAGAAATGGTACAGATGCCACCAAGATGCCACGCACCACTGCAGCGTGTGATAGTTCCTACAATGGTCCGAGAATCGCAAGGTTTCCACCACACTATCAATGGCTTTCGAGTGTGTTATCTTTTCCACCATCGTGTGTGACAAGCATCTCATCGATATTACAGCTGTTCTCGAATCTAATGAGATCGATCGAATTTTTTTTAGCCGTTCCCAAAAAGGAAAATTTTCCTCCCAAAGCCAATCCAGCAGCCTAAGCCCTGGTACCGTAAGACATATGTAGGGGTTTTCGACCCTTGGGACACATCAAATTTGGCGATACGAAAGGGGGAGAGGCACGGAGTGATCCAATCAGTGATGGTAACGGGTGGCCTGTCAGCTTCCTCGCGTCGCGTTTTCTTCTCGTCACACAGTGTGGTTTTGGCAGTGGAGGTAGTACATAGCTATCGGGATATCACTACATGGTTCAAGCTACCCTGAACTCGATGGTAGAGTACTGGTCTTCCAAAATTTCCTTTTTGGGAACAGCTAAAAAAAATTCGATCGATCTCATTAGATTCGAGAACAGCTGTAATTCAGATGAATACTTATAGCTGCGAAGAGAACTATTTGAATGAGCGGTCGGACCCGGCCGAAGGCACGTGTGTAACACGATTTCCACTTGCCTTCGGAGAATGGCGCGCATCTACTGCGCACTTCGTCCAGAGAACATTTGGTTGGCCTGTTTAATTTGGAACGAACGAACACAATCGATGAGACTGTCTCCGAACTTAAAAACCAAAGGCGATGAGCTGTTCTCGTAACTTGGTCATCGCTGCTCGCGAAGGAACACGACTACACATCACCGCGCGCATCGACTTGGAGGTTAGCAGAAATTCTTTAATGTGGTGTTTACGCTCAGGTTGACCCTATCTCCAGCTAGCTATTCATTTCCCCTTCGATGACGGACGGCTACGCGAAGCTTTATAACGCGCTTCCTTTGATCAATGAAGCACGGGATATATTCTCTGCCAACGATCATATTATACCTCAGTTTTGGCCACTCCTTCGACCATTTGAGGGGAAATTTGGCGTCTGTCTGGTTCACCGTCACTGCACGGTCCTGGATGAGGAGCGTATGGTGGCAGACGGACCGGTGACTGAGCCTCTCGTCACGGACAAGTGCCATCCCATCAGCTGGCTCAAAACCGGAGAGCCTTTCGAATTCTCACTACAACCCACCGAATGTCCTCCCGACTCCCTTCTTGCCGAGTTTCGTCAAATTGTCGGCGGGCTGTCCGTTCTGGGAATATTCTACGTTCCAGAAGAGGATAGGAAGTGTTTTCGCTACGGGTTCGAGCACACTCGGGGGAGAAAGAATATCATGCGCTACGAAGATGTCGTCATCACTGCTTGGCGTCTTTCTGGAGACAATGGAGGCCCACAATTCTACTGCAATTGCTGCTCACCTGTCAATCACCCACTCACTCCCGTCTTCCCTCTACCACGTTCATTTCCCACGGCCGACACTCTGATCCTTCTGGACGAGTACGACAAGCAACTCACGCCCACTATACTTGATTTGACCTCCAAGACGCTGACTGCTATGCAGTATTGTGCTTCATTGTTACCTCGTATGTGCGTGCTCGTGACACAGCTCGACAACTGCTGCGTCCGATGGACTCGGACGAAGTTGGATGTCCCCGTGGATGCGATCTACACGAAGGAGACGGAGATCCTTCTGGAGTCTTTGACGGGAACGTCAGGGAACATCGACAATATGTACATTGACATCGCCTCTCTGGCATCTACATCAGGAAAAAACCAGTTGAATATGTAGTGCAATGTAGCTAGGATAGCCAGGATAGCCCTGTAGCTAAGTCCCTGGTTTGTAGGGACAGGCGGGAGCTACACACTGCTACAGAGTTAACTGTAGCTTGGCGTGAGGCTGAAATACCCGCTATAGCTTCGTAACTGAATAGCACCCATAGCACTCAGTAGTGCTCAGAGCTCAACATAGTTAGGTGTTGGTCTATGGAAGAAACCATCAAAAAAATAAAAAATTGGGAATGCATTCATTGAAATAGCTACTACAGGCAGTCTGACTAGCCGACGATGATCCAGGGAAAGGTCGACGTGTCGTACACACGCACCGACAGTTCAGCCAAACCTCGGAATAGTGCTACACCGTCTTCCGCACAGAGTCATGCAGCCATGGTGCGTAATCTGGGTTCATGGGTCTTTGACACAACGTTAGCATCGCAAGTCGGACAATAATTGTGGCGACTTACGATGGGCAACCACGAACACTCACATATCCAACTATGATGCAGTAGTATTCCGTTGGGCAGAGACTTGAGATTAGCTAGATGAACAACTGTCAATGAGGCCGGTAGATCCAGTAGAATTGACGTACCTGGCTCACATTTGTTACCTACAACGCAAATGAGGAGCGGTCAGTACAAAGGCAAGTATAAGGGACAAATGGAGGACGCACCTTGATCCCCAGGATACTGCGGACACTCCGATTAGAAGTCCTGGATTGAGGTGGTGGGCAGCTAGAGGCATCAGCGACCGGAGGTTAGTTTTTGTTGGTGCGTTAGCAATAGCACGTACGGGACTCGAAGATTGGTCAGCTACAGTGCAAATGAGAACGGGATAGTCAAGAACGGCCAAAATCAGTGCAAGGAGACGACTTTTAGTGCTGAGGACGTACTCTTACTCGAAAGTGTCCTGCATTATCGGTGCACACCGGGGCGACTTTAGCTGGCTTTGACGACTTCGAAGCTTGTATACCGGATCCTCCGCCTTCAGCGAGCCTCACAATTCAGTGACAGGAAGGGGAACGGTGTGGACGGCGGGAGGAAGATGAGAAGAAAGGAAGAGAGAAGTTTGGCGTTGTTGTGACACGATCAAAACCAACCATCTTTTTGCGCTCACGTGCTTGTCTTTGTTCCGACGGACTTCAAGGCGGGACGCGATATGACGCGACATGACGCGATGGACTACTTCACATCGTTTTCAGATCTTGCATATCAAGCTGGGTTGGCTCAGTAGAGGCCATCCCACTGATGCTTCTCTTACTGGATTCCCTTATTTTGGCACGCACTCGGAGGGCAAGGAACACACGACCTTTTTGGCCCTTTTCTGGGCTTGTTTGACCTTCAAGTTGTAAAAGGCCACAAGCTAATTGTCAAAGGTCTGATGCAACAGGCCCATGAGCATCTAATTTTGTACGGGTCCCTGAATGGATAGCAGGTTCTCAGCAGGAAAAATGCTGAAATTAATCATCTGACCCTGTTGGAGGAGTGAGTAAATTCTGATAGCAGCTCGACTCACGCTATAGCTTTAATAGGGCTACCTACAGATAGCAAGAGGGTACAGAGTGCACTGTAGCTTCCAACCAAATATATGTAGCTCACAGGAGCTCTGGCTGCGAGCTATGTTGATCTCCATAGCTATCGCACATGGCTATTGTAGCACTGGGGAACTATTGATAGGTGAGCCAGAGCTATTACAACTATAGATCGCTATCTTTGACTAAATATCTAACCACCGAGCTATTTCCCACAGAGTTTTTCCTGATGTACCCTGGATCGATTCAAGTCTCACGGGGTGCGCCTCAGAGGAGCGGAGGAGGTGGCTATCACAACTCAACTTCATATCCTACACGCACAGCTCGCCCTACTTTCGAAACAAGTGTCAGCTGTGGGAACACAGATGGACAGGCTCCCCAGTGTAGACCCCGCTGCGACCAGACTCAGAGAATGGGCCACGCAATTTGCGATGATAAGCACCCTGGTCTGTGTTCTGGACGGGGCGGTGAGGAGTGTCCTCGGCATTTCGTCGGGGTTAGTCGCTTCCTTGGAAGAGGACACGGGTTAGCTTTTCCGTTCTTTGATTAACAAGCCGAAATTAATCTACTTTTCCAGATCTGTCGGCAAATTGAGCTTGAATGGAGGAAATCAACTTTGAATGATGTTCATGTTATGCTTGCAACCGCTTTAGGGTATCGCTGAATTCCTGTTTTGTACGATGGAATGAGATTGAAACGTCTTTACCTTGTGTCCAATTCTGTTTCCAGTTGAAGCAACGCACTATGCACGTATCTGGCGAAGACGGGGTGAATTGCGCTAATGAGAGTGTAAACCAAGATGTCCTGTGTTTCGCAGCAAAAAATATAGCGTGTTGTGCACTTGTTCGGAAGACTTGAGTTGTTTGATTTTCTAGGAAAATCAATGGCGCTCAAGGTAAATCGAAGTGCAACAAAAGAGATCGAGGTCCTCAATGATATGTATGCGCGGCGGTCCCAGCAGGTGCTAGTGAATAATGAACATCGCGGCTTGTGCATTCCCGATTCTGCGCTTGGTTGATGTTTTTGTCGACTCTGTCCGTCATGGTAATGCGGGAAAATGCGGTGGCCATCCGAGTCGACGGCGAGTTCCGAATGCGAATGACGACAAGAGCAACGACCCGACGCCCTCCCGGACTTGGCCTCTTTAGGTGCCTCTCCACGAACCCGACCACGAAATTAAACTAAGCCCATGGCCTTTTTTATTATTCGACCGTGGTTTTGTGCAAAGTTCGTGATTAGAGAACCCAGTTTCTCAAGATTTTTTTTTTCCTTCCGGATCGCGGGTTAGTATCTTTTCCGGGGTCTTTGTGTTTTCCATGTTGTTCTGGTAGCCTGCGCCAAGTTTTAAACAAGTTTTGGGTGAAGTCGAAAGCGAGGTCTACCGAGAGCGGATCGTCCAATATCAATCCGGACGTCGGGCCGCCACAATTACATCCCGAAAGCTCGGACGAGCCTTCCCTAGTTGAAAGCAAAGGTGGATATGGGGACATAGTCATTTTCTCTGCCTCGTCTAAGACCCCAATAGCACATAATCCAGAGTCGGCAGCGGTTTGCATCGAAGTTCTCATCGTGGTGAGAGGTAGTTTCCTTGAAAATCGGGTTGGTGGGTACGATTAGATTTATTTGGGTTTTATTCATCCATTTCTGGCAATTAAATACGAGTCAAGTGTTCGGATCGGCAGTGAACCGTGAGCATCGAGCTGATCTCGGCCCATCGGCTGTTCTCGGCTGTACGTAACACAACCACGGTTGTAGATCTAGTTTCCTGAAGCCAACCTGAAGCACCAAATTTTTTCAACAAAAAAAAAACATTCATACAAGCCCGAACGACGACGAAGAGTTGATTTATTTTTCTACGACGCGATTATTATCTATACACTACAATGCGAACAACTCGGATTATTTGGAGGTGGGGTAGACGAGCGGAGTCGATTTGGGACGAGGTGCTAGTGAAGGAACAGACAGTTACAAGATGCGTAGCAGAGAGAGAAATATCAAGATGAACGAGCGGGTCTAGAGGAAGGAATGGTACAGAGGATATCGATGTACGTTGTATGTGGGATGAAAAACGCATCATCAAAACGCCTCCTCGCGCGTACTGTGGAAGACGTCATCGCGAGGAGGCAATGCGCTGGTACGGACGGGCACGCGGATGCAGAGACGGGATCGGGCGATAAGCCAGTCCGCGGCCGCACCATCAGCACATGCGGCATGAACGCAAACGGTGAATTCGTGGGGGTGTGCGACGGGGCGGGCGTGAAACGCGTTGAGAAGGGACGTGCTGCTGCGGGCCGCCTGTGACAGTGATGAGGCCGAGCTGGATTTGGATTTCGGAGGGAGGCCTCGGACTCGGGCTCGCGGGGGAGACGGTGTCGGGCTGTGCGCGGCAGTATGAGTGTACGTATCTTGGCTGACGGCGCAGGATGGGGCACGCGGGCGAGAGCGGGAGGGCGGGTGGTGAGCTCAGCCTCAGAGGATGCCCCGGACACGGCGGTCCAAGGTTTCTTATGGAAACCAGGAGCACCGTAAGCGTACAACAAACGAGGTACGAGTCAATGTTGTTGTAATGTCTGTTTATAAGAGACTACCGTAAGCGAGTGTTCCAATCAATTTCTGATCGATACCCGCTACTCTGCCGAGAGTGTGTCCTTTCAGTCGTTTTGTCCTAATGTATCAAACATGTAGTACTTAGCTCTCATTTAGTAGACCATACCCGTTCAGTCCTATGATCCTGTCCTACGCAGTGAATTTGATTTTCTTGTTCAAGTCCACTCACAGGCTCGCGGCCCTAGAATGCCATTGGGTTCTGTGAAGTATCTTCAGACCCTCGGGTACAGTGAGGACTCCTCCAGGAAAGGTTGTTTGTACGGGCGGCAGTTCGTGAGCATCGGCGGATCTGCCACCCGTTGATTTAAATTCATGACATCCAACACGCGACGTAAGAGGTTCTTTGTTGAAGCCTCTGTCACCGAGGCCGTAAAACTCCCCCAGTTTGATTGGAATCCTTATTCATAGCGTATGGAAAATGACCAGGTGTCTTGTTCTGAGCTGGACTTGTGAATGTGTCAATAAATTCAGCTGGGTTTGAACAGTCTGGTCAGGTCCAATTATTTACCTTATTGATCCAATTGCAACAGAAGAGAATGTTTCTCATCGTATCTTATACAAAAAGAGGAATCGCGCACTGCTGTCGCAAGTTGAACCAACTGTATTCGGCATCTCAGTCAGCCTCAGTGTCAATTATAAAATGGCTCGAGGGCATAATATTGGTTTCTGACTACACCGTTTATACTATAAAGCCATGAAGGACACGAAATTGGCTTGGGCTGAGATCAATGTGCCAGAACTCGTGTGTTGCTCTTCGAACAGTTACAAAATGGATTCGGTCTTGTGGGTATGTCTGAGCATGCGAGTGCCCAACACAAAGGAAGTAAATATCGACATCTGCCCTTGTTACATGATGGGTGCACACAAAAGCATAATTCAGTTGGGAAGAACAATCACGATTTCGGCCCCAACACCGGCCATCACTCGGTATTTGATGCCAACACTCGTTTAAAAGCGTGGTGCTCTTGGTTTCCATAGTTTCTGAAGCACTCAATTTTCAACGGAAAAAACATTTACACAAACCAGAACGACGACAAAAAGTTGATTTATTTTCCTACGACGCCCGAGGCGATTATTATCTACCGTACACTACACTACACTACTACGAACTGGATTATTGGGAGGTGGGGTAGACGAGAAGCTACGTCGATCTGGGACGAGGTGCGGGGGTACAGCAAAAGTACAGTTGCAAGATGCAGAGCGGCGAGAGCAGGGTGTAACGAATTTCGAGGGAGGGCGAAGGACGAAGGAATGTATGTACGTTGTATGTGGGATGGGATGGATGGGATGGCGCAAGAACGGCGACGAGCGGAGTACAACAAGAACAAGAACGAGAGCGGGTGCATTTTCGCGATATCAAAACGCCCCCTCGCACGCGCTGTGGAAGACGTCGTCGCTGTGCCCCGAGTTGGAAGCTGAGCTGCGGGAGACGACGGAGCGCGGGGACGGGACGCACGAGGATGCGGAGACGGAGCCGGGCGACGAGTCGAGGTCGAGCCAGTCCGCGCCCGCGCCCGCGCCGCGCGCATGCGGCGGCGTGAACGGGAACGGCGAGCTCGCGCGGTAGCGCCGCTTCGGCGTCGCCGGGGGCGTGTTGGGCGGCGTGGGGGTGTGCGATGGCGGGGTCGGGAACGCGTCGAGGAGGGAGGGCGCGCGCGAGTTGGATTTGGATTTGGATTTGGGTGTAGGAGTCGGGCTCGCGGGGGAGACGGGGACGGAGACGGTCTGCGCGCGGCAGTAGGGGTGTGCGTATCGCGGGAGGGGCGGCGCGGGGATGGGGCACGCGGGCGGGGGCTTGGCGGGGGAGAGCGGGAGGCGCCCGCGGCGGCGGAGGGGGCGGCCTGTTGTGGGGAATGCGGGGGCGCGGGGGACGACGCGGAGTGCGGGTTTCGCGAACGGGTCGGTGTACGATGAGGGGAGGGCGTCTGTTTCTGTGCTGCTGGATGCGGACCAGCGGCGCGGGGTGCAGTTCTCCTCGGAGACGGTGGTGAGCGGGGTGGTCGGATATTGCGAGTCCAAGGAAGTGGATCCAGAGGAACAGGAGGAGGTGCTCGGGGAGGGCGCGAAGGAGTAATGGGAGGAATTGGAGCTTGTGTAGAGCGAGCGGGCTGTGGGGAGGGAGGGAGTCGAGCTGAACGCGGAGATTGGGTGCTCATAAGGCGACATGCGCTCGTATTGCGCCGCAAGGGGGAGATAGGGCACAAATTCGTCGCAGGACACGTTGTGCACGGACAGCCTGAGCTCTGGGATGCGAAATTCCGGCGAGGTAGCGCGTGTACTGTCGGGAGGACGCGTCGAAGGCCGCTTCACAAGCGAAACCGCGCGCTTCTTGAACTTCCTGAGCATCTGGCGGACGCGCGAGCCGCTCTCGTCGTCCTCCGGTCGAGGCTTTCCGCTGCCATACGGCAATGAGAAGAGAGGCTGAGACGAGGTGAAAGAGAGTAGAGGATCGGGTGACTCGAGTGCGGCAGAAACGAGGTCTCCGAATTCAACCAGAGAGAAGGGCGGCGCGCGCGAGGACGAGGCGGAGAGCGAGGGGTCCATGGTGGGAGTAAAGAAGGAGAAAATGGCTTGGACGAGGGCACCCGAGTCTTATATTATTTCTGATACCTGTCAGCTGTAAACACCGCAGAAAAGGAAAGAAAGGGATACATTTGGAAGGGCTTGACACTTACACGTTATTGCGTGGGATTCTTTCATTTCGTCCGCATCCGGGTTCATTCTCGCTCTGCTATCAGTATGATCCACATCACCCATCTGGCACTCGTCCCTGTG
The DNA here is from genome assembly GCA_029289565.1 of Mycena galericulata. Taxonomy (NCBI): domain Eukaryota; kingdom Fungi; phylum Basidiomycota; class Agaricomycetes; order Agaricales; family Mycenaceae; genus Mycena; species Mycena galericulata. Next base: position 140,759 of record JARKIA010000169.1, on the reverse strand, counting down.
CTGTCCCCAGCTATTCGCGCCCAAAATCCTCTGTCCCCGGCCTTTTTCCAACCGGAATAAATCGCCAGAATAAAATTAAATAGTCGGGGACCGCATGCCTGCCTCATGGCCCGTGGCGCACAATTTTCGCTGCCGCATTGATTTCATTATTTGGTCTCCGGGCTCCACGACGAGCATGCACGTGTACGCGCCTTGCTTCGGTGTCGGTGTCGCGCTCGGTCCGAGTCCCAGCTTCGTTCGTTCTTGGCCTTCGTAAGTACGCAATTTAGGTTAAGCATTAGCCGACGGAACCGTCCGAGGCTAGATCGATACCGCTGCCTTGCCTTGCCTTTATCTTTGTCTTTGCTCGCTATTGATCATTCCATGTCCCTTCATTGCTCAATTTTTCATGTCAGCGCAAAATAAAACGGCTGAACGCACCCACTCAGGTTTACCGCCCCGCAGCAGTCGACGCCACCGACGCATGCGCGCTGGGCAAGTCAAATGCACAGGGAGCCCGGAGCCCGGAGCAACGGATGGGCCTTCCTTCTCCTACGTACGGAGCAGCTTCGAGTCTTCGACGTCACCAAGGCAATTTATCACCGCCGGCCGGGTTCCTCGTCGTCGTCCTCGTCGCGTGTGATGGCCACATGTGCGCCGCCCCCGTTTCAAGTAGGGCACGCGCCGCTGCGGGCCCGCGCAGCGAGGCGGACTCTCATGACTATACTTACCACTGTAGTGAAGTGAAAATGGATCCCTCATTGATCCCATCATCGATCGCACCGCCAAACACCCCCAACGCAACCCCTATCCGGCAACTCGATTCAGAAGTAAAGCTTGAAGTGAGTAATCTCCTTCTTCTCCGGAGGGCTGAAATCGCCTGTGCCCCCCCTGCGCGTGGTTTGACTCCACCGGCGTCGTTTGGCTGTTCTACGACGCTGACGCGGACGCCGGACTCGACGCAACCTCGAGAGTCGAAACGCCGGGGTCGCTGTCAGTGGCAGTCGGAACTTGTCTGCGCGATGTCTGCGCGGTTTTTCCTTCCCCGGTGAAGGAACAAGGTCGGAGGGTTCTCCGCGGAAATTTCAAGAAAGACATCAGTAGCTCGGTGTACACTATCCCGACGGTTCTCCGTCAGTCTCTTTCGAGCTTTAACGAACGACCTGCAAGTAAGATTTTTTGGCGCCGCGGTACTCATTCAGGGCGGTTGTTGGTTTTCTTTCTTTCAGTTCTCAGTCGAGTCGGCACGAAATACCCTGGGCCTCAATTCTCCGTCTATCCAAAACTCAATACATATAAAGGTTTGAGCTCCCCCACTCACAAGTTGCTCATACTTCCCCTCACCGTGAGTCCACTTTGTACGCCCATCTAACTTCCTTGTTCGCTGGAGAACTGGGCTGGCCATGGGTTTGGCGGCATGGGATCAATTCCGATTCGGAACTTGCTCTCTCCGCCCTACTGGAGTCCAAGCAGGAGTATATATGTATATGATCATAATGGAAAAATCGCTTTCTTTTCGCCGGCCAGCTTGCATTCCGAATTTATGGCATTCGATTCACGGCAGAGGGAGTATGGGTATCGCCTCCGTTCAAAATTCAATACAGTTATTTCTCGACACGCCCTGTGGATTCAACTACAGCCGCCGTGCAGTCCACTCGGACTTGAACCCTTACGGAATTCACCGGTCATTGGGAGAAAAGTCTTGGACGACTTGCTTTTCCTTTCGCTGACGAAGGGAAATCTCGGTCTCATTTCTCCTTTAAAAATCGAAACAGAAATTACAGCAGCGCAACGGTCCACTCTGCGCTAAACCCTCACGGATTCGGGTTCTGCAACACGTTCTTAAGCGCCCACTCACGATCCAGTGTGCACCGGATGTACATCCCCAGATGCACGCTCCGCACCCAGTCTAAATCTGCGTCAAAGACGCTGTCCCGCATGACGCGCCAGCCGCCGTGTGCCGAGACTTTCACGCGGATCGTGGCCACCCGCGTCGCCGCGCATCTGTGCTGCGGCCCACGGGTTGTCGACCCGTTCATCTGAGTTCGCCCACAGGTCGCCGAGCGTCAGGCGCCGAAAGATCCTCGAGTAAATAAGATAAATTGCTCTAGACGTAGTGCCTCAACGACGAGGTGCACTTGACGAGCTCAAACACACTGCGTAGAGAATCAGTCTTATCACTTTAAACAAAGTCACGATGAATTGAATAACACACGATCTCACCGTTAGGTCATCCGTATTCACCCAGGCGCCATACGCGCAATCGAGTGCTTTCGCAACTGTGGGGAAGTCAAGAAACGAGGCTACTATAAGTACGAGGGAGGTGGTTCAGCTTCTTATTCCTAAATACAGAAGCGTCAACGCTCGGCCCACCTGAACGCATTTAACTTCACCCACAGCGAGCGTACACGCATGCGGACCCCAAGTCAGGGCGCGCACGTTGTAAGGAAAGGCAAGTTTTTTTTTGCAGTAGACATGATTACTCGGAGAGTCGGAGTCAATATAGGGGACCTGGACATAAATCCTTTTCAGCTGGATTGGGGTATATGTACATATCCCGCGCATCCCTCTTGTAATCCAAATCTCCTGTGGTGATCCGGTCTTCATCTCTCCCCCTCTCTTCATCCACGAGATTGGGACAAACTCGCGGATTGCGATATTAATGTACCCGAGCCTGAGTCAGTAGCCCGCATCCACGCAGTCACCAGAAATCTTGCGGTGATCCGGTCTTCCTCTCTGCATCCACAAAATAAGAACCACTTAAGATCTGAACGAGACTTCAAAATTATCAGATAGCCCCGGCCAATAGTAAGGAATTACCTCCTTTGACTCGGCTCGGGCATGTCATTCCGGATTTCGAGAGCTCGCGATAAACCTAAGATCGGCCAATATTGCTGAGGTTTATGTATCCTTTTATTTTCGAGGTTTGGAGCCGGAACTCGGCATAACGGACGTGGTTGCGAGCATGGTATGTAAAGCACGGGATCGCGTTCAAAGTCCGCTTGACCATCATGATGGTTTCAGATTTACTGATCCGGTTCTTCCTTCAACGTCGACCATGTTTCCCCCTGAGCTGGTCGAGCTCATTCTATACCATGCATGGAGCTGTCTTTCAAGCAGCAGCCATCGTCATGCACACTCGATGGCCAACTGGATGCTCGTCAGTCGTGACTAGCTGAAAATCGTTGTCTCTGTCGTCTTCCGCGACCTGTGGATCACCACCGACGCCCACATCAGATACATTGTCCGCATTTGCACACCTTCTAACACTTCCTTTATTTGTGGACTCGCTGGAATTACGGATGTCTCTCAGTACCTCGTCCAAACCTGCCGGGCCCTCACCATCTCTGTGTACCACAGTTACGAGGGGGAGTACGCCGATCAATGCACCGATCTCATCGAGTACGCCACCACCGACTCTCACCGTCGCTGCCTCTTCCCTGGCTATTTGCGTTACGCAAACCCTGTATACGCCATCTCGTGCATTAACCTCGCCACCGTCATCCGCGACTTCACACCCCATATCACCGTTCTTCACTTTGTCCTCATCGACTGCACCGCAACCTATCGCAACTGGGACACGTTCCTGGGACATTTACCGGATTTCAGGACCATGTATTTCCCGCTCTCCCTCATCGAGCTGCACGTCACCTTCGCCTATACTTCTCCGCCGCCGATGCTCTTGCTAGATACACCACGAGGCACCTTCTACCCCCCGCCGTGGGCCTGGATGGACATGCCGCGGCGTTGCCGGTTTGACGGGGTGCGGAGGCTCGTTGTGCGGGACGCGAATGTGGATTTTATCGCATTTTTAACGACGGCGTGCCCGCGGCTAGAGAGGGTCGAGTCGACAGCGAAATTCTTTAAAGAGGATGTGCCACAGAGTGTATCCGAAGATGTCAAGGCCAAGCTCGTGTTCGTGCGCCTCCCGCGTACCGCAACGTGGCCGGGCCTGACTGGCGGTGACACGGGTCCAATTCCCAAGGATTTTCCGCGAACGTTCGGTGAATTTCGTAAATCAGGCCTGACGATGCCTGCCGTGCGACCGGTTCCTCCCTCCACGAAGCCGTTCATACCCGCCCGAAAAAAGAAAAATTACATCTGGCGCCTTATAAAGCACTTTTTCCGGGAACGCAAGTGACCCCCTTGCTAAATTTACTTCCTTTTCCGTTCCCTGACCTCATATACCCATCTTCAAACTCCTTTTACGACTATTCATGACCTGACCCTTCCACATATCTACTTGCTATTCATCTTCTCTTCATTTACATACTACGCCTTATTTTATTTACCAATTTACAACGTCCCGAATGAATGTATACTCCTACATAATGACGTTTCAAGTTCGTCTTTCTCGACTTGCACAACGGTCCCGGTTTAGGTTGGGTTGAAAGAAAAGTTCTCACGGTTCAGACATGATGCTTTTATGGCAACAGGGCAAGGAGTTCTAAGCTAATGATTCTTGCACAAAGTGAACCTGAATTGTATCCTGAATCTCTCTCTCTCTCTTCCCCTTCTCTCCCTTTTTGCAACTTGAAAAACTTGAATTCCGCCGTTCCTCCCCAGACATAGTACATGAGCCGAGTTTTATGTATCCTTTTCCTTTCATTTTGAGGTTTGGAGTCGGAACTCGGCATAACGGACATGGTAAGGCTGTTATGTAAAGCACAGGATCGCGTTCAAAGTCCGCTCGACCATTATGATGGTGTCAGATTCCTGATCCGGTTCTTCCTTCAATGTCGACCATGTTTCCCCCAGAGCTGGTCGAGCTCGTTCTATACCATGCATGGAGCTGTCTTTTAAGCAGCAGCCATCGTCATGCACACTCGATGGCCAACTGGATGCTCGTCAGTCGTGACTGGCTGAAAATCGTTGTCTCTGTCGTCTTCCGCGACCTGTGGATCACCACCGACGCCCACATCAGATACATTGTCCGCATTTGCACACCTTCTGATACTTCCTTCATTTGTGGACTCGCTGGAATCACGGATGTCTCTCAGTACCTCGTCCAAACCTGCCGGTCCCTCACCATCTCTGTATACCACAGTTACGAGGGGGAGTACGCTGATCAATGCACCGATCTCGTCGAGTACGCCACCACCGACTCTCACCGTCACTGCCTCCTCCCCGGCCATCTGCGCTACGAAAACCCTGTATATGCTATCCCGTGCATTAACCTCGCCACCGTCATCCGCGACTTCACACCCCACATCACCGCACTTCACTTTGTCCTCATCGACTGCACCGCGACCTATCGCAACTGGGACATGTTCTCGGGGCATATACCGAGTTTCAGGCCCATGAATTTCCCGCTTTCCCTCATCGAGCTGCACGTCGCCTTCGCCTATACTTCTCCGCCGCCGACGCTCTTGCTGGACACACCACGAGGCACCTTCTACCCCCCGCCGTGGCCCTGGTTGGAGATGCCACGGCGTTTCCGGTTTGACGGGGTGCGGAGGCTTGTTGTGCGGGACGCGAATGCGGACTTTGTCGCATTCTTAACGAAGGCGTGTCCGCGGCTGGAGAGGGTCGAGTCGACGGCGGAATTCTGTGTGGAGGATGTGCCACAGGGTGTACCCGAAGATGTCAAGGTCAAGCTTGTGTTCGTGCGCCTCCCGCGTACCACAACGTGGCCGGGCCTGACTGGCGGTGACACGGGTCCGATTCCCAAGGATTTTCCTCGAACGTTCGGTGGATTTCGTGAATCAGGCCTGACGATGCCTGCCGTGCGACCGGCTCCTCCCCCCGCGAAGCCGTTCATACCCGCCTGAAAAAAAAAAAAGAAAAAAAAAATCTGGCGCCTATAAAGCACATTTTCCGGGAACGCAAGTGACCCCCTTGTCAAATTTACTTCCTTTTCCGTTCCCTAACCTCATATACCCATCTTCAAACTCCTTTTACGACTAATATTCATGACCTGACCCTTCCACATATCGACTCGCTATTCATCTTCTCTTCATTCACATACTACGCCTTATTTTATTTACCGATTTACGACGTACTGAATGGAATGTATACTCCTACACAATGTCGTTTCAAGTTCGTTTCCTCGACTCGCACAACGGTCCCGGTTTAAGTAATACTTATTGGGTTGAAGAAGAGTTCTTACGGTTCAAACACGATGCTTTGACTCCCGCGAATGAATTGACAGTTCGATGGCGCCCAGCATTTACTGTAATTACCCCCGAAGGAGAATGTATGGAGCCAGGAACGTCCGTATCGCAGGTACGAGTTTGAGAATCTACCTTACAAAAAAGAATTAGAGTCAATTCTGTGTATACGGCAGACTGGCATTTTCAACTTTAGAGGAAATTGTACGCCTTTTCAGTTGTGCAGTGAATGAATTATGTAAATGAGCCAACTAGATACCCTGAACGTTGTGTAAGTTTCTAAGCCCTGGTCTTCAGCTCACCGGAGTGCTCGAATTGTGAATTCAGTTTGGATTTCAGCCTGAAACCAGATGTAGCTTAATAGAAGCTTCTGCAGGCCCACAACCGACTGAATTTAATGGGGTTTCTTGAGGAGGTAATGAGGTTCCGCCACGTTGATGCAATTCCCAGAATCCCAATCCGGACATACTTACCAACTGAATATGATACTCAGATCCACTGAGAAAAACGACCAAGTTCGACCCGGGCTCGTTCCGACCCGACCCGAGCAACACGAATTCACCCTTCCAGCGTGCCCACCAGCCGAGATCCTTCAGCGCAATGAGCAAGGGTGCCGCGGCTGACGAGGCGTGGAGTTGTAGTTCTGCGGTTAAACTAATTAACCAACAATTTTTCGGGTGAGATATACAGACGCAACTTATTGACATCAAGGAACTCGGGCTTGAACGGTTAGAGCGGTGAAAATAAAATGCGTATTTCATACACGTGACCACTCCTCCATATTCCCAAAAAAGGCGATTATAAAAGTCGCCCACCTACAAAGCGACAATTTCCGCTACAGCAGAACCTCCAGGGACAGACCTGGCCAGCACCTCCCGAATCCGCTCCGATGCACTCATGTACCGCCCCTGCTTTTCCTCCGATGCCGACGCCGACGCGAGCTTTTGCCGTTTGGCAGGGGGCTGCACATCCATCTCTACATCACTATCAGGATGCGGATGAGAAGGGCGCGGAGTATCAGCGGTGTCGCTGCCCATAGCATCATCCATCCCTTCCGCATCAGAATTCGCGGCGCCATTGCCGGTCTCGGTCCCATTGACGACTCCGTCCTCGGATTTGACCTTCGGGCCTTCGTTCTCGATTTGCGGATTATATTTCCTCGCGCGAAAGTAAAGATACTCGAGTCGATGCCGCGGCGGTGGGACCCGCGCCACATGCATCGGTGGCCCCGCGAACCAGAGGAGCTCGCCCGTCGTGGGATCGCGCTCGAAGTGACGTGCTGCCAGATAATGATAAGAAAAGATTGACGAGACGAGAAGAAAGGGAGAGGATGGTTTCAGCGGGATGGGACGTGTAAACGCGAGTGGATAGAGGAAGGAAGACGAGGAGCAACAGAAAGAACCAACGCACTCGTCTCCGGCCCAAGCTTCTCTACCGCACTAACAGCTACGCCGGCGGCGCTCACCACGCTCCGGTCCACCACCACACTTTGCTTCTTCGCGCGCCCCTGTCCCCCGGCGCCAAGACGGATGGGGCGCTCGAATAGATGCAAGGCTTCAGCAGTCTCGCTGCTAACACCTTCAGAAAACCACTCTGCTCTCCGGATCCTGCGAATCCTATTCCGCGCGGCGTCAAGACGGTACCCGCAAACGTACAAAGGCCACCCGGGAAACCAGGCGGGCGCCTTTGGGCGCCCGCGCTCGGCGCTCGAGAGGTGCTGCACGCCAACGCGCTCGAGGACGTCGGGGAGGAGGTGGTGTGTCGTCTTGTCTGTGTGGATGGGAGAGTCAGTAGGACGGAAACGAGGGGAACGAGGGAAATGGAAAGAGGGAGGCAACGCACCAGTCTGCACCACCTCTCCCTCAATGCGGGCGGTCGGAGGCATCATGTGTGCTATCTGCACGATAACGATCAGGCTCACCGGTGGGAGGAAGTGATGCAGCAATAGAAACGCACCTCTTCTGCACGCAGATACCATTGCACACTGACACCGCCCTCGCCTTCTATCTGCCCTCCATTGTCCGCCTCATCTGCGTTGCGCCAGCACCCCACAATGCGCCCCACCACTGGTAGCTTCCCTGCCTTCCCTTGCCCTGCCCCCAGTTGTGCTTGGTCACTTTCAGAAGCCGAGGGATCGACGCCGACATACACATGGACCCAGTCCCCGACCTTCAGCGCCCACCCCTTGTGCGCGATGCTCTCTAGTGGCACCGAGCCCGCTTCCCGCAGGGGTGGGGGTAGGACGAGCGGCAGCGAAAGAGGAAGTGGCGGTGGGTGGGAGGAGGTGAATGTGTGGGCTATGCGCTGTGGAGGTGGTAAGGGTTGGGCTGGGAGGAATAAGGAAGAGAAAAGGGTAGATAAAGGGCCAGGAGTACAAGGAGGAGGATGGCAGAGTCCGAGCACGAGATAAGGGAAATAGACCGGGACGTGTACGTGCCCGCACCCGGTACAACGGGGGTATACCGCAAAACGCCCTGAAGCCCAGATCTTCTCTGGAATCCGCCAGACATCACTCCATGCGCGACTCGCCTCGTGGGGAAGGAGTGCGCCTGTGTGCGCCCGACTGCGTCTGCCCTCTCCAGGGGCGGTAACAGCATACGATCACCACCACGCAGATAGCGACGACGCGACGGATCACCGGCGGTGACTCCACGGATTGGGCCAATACCCCTGCAGCCCAGTCTTGCGCCTCCCGTGCGCGACATCGCCAGCCGTAGCCGCCAGCCGTAGCCCCGACCCCGGCTCTCCGAAGCGGGACGCCGACAGCACGGAGAAGATCATCTTCGGTAAGGGGGAAACGAAACGTAAACAGAACGCACCTGCAGCGCCAAAACGCGCGCCCATTCCTCCCCGCCGCCGCCCCACACGCCCCCGGCACGCTCGAGCCAATACCGCCGCCCGGCCTCGAATAGCCTCGCGACGTCCGCATCGAACGGCGCGGAGGCGGGGTAGAAGGTCTTGCTGCGGGAGCGGGACTGTGACGCAGCGTTAGTGAGCAGGTCAGACGAATGGGGGGAGGTAAGGAAGGATGGGACAGGATGAGGGAGGAGGGCGAGGCAAAAAGGGCGAGGAAGGAGGGAAAGAGGATGAAAGCGCACCTCGAGGAGCCGAAACGTTATCGCAGTCTGCAAAGATGGATGTCAGCGATGGAATATGGTGAGACAGTGGAGTATGTACCTTGTCCTCTGGGACACCGGGGTCGAGCGCCGTTGATAGCTTGACGCCGCTACACCAAGGAGCCGCATCAGAATCCAATTTCTTTGGAGAGTATAAGTAGCACGCACGCTGGATCTCGGTACGCCTTGATCGCCTGCACGATCTCCAAATGTCGCTCCCGGCCCTCATGCTGCACAAGATCCGCCATCCATCCGCCGTCCGCACCTTGTACAGGCGCATACCGCGGCAACCCGCGCTCGAGGCGGCGCACGACCTGCACATCGGTCGGTGCGCCGGGCGGCTGGTCGTATGCGTCGTCTTCGTCTCCAAAGTCGGAATCTGAGTCAGAGTCGGGTGACGGAGGGCGCGGGGGTTCGCCGAGCAATATGGGCACAGGTGCAGGGAGGATGGACATCGGCTTGTCGTGGAGGGTGCTCGTGCTCGGTGTAGGTGCGGCCTGAGGGGGTACGGCTGCGGGTGTCGTAGGCATAGTTGGTGGAGGCATAGTTTGTCGTGAGACTGGTGCTCGCTTCGGAGTTGGCTGCGGGGCCTGTTTCGGCGCGGGCTCATGTACTTTCTGCGCAGAAGATGGCGGCGGCGAATCGCGCGGAGTTGGCAAGGGCCTGGATTTCCATTCAGATTGAAGCAAGTCCTGGACACGTACATTTAATTTGAGCCGCAGATGAAACAGAATATGGTAATCTGACCTTCAACGTCTGCGCGTCCATGGCAATCTGACTGTCCGGCTCATTGTAAAATAACGCGTTCCAGAAAACCAGAGACAGGTCCGTGTACGCGTCCAAGGGGTCCTTGTACCGGTTCTTCTCCAGCATAGTCTGAATGTTATTGAGACATCTGGGTTCAGGGATGACCTCGTAGTACTCCGGCCAGTCTTCGCGGTCGACGAGCTCCAAAAACATCCCCGCGAGCTGACGTTTGCGGGGTGACCCAATGGCAGAAGTCAAAGCGGTCAGTACTTCCTCAATGGCCTGCTTTTGTCCCGGTGTGATCGCCATCCCCCAGAGTGGAAACCAGGCGCGAAATTTGGTCGAGTCTCGAGAGCAAGGTGCGTTGGCCCACGTGACAGCGTTCGTTGCACCGCCACCCAATCCACTTTCTTCCTTGAGGCTTGAACGTCCTCCACTGCTGAATCTTAACGTGTCTCGGCGCCACGCTGCCAACTATCTTAACTCGACCTCTCAGCCATAGCGCCCAATCTAATTTCCACTGCCGAAAATGTCGTCGTTTGCCAAATCTTCCCTCTTTTCCAAATTTCTGCGGTTGTTCTGCGGTCAATGCGCACTCGGTAGGAGTACCTGCCCCCCTTCCCATTCCATGATCCCAATTTTAGTGACAAGACCACCAGGGTGCTCCCCAACACGGTCAATGCCGCGAGGCTAAAGGAAGGACTTACCGGCGACACTTCGCGATGAGCTCGAATGGTAACTAAGTTCCAGTTCCGCGGCCATCGCGGCCAACACCGAGCACATAACTTGACTTGAATACGTTTGACGTCTAGCGATTGTCGCCGTACAACTGAGCTCCTCGGTACAGCTCCAGCTAGCGACGGGCGGAAACTCCGGTTCTAGTTCGTTCAAGTATTCAATTTACGCGGTCTGTGAATGCCCGGCAGATAGACATGGAATAGAGCCATATGTTTCACGCAAGACTAATAGTACACGCATTGTTTCCCATCATCATCAAGTCTGGATCTTATCGGTCTTGGTGGCGCCACAACAAACTGCTCAACTCACCTGACGATCCGCAATTCAAGCCTACTTGAGGAACTTCCCGACATTCCCGCCGGTCAGGAGATTCCCCAGTCCTTGGGTGAGACGCCCGACGCCGTAAAGGATTCCCCCGGCCAAGAGAAAAGGCGAAGCTATGATGATCCCCAGTCCAACCCCAATATCCATTAACATGTTTTCTTTCCCCGACTCCGATGCCTTGTCGAATTCCTCAGCCTTTCTCTTCCAGTCTGCACGCTTTTCAGGATCATTAGCGCCTTCGGCGAGACTCCGCATAAGAACCCCAATTTCGCGGACAAGCCTCTTCACTCTCTCCTTATCGCCTCGCTCTTGAGCCCGCTTGTATTCTCTGAGTTTCTTCTGCAGTTTGGAGTAGATTTTCTGCCATTCCTGCTCGGTCAACGTCGGTGTATCCGATGTGTCTGATGAGAACGAGCCATCGGTCGAGCGCTTATCGGGGTCCCCGAGTTGAACCATGGTAGAACCTACAAACAAATAAGTGCAGTGAGCTCAATCGGATCATAACCACGGCTGCACCTACAGAACTGACAACAGCGGGGAGGGGTGAGATGAAGGCCGTTAGCAAGCGCCGTGGGGCACGCGGCTGTAATAATAATAGAGGTTCGTGAGTCGTGACCCCCAGGCGCTTAACAAAAGTCTCTTGTTTACGTCAAGAAAAGGACATGGAAATCAAAGGAAATACACGCTCTTTAACAACTCTGACCCGCCTGGAAATCAGACAGAAATCAAGAATGACATGGGTCTCAAATGGTCCATGGATAGATCACGCTGCTCCCTCCGAGACCGTGCGCGGCCGTGAGTAATCCGAGACCTTCCAGGGAATCAACGGCCTGTAGATCTCCTCCCTCGCCAGCTTGAACCTCAAAATCGTCGTTGCCAAGCTATCCGATTGCGCTCTGGGTGCCCTCGGGTCCCGGAGGATTTTGACGTCGGATGGGGTATAGAGGGTCCTTCGTGCCCAACTGAAGCGAAGTGGATAGGCGGCCTCAAGAGTCGGAATCGCTCTCTTCTCCCAAATGACACACCCAGTCGTGCACCAAGAAAGACACAGCCAGAAGAGAAGCCACATAATCTTTATCATGCTTTTCTACATCGAGTTTCGTAACGAATCCCCGCCTATTTTGTATTTTTTTGTATTTTCTAGTCTTCTACAATTTCGCGTCTTGTTTTCTTTCTTTTTCTTCTTCTTTCTCCCAGTCCATGTTGCTACGAATTCGATCGGATCTTGCGGGCGTTGTAGACGGTCTTGATTTGAAAAACATGACGTTTCGTCTTGCGGTCATTCGGGAGCATTGTTATCGAGGAAGCGTTTGTGAAGCGAGGCAATTGATTTCGAAGAACGAGAAAGCCGGGTACTGAAGGGAATAGAATGGGTTTAATGCATGAAGGAGAGCACAAAGGACGTACGAAGACAACCCCAATATATCTTATCGAACTGGGTACGTATTTGTCCGAAGAGTGCGCGGATCGAAACGTTGCGAGATTGTATGCGAGGAGTGTTGGCGGGTTTATGAAACATAGCGGTGTCGAGTCGACTAGGATATTTGATCTTTGCCATCGAGTTGAACGGAAGTAGACGAGCACGAGCGGTAAGCGCGAGAACTGCAAAGAGAGACAATTAGTCCGAACACGTAAGGGCGAAGAAGATGAGGCGTACTAAACGTAAACACACCAGGCCAAACGCAAGTGGCAAGCACGACAGCAACACAGAAAGCAAGGAATAACGCAAAACTTGAAAGCAATGGCAAAAGCGAGAGCACGGGTTTGAGGAAGCGAAAGCAGGTTTACTTGATTTGTCGAGGATGGCGCCGTCGACCATGACTATAGACCCAGCGATAACGGTGGTGGTGGAGAACTATCGGATTCGGCGTGAGGCCAGCATAGAAACCGCAAGGGAGTCGCCCATAGCTGAGGACTCGGGAGAACAAGGACCGGCGGGGACGTGGGGTGTCGCGGGCGAGCTGGAGGTAGATGTGGGCTAAGGAACGTCGGGGTAGAGGCAGGAGAGGAGGACCAGTGGGGACGCGGGGGCATCGCGGGCAGATTGAAGGCGGATCCGGGTGCGCGGGTCGTGGCAGGGTGGGAAGGGAAGCGGGGGAAGAGAGGTATCGCAGGCGGATCCGGGTGCGCGGGTGGTGGCGGGGGAGCAGGGGTCAACGAGGACGTGGGGATGTCGCGGGCGGGTTGGAGGTAGATTTGGGCTCAGGAACGTGGGGGCAGAGGCAGGGGAGGAGGACCAGTGGGGACGTGGGGGTGTCGCAGGCAGATTGAAGGCACATTCGGGCGATGGTCGTGGCGGTGAGGAGGACGTGGGGGTGTCGCGGGCGGGGCTGGAGGCGGATTTGGGGCTAAGGAACGTGGGGGGCAGAGGCGGGGAGAGGAGGACCAGTGTAGATGCGGGGGTGTCGCGGGCAGATTGAAGGCACATTCGGGCGGTGGTCGTGGCGGGGAGGAGGGTCAGCGAGGACGTGTGGGTGTCGCGGGCGGGCTGGCGGTGGGATTGGGTTAAGGAACGTGGGGGCCGAGGCGGGGGAGGAGGACCAGTGGAGACGCGGGGGTGTCGCAGGCGGGCTGGCGGTGGGATTGTGCTAAGGAACGTGGGGGCCGAGGCGGGGGAGGAGGACCAGTGGAGACGCGGGGGTGTCGCGGCCGGATCGAAGGCACATTCGGGCGATGGTCGGGGGCCTTGTCGGGGTGGAGGACTAGCGGGGGAGATGAGGTGTCGCGGGCGGATGGGAGATTCATTCGGGTGGAGATCGTGGGCCGTGGCGGGGGAGGAGGACCAGCGGGGAAGGTGGGTGTCGCAGCGGGAGTCCGAGACGCGGCGGGGGAGGACCACGGGGTAAAGGGGTATCGCGCGTAACAGGTCGAAAGAAGATATAGGATGTGGGCTAAGAGCTCGTCAGTCCCAGTAATGTAGGATCGAAGGAAACAGAGCTTACACCACGTCAAGCAATTTGTATCTAAGCAATGTTTCTTCTGCGGCAGTATAGCCCACATATTTCCCTTAGACGAAAAGAATGAGTCTCGAGCGTAGACAGGGTGTGGATGAGGACTTACCATCCAGCAATAGTATAATGGTAATACAATGGACACCTCGTCCATCTCTGGAGGAAGCGATGAGCGTCGAAGAAGACAGAGATCAGCGGGAAATCGTACTTCATCGAGCACTCCCCAGTCCAAGCAAATAAATGTCCATGCCGGCATATTGAGAGCCGACAGTCTACAGACCAAATGAGCTCGCATGAACGCAGAGGGATCAGAGGACACGCACATAAATACAGTTGTTCCGCGGCCCATCGTCAGCCCGGTGCTAGCATTTCCCTGCAGAAAAATGAGAAGACGAAGAGAATGAGCGCAGGATTAGATGCGTACTGAGATGAAGCAAGTTATCTTAGATAGACGTCACGCATATATAATAAACCCTGCGCAAGGAGTCAATGGGGAGGGCAATACGATAGCAGGCGCGACATACCAAGATCAAGCATCCAATCTATCCTGAAGCACGTTCGAGACCAGAGCGATCGTCACCGCCTGGAATCTAAACGATGGGATAAGGGCGAAGAGAAGGCGAGCTAAGAGAAGGTCATACCTCACGGCCGTCTTTCCTGAAGCTAATACAGTACCGGCTGCCGCCGTGGCTTCTTCCCCTTGGCACGGGATGACGTGGGGTACGGGTCGTTTTCTCTCGACGTCCCTCGACTCCTCTTCCTGCCGCCGGTCATGTTCTCGCCGATGCCCTTGGCCTTGCCGCTCTTGGAGCCGTGGCTGCGGTTGCCGCCTGTGTTGGTGATGTCCTGGAACACAGAAGAGCTGTAGCCTACGCCCTGGGGGCCGGTCTCCGTCATCGTATCCACGTCCATGCTGTCCGGCTCCTGCTGCTCAACCGCGCTTGAGGAAGCGGGAGCGTGTAGGTTAGTCTCGCCTTCCTCCTCGCTGTGGGCATTCCATGCGAGACGAGCCGTGCGCTCCTTCTTCGTCTCGTTCGTCGCCTCCTCGCAGAGGTGGACCATGACTTCACGCACGACGGTGACGAGGGGTGGTGGGGCGGCGGTGAGGAGGATGGGGATTGGACGAGCTCCAAAGGACTGAGAGAGTCGGGTGTCATGACGCCTACGGTAGGAAGCCGCAAATGAACTGTGTGGAGTCCTGGGTCGGCCAGCGGGCGCGATCTTGAGACGCTTGGACGAGCGGTCGATATTCAGGGCGCCGGGGGCATCGTCTTCGAACTCGGCTCTGCTTCTCTTCTTGAGGTTGATATAGGCGAAGCGAGCACAGATGGTGTCCATAGGGGTGGGCGTAAAAGCGAATGGGTTGTAAAGAGCGTAGTCCATGGTGGGGGAAGTGAAGAGACTTTGTCACGATCGTAACTCTTTGTAACACCGCTGTTTGTTTGGCTTCACGTGCACAAGATGATTTGAGTCGAAGAGACGCGACGACGAGGACCAGAGCACACAGAGACGCGTCGAACGCGCTACAGAACGAGAGGTGAGAGTTCCACCAGTGATTAACCGGGGAAATTTCCACCTCCACAAGGCGGCACAAGCCGGGCCCGATGATGCGCACCAGTATGCGCTGTTCCCGGAAAATCGACCATGGGCGAAGCTTTCATTTCCCGGAAAATTGCCGACGTCACGGAGTTCACAGCCACGATCGACGGCGAACGAAGTGATCGGAGTTTCCAAATCGGGCGATATATTCCCGGAAAACTCGCTTAAGTTCGTCGACGAGTACTCCCAATTGGGACGAATATTCCCGGAAAATCCACACAGCCCTCGGAAGGATCTTGGAGCTCGTAGCCGCAATGACTCAAGCATGAGTCACCTTCGTCTATAAAAGCCCGTAGTTACTATGTACTAGACAGGAACCCCCTCCCCAATACACCTCTCATCTGCACTCATCTGCTCTTACCTCGCTTTAGCCTTTCGCCTCCGAACCGCTTACGCCACCGCACGTCACCGAGACGTTGAAGCACGTCACCGAGACGTTGAAGACATCGCACGTCGCCGAGACGTTGAAGCCCCCGTATTAGCTGTCTCCGGAGCCGGCCAGCACGTACGTGATCTGGTTTAGGATCTTCTTAGACCCACCTCGCACCCCACGTCTACTTCTCCCACCTTGGGGTTGTTGTTGTTCATTTGTTCAGCATCCACTCTTAGAGTCGGAGTTGGCGTATCATCTTGGAGCCCACCGCGAGGGGTTCTAACATAGATTCCATAAACCCATCTCGTACCTTGCGAAGGAACGTTCTCCGGGACCTACGTCAAGAATTGATTGACATCGGCCAAGACCCAGATAATCTTGCCGATTCATCATTCTTTGAAGCCGTTCCGCACCATCTATCGCATCACGCCGATATTCCATCGCCTACGCCTACGCCTACGCCCTCGCCCTCGCCCTCGCCCTCACCTTCGCGCTCGACAACGCCGCTCCTTCGCCCGGCAGATTTCGACGATATTATTAACAATCCAACACCTACCAACGATCCATCTCATTCCATTTCCACAATGGCCCAAAGCATTACGATGCCCGCACGCGGAGATCGTAATGCTCCCACCTTCGACTCGGCAAAGCCTCGCGAGCTTCCACGATATTTCTCCGACCTCGAGTTCCATTTCCAGCGTTGCTCCGTTACCGATAACGCACAGATGAAGTCGCATGCCACACGGTTCCTCAGTGTTCGCGACCAAGATGCATGGGAAGCGCTCACCGAATTCATGGCTCCTGCTACGTCGTACAACGAGTTTAAAGCCGCGGTGTTGAAGCTCTACCCCGGAACGGATGCCGACAGAAAATACGGATTAGGAGACTTGGATACCCTTATTGGCGCACACGCACGCACGGGGATCCTTTCGAAAGGGGATTTTAGCGAGTTTTATCGCGACTTCTCCGCGATCACCACCTACCTCATCGCCAAAGGACGACTTTCCATGTCGGAGCAGAGCCGCTCGTTCCGCCGCGCAATGCAGCCGAGCAGCCTATGGGAGAAAATCCACCAGAGACTGCAAATTAAAAAGCCGGATGTTCATCCTGAAGACCCGTACGATTTGGTCGACCTAAAAGAGGCCGCAGATTTCGTGCTGCATGGCACTCCAATTTCGACTACCGCCTCCGATTTGCCGTCGCCTTCGTCCATGCCCCAGCAGATCAAACCCGAACCAGACATGGCAGTCCTGATCACGACCGTCGTCGAAAGCTTGGCAAAAGCCGGAGTTTTCAACACAAATACATCGAATAATTCCCCGTACCCGAACGCACCGCGTAACCCGAACCCGAACACCAATCAACGCCACGAAGGCTGCACGTATTGCAGTGGTCCGCATTTTATCGCCAACTGCGAACTTGTTACCTCCGACGCGAAGCTAGGACGTTGCAAACGCGACATTAATGGCAAAGTTGTTCTTCCTACCGGCGCCTTCGTCCCGCGTCACATCCAGGGTCACAACCTTCGTGCACGCGTTGAAGAGTGGCACCGCGCGAATCCCGGACAACTGGGCGCCGCACAATTGATGGTGGGAGCCCAGCCCGATTACGCCACGTTCTCGCAGACGTCGAGCCGCCTGTCAATAGAAGAGCGTCAACGTCAGTTGGTCCAGGAGATGGCAGACCTTGAGGACATGCAGCAGGCGTTCGCATTGCAAACCAGAGCACAAGCAAAGCGCGCAGCTGCAGAGCCAGTCGAAGAGCCAGAGCATGCCATTCGCCCTATCCTTCAAAGGCCACGCTCTCCCGTCGTTCTCGCACCCGCACCAGCCCCGACTCGTGCACCAGTCGCACCGGCCACGGTCCAAGTCCCGAATGAGCGAATTCCCGAACACCCGTATTCGAACGCCCGTGATGCAGCCTATGCACAGCCCCGAGGCCGTAATTATGGCGCGCCACCGCCGCCACAGCCGCCCGTTAAACGGCACGATCCAGCATATCGAAACGCAGCCCCAGTTTACGATAATAAAATCGCGACAGCCGTCTTTGATCGCTCGTTGGATACCACGGTCACGCTGTCGCAGCGGGAACTCCTCTCCCTTGCCCCGGATGTTCGCGCCCAGTATAAGGATGTCACCACAGGCAGACGCATCGCCCCAGACGTGCAGACAGCTCCCGCCGCGGCGCAATTCTTTAACACTGTTGAAGATGTGCTTCCGTTCAACTCTGAGCCAGAAGTTGGCTTCGCAGAACCACGTACTCCCCGCGATGATGAAATCACGATCAGCACGTTCGTGCAGTCCATGCCAGCCGCATTTAATCAAGCTGCTACCCTCGAGCCCCGTGCCAACGCGCTAGTCGCCACCGACGAGTTCGCTACGCTATATGATGCCGGCGTCCAACTTGATCCAGGAGAACTTGCCGTGGCAGTTGATTCATGCGCGCTTCGGTCCGTGATCCCGATTGTGGATAATCAGCGACGCGTTGAATGCATCTACGACACCGGCTCGCAAATCGTGGCCATGTCAGAAGCGATTTGCAACGACCTCGGCCTTTCTTACGACCCTCTTATCACCATTAATATGGAATCTGCCAACGGCTCTATTTCGCCTTCACTCGGTCTCTCCCGCAACGTGGCGTTTAAATTTGGAGAAATAACACTGTACCTCCAAGTGCACATCGTTCGCGCGCCCGCATACGATGTTCTCCTCGGACGGCCATTTGACAAGTTGACGGAATGTACGGTTGCCAACGCCGCGAATGGCGATCAGACCATCACGATCCACGACCGTAACACTGGCAAAGTGTCGACAATTCCTACCATCCCGCGTGGCCGTGCACGCGAACGTACCCAGGATTTTCACGCCTCGAGGAATTGATCCCTGATCAAGGAGAGATTGCACTCATCATAACCCCGGATTCCAACGCCCACGGTCAATTTATTATTGATTCATACTCGGTACTCGCAACGGACTTCTCACCCGATCAACTCAGTCAGGCCTACCTTTCGGCTTGCACGGAGTTACCGTCCCCTTCGGACACCATTTCGCGTCCTCGCGCTCAACCGTGGGAACCATCACGCGTCCGTGGTTCCACCCACGCCGCATATACCAATTTTATCCCGTCTCCGCCAGTGGCAACTTATGCCAAGAAGAAATATAAACCCGTCGCACAGAAGGTCCGGCCAGTCCGTGGAAGCCTTCCCGAACAATTCAGGATTATACGCAAAATTAGAGGTGACCCACTCGAACACATGCCAGTTCTCTCGCCGGTTCCGCCGCCGTTCCGTCCCACGGGCCGGTATACCGAAGAACGACGCGACATCATCGACCGCGCGCACGATGGAGATTTTCTATGGCCCGCTGAGCGTGCCCTGATGCACCATTTCATGTGCCTTCACCACACTGCCTTCGCATGGAACGATTCGGAGCGAGGAAAATTCCGCGAAGATTTCTTCCCACCTGTCGAGATCCCTGTCATCCCGCACACGCCTTGGGTCCAGCGAAATATTCCCATTCCACCTGGAATTTACGACGAAGTCTGCCGTATTATTCGCACCAAAATTGATGCTGGCGTCTACGAGCCGTCGAACTCATCATATCGATCTCGTTGGTTTTGCGTGGTCAAGAAGGATAATAAAAGTTTGCGTATTGTGCACGCACTTGAAGCACTCAACGCCGTCACCATTCAGCACAGCGGCGTTACTCCTCTCACGGATCAAGTTGCAGAGCAGTTCGCCGGCCGCGCATGCGGTGGAATTCTGGACTTATATGTGGGATACGACGAGCGTGTTCTTGCCGAGTCCTCGCGGGATTACACAACTTTTCAAACGCCTTACGGAGCACTTCGGCTCGTAACCTTGCCCATGGGTTGGACCAACTCTGTCCCCATCTTTCACGACGACGTCACGGAGATTTTACGCCCAGAAATTCCGCATCATACCATCCCCGTCATCGACGACTGCCCAATTCGGGGTCCCGCATCACGCTACCAAGACGCAGAAGGAAATTACGAGACTATTCCTCAGAATTCGGGAATTAGGCGCTTTGTATGGGAGCACTTCCAGGTGCTTAACCGAATCGTAACTCGCATGAAATATTGCGGAGGCACGTTCTCCGGCCTCAAACTCATCCTATGTTGGCATACCATCACCGTCCTCGGCCATGTTTGCACCTTTGAAGGCCGTATCCCCGACCAGTCTCACATCGCCAAAATCGTGAACTGGGGACCATGTAAAGACCTTTCGGAGGTCCGCGCATTTCTCGGCACTGTCGGCGTGGCTCGAATTTTCATCTACAATTTCGCTCACCGCGCTCATGCCCTAATATTCCTCACACGGAAGGATGTTATGTTCATATTCGGCCCCGAACAAATCGCAGCACAAGAGGATTTGAAAGATGCACTCATTCACTCGCCGGCACTCCGCCCCATCGATTACACCTCAGCCGCACCCGTAATACTCTCAGCCGATACCTCCTACATCGCGATTGGATTTATGCTCGCCCAGTGTGACCCCGAAAATTTGGATCGCCGCTTCTATGCGCGTTTTGGATCAATCACACTTAACGACCGCGAGGCCCGATTTTCGCAGCCAAAATTGGAGCTCTACGGTCTTTATCGCGCCCTTCGCGCTTGGAAAATTTACCTCATCGGTGTACGTAACATTGTGGTGGAAGTTGACGCGCGTTACATCAAAGGAATGCTCGCCAATCCCGATATCGCACCTGGAGCGAGTATGAATCGCTGGATTCTCGCCATATTGACCTTCCATTTCACACTCGTCCACGTACCCGGAGTTTCGCACCGGCCCGATGGCCTCTCTCGCCGAAATCCTCAGCCAGGTGATGAACCCGAACCCGAAGATGATTTCGATGATTGGATCGACCGTGCACACGGGTTCATGCACCAGATCAACGACTCGCCTTACGTGTCTCGCCCACAGCAGACGATCGCGACGCTCTCAGCAGAAATAATTCCCGGAAATGAAGAACTACCGGAGTCGCTTGCTTACGACACCGTGCCGCGTTCGAACAATGCGCGACTTGCCGACGCACGCATAGACCGTGTCCGTTTATGGCACAAGAATCTCCGCCGCCCACGCGACATGAAGGACGCCGATTACCAGGCATTTGTTCGCTATTGCCAGGAATTTTACCTCTCCGATGACCAGCTTTGGCGCAAAGACACGCGAGGTTGTCATAAACTCGTGGTTATTCCCACCCGCCGTCTATTCATCCTCCGCTCGGCACACGATGACATCGGACACCGTGGATTTTATGCGACGCGCGCGCTTCTATCCGAGCGATTTTGGTGGCCATACATGGCCCACGATATAACCTGGTGGCTGCAAACATGTTACCTTTGCCAAATTCGGCAAAAACGTCAAGTCCGAATTCCTCCGACCGTCGCGGTTCCAGCACCATTATTTTCCAAGGTTCACATGGACACCATGCACCTGCCTACCAGTGGAGGATTTAAATATCTTGTCCAAGGCCGCTGCTCGCTCTCAACATACCCTGAATTTCGCGCTCTTCGCAAAGAAAATGCGAAAGCCCTCGGAGATTGGATTTTCGAGGATATACTATGCCGTTGGGGCACTCTCACCGAAATCGTCTCGGATAATGGCACACCATTCGTGAAAGCGCTGGCATACCTCGAGAAGCAATATCACGTCAAGCATATTCGCATTTCGGGATATAACTCCCAGGCAAATGGCCTCGTTGAGCGACCTCATCTCGATATTCGCGACAGTTTATTCAAAGCCTGCGATGGAGTGCAAAATAAATGGCACCTGTCACTCTACTCGGTATTCTGGGCTGATAGAATCACTGTTCGCCGACGCATGGGCTGCTCACCATATTTTGCCGTTACCGGCACGCACCCGTTGATCCCGCTGGACATCTCCGAAGCCACGTATCTGCTTCCGCCACCCGACACCGTCCTCAGCACATCCGACTTAATTGCCCAGCGCGCCATCACACTCCAGAAACGACGGGAACACTTGGCTCACATTCGTTCGGATGTGTACGAAGCGAGACTCCGTGCTGCGATTAAATTCGAGCGTGATCATGCCGCAACGCTCCGAGATTTCGACTTCAAACGAGGAGACTTAGTGCTGATGCGAAACACAGCCATTGAAAAATCTCTCAGCCGTAAAATGCGCAACCGCTACCTCGGCCCGCTCATCGTCATATCACGCAACCGCGGCGGAGCATATATTTTATGCGAACTCGACGGATCAGTCTTTCATCGGCCCATCGCAGCATTCCGCGTTATTCCGTACCTCGCTCGGAAGAACATCCCACTCCCGCCACTCGAAGAACTGCTCGATATTTCGACTGAGCGTTTACGCGAAATGGAGCAGACCACTCTTTCTGATCCAGAGGATGATGAACTCGACCCGGCCACGGATATTCAACCCTCGCAATGACCAACTTCGCATTTCAGTTGGGAGGAGCCACCATTGTTTTCACATCGCCTGCCTGAGGACAGTCAGTTTTTCAGTTGGGAGGAGATGATGCGCACCAGTATGCGCTGTTCCCGGAAAATCGACCATGGGCGAAGCTTTCATTTCCCGGAAAATTGCCGACGTCACGGAGTTCACAGCCACGATCGACGGCGAACGAAGTGATCGGAGTTTCCAAATCGGGCGATATATTCCCGGAAAACTCGCTTAAGTTCGTCGACGAGTACTCCCAATTGGGACGAATATTCCCGGAAAATCCACACAGCCCTCGGAAGGATCTTGGAGCTCGTAGCCGCAATGACTCAAGCATGAGTCACCTTCGTCTATAAAAGCCCGTAGTTACTATGTACTAGACAGGAACCCCCTCCCCAATACACCTCTCATCTGCACTCATCTGCTCTTACCTCGCTTTAGCCTTTCGCCTCCGAACCGCTTACGCCACCGCACGTCGCCGAGACGTTGAAGCACGTCACCGAGACGTTGAAGACATCGCACGTCGCCGAGACGTTGAAGCCCCCGTATTAGCTGTCTCCGGAGCCGGCCAGCACGTACGTGATCTGGTTTAGGATCTTCTTAGACCCACCTCGCACCCCACGTCTACTTCTCCCACCTTGGGGTTGTTGTTGTTCATTTGTTCAGCATCCACTCTTAGAGTCGGAGTTGGCGTATCACCGATACTGCCCGCAGGACATGCAGAGCGTTCTCATGACGCGTAGGACTACGAGAAAGGCCGGGGACTTGGGAAAGAAGATTTCGCTTCTCTCCTCGACCGGAATCATTCCTTGATTCCGCACAAAGTCCTGGAAAGCACTGAGCGGATGTGTGGTAACGTTCCAGGGCCCAGATGCTGTGGATTTGACTGAGCACCAGGATAAGAGAAAAAAATTGGGGAACGCACCAAACTGGTTCATTCGACCCCATCATCGATGAGCAATAGTGCAGCATGCCACCACAGGACCGGTGATAATCGGTTGGGAGGTCCGATCCAGGGTCCGGACAAATTTTGAAATTTGACCTCTGGATGTCACCGCCAGAGTCCGGACAAATGGGCCTACCGGGCGCGACAGGTCTGTGGCAAAGTCCGGACAATGGGCACGTACCACGAATAGGTCTGATCCCGCATCCGGACATTGCCTATTTTGGATACAGTGGTGGCCCCCGAGAGCTCGTTCTTGTGGATTGAGAGACAGAACAATGGCAGCTACAGTGCCATATACATTACTGAATTTTGGCCCTTGGGAGCTCCTCCTTACAATTCCTTCTTATCTCTGTTTCACGCATCATCTCACCCAATCCATCCCGGCCTACATACTATGGAGTCTGGACATGATAGTTATCCATGATGAAACGGGCACAATGTGCTTCAAACATTTGCTAGCCTCCTTCTTGGCCCTCCTGCCAAAGAGCAAGAGCATCAGGACGTTCAACAATGAAATAGAAATCGGCCTCCGGGCTCACAAAGTCTTCAAGGAGCTTTTATTGGAGAAGGAGGCTCTTGAAAAATCAGTTTCAAGCTTAAATACAGTATGGCGAAGGGGAAACACAGATGTTCACAATTTTGAGCTACCCGAAGACGATTGCGAGGAGGATTGAATTTTTTTTACGATTTTTACGATTTTTTACACATAATTTTGAGGTCTGATCTGTAGTCCGGACAAAAGAAAATTGGACCTGGGTGAGAGCCGGAGTCCGGACAAAGTTTGGTCCTCCCGACGGGTCCAAAGTCCGGACAAAATTTTCTGAGGGCCCAAAATCGGGATCGGACCTCCCACCCGATTATCACCGGTCCTGCCACCACCACGGGAAATGTGAAGATCGAAAGAAAAAACTCGGTCCGGGCGCGCAAATAACAGAGGACTCCCGTGCAGTCCAGCAAAACGCAGCTTGAGGAGTCAAGAGTCAAGATGTCGTGGACGCGGTCGTCAAGATACAGAATTGTTCGGTTGCAATTGGGTTCAGTTCGGCCGAAGGAGCCGGCGGCCGAATCCGATGGTACTGCAACTTGCCTTCAAGCTTCAAGGTTGAATTCGTGGGTACGGCCTATCTGATGGATTAATGCCTGCATTCACGCTGAATAATTTTCCGAATGTCAAATGTGCCATTGAATTGCATTTGTAGTACAGTGTGCCTCCCCTTGAATACTAAAACGCGACAATGAAGGAAGAAATCGAAGTGAATAATATAAGTAAACGCCCCATCGGCGCAATGCTCGTCTCCCGTGTTCGCCCCTTACAACCACTGGTAATGGTAATGTTAACTGATTGATCTAAAAATGCATGCAATATTGTGCGAATGATCTGAAGGGACCTTCAGCGAACGGTCGATGGCGAGAGGAGGATAACTACTCACGATGTAGATGCGAATGTGCATTGAGTGCGCGCTTGCGTTCAGGCAATGATACAGCTCCCGCTAGAGCCCGAGCCGCTGTCTTCGTTGACGGGCGGGAGGTCCGTGTCCTCGCGGCAGACAACACAGCTCCCGCTGGAGCCAGAGCCGCTGTCGTCGTTAACGGGCGGGAGAACGATCTCCTCAGTCTTGGACGAGATGGTGGTGGTAGTGAAAGCGTCCATTTAATAAAGGAGGATGAGGGTAGACCGCAAAGCTTATTTGAGTGGAGGTGGGTCGGTTCACAAACGAGCTTGAGATGCAGGTACAATTTCTTGCGTCTTTTATACACTGAGAGGAGGTATGCTCCGGATCCGGATTGACGTTCCCAGATCTCTTCGTCGCCATACAGCTGGAGAACAATAACCGCGTTAAAGAATGATTTTTAATATTTCTGGGACAATAAGCGCTACGATCGGGACGCATATGACATGAACGACCCACAAAAGCATTGAGAAGATCCGATCAAGATCCAAAGCACGTCGATGCCATCCGCAGGGGGGAGATTAACTTTCCTCGCCCCGTGGTGTTCAATTTCCCGAAAGACAAAACTCAAGACCTAAATCATGACGAAACGACTCGAGTCGAGGCCTTCACCACTCAATACGGGGAACCCACATCCCACAGACAGTTGCGAAAGCCCTGGCCAGTGCGTAATGTTGTCCGAACTCGCAGGTAGAGAACAATTAGATTTTTTGATGGCAGGTTACACCCGATCGTGTATCCGCCCTGGTTCCCACCGAGATAGCCAGAACCAAGCGAGCGTACACTGGCAATGATTCGATGAGAGAAAATAGAAAACAGAGACCCCGGACCCGTGCCTTAATGACAGGTAATGTATTCTTGTCCGAAACCGCGGAGGTAGAGAACAATTGGGATTTTGATGACAAGGTGGGCACTGAGAACCTCGGGCCATATAATGGATCTGCATGCTTCCCACCGACATGATCAGATAACCAAAACGCCGTCTATTGGCGAAGAATCGGAGACGTGGCCCTTCCTCATAGAAATCATGATTCGTCGGAGTCTGGAGGTAAATGAACAGCAATTCGAAAGCAGGTGGGGTTATTTGAATTATCAAGAGACTGAGAGCAGAACATGAGGCCAGGTTCACCGTGACCTAGCTCGTCGAGTAATCGTCGAGGGTTCCAGTTGGCAGTCTGAGTGGTTGTCCGGAGAAACTTCCACGTGGTGATCGACCAATGGCATTCGGAACATCGGAGCGGCTTCCGATTTCCCCGATTTCCCCGGCAGAGTCGGCACCGCCGGCAAGTTCGCGGCAAATAGCTGGTTGTAATGGAAAGGCATGGTTCATATATCAAGGCTGAGTGCCTTGAAGGCCAACGGGTCCCAGAATTATTCTTAGTCCACATTTTGGTCGACCTCCCAGCCTTCTAAGCATTTTAGAAATTCATTGTCTCCTTCGGAACGTTGGGCCACGACTCATGATCAAAGGCCGCACAATTGTGCGGACCAGCGATACTGCTAGCATCATTACCTTGCTTTTGTTTAATTTTGTTCGAACGTTCTAGATTCAACGCTAGGGACCTACGGTGTTCTGAACCTTAATAATTCCCTTTTGTTCCAAAGGTTTAGGTCGATCGTTACACAATAAATTTCAGCATGCGACCCATTATTTATACACCGAGCTGGTTGCTTTTGCATGTCCAGCCACGGATCCGACTGGGTTGCTGTAACTGGGTTCCCTAACTGAATATACAATTCGCCGAGTAACGGGACCTAAAACCCAGCACGACTTGCCGTTTCCGTTGTTTCAAGGACCCCCATATTTGCATCCGGCCGTCCGCACAAGGAGAACCATTAAATCGATGCCAGTATAATATGGCAGCCAAACCATGAAAAGAGAACATGAATTAAATCTAAGCACCCCAATGAGTCTGACATCGACCGGGAAAAACTTGCGGGTCGGAACCGTCGGCATATTGAAAATATTTTGAACGGATTGTACGGAACCGTCTCAGAGAGCTTGAGGATGTGCTTCCGCAAGCGATTGAACACCGGCTCCCTTTCTTCAAAGTTCAAACCTACGGAAGATCCCAAAATCGATGTCATAGTACCGTGTCGGTCCCACCTACGTGCGGAACTTCATGTACGACCACGTACTGATGTGAAATATTCCTGCTATGGAGATATACAAGTCGATAATTTTGTAAGTATGAGTAGTCTTGATCAGAGGAGTCCGGGATCACCGGCCCGGGAAGCACGGCGCGGCAGAATAATAATGTCACACGCTTCTAGTCCGTCTGCGGCCCTGCGCGGCCCGGATAATACGCTCGACGACGGCCACCATCTAGTTCTTCCCCTGGTCCTTATCATAGGTGAGATGCTACCAGGTCATTCAGCTCCCTCCACCCAGGTGTTTCCCCGCCAAATGTCAAATGCCAGTGTACTGTACTATTTCAACCAAGTCTTCAGCCCATGTCACGCGTCACCCAAGGTCTTCATTTTTTTAAGTCTTCATTCCTCGGCAATCATGAAAGAATTACCATATATGGGCATCCGGCGAATGCCGGAGCGATTTTTTTGATGTTTTTAGGCCTATTTGGGTCGAAAAAGTTAAATGTCACCGTCACCACGACCAAAAGTCTTCAGTTCAGAGGGCCGTGTCACGCGTCACCTGAAGACTTGGTCGAAATGGTACAGTACTTATAGGCTAATTTGTGATATAATCCTAATAGTCCAAATTGCCACCAATTGAGGCCAATTTGCAGTTTGCGGTTTTCCAGGGGGTGGGAAAGTAGTTTCCTCCGCAAGTACTTCAAAGTTCAATACAGGTGAGTCTTCCTTTGTCGCGGAACTATACATCGTGACTCAACAGGTTTTTCCTTGTCATGTTTTTCACAGTCAGGTCTTCAGAGTGGTCGACGCCAAAGACTCGAAGGAATGCCTCAACCCACTCGATGCGGCTAGATTGTTCCTGAGTCTAATGCGATTGCCCAAGTACAGTATGCAGTATCAGCAACATTTCAATTTAACGTACCTGTCTATCTGTCACCGCCATCTGCTCGTGTCAAGGGAATTTCCCACCTGTAAACCGCGGGCTACTTATTGCGCATAGTCCCTCGCACGCCACAGCATTTCCACTCCCAAGCAACTACTTGCGTGCGGCCGATCTACCCCACCAGCACCCATGGCGAAAGAGAAATTCGAGGCCGCCGCTGAGATTGCGAAGAACCTCCCCCGACATGCGTCCCTCAGACGCTCGGGCGACGACGAGCTCTACGTGCGTATCCTGATTCCAGCCCGCCCAAGCTCGAGTTTTCTTACGAACTTTTGCAGTTGTACTCATACTACATGCAAGGTCGGCCTCAGCACAGCTCATCCGTAATCGGGCATTTAGCTAATAAATTTTCATGGTGCAGCCACCGCCGGAGACAACAGGATGCCGCACCCCGGCGCGTCCCTGAAGGCCAAGTGGTACGTGCAATTCATGAGCAGCAGAGTGCGAATTCCGGTGACACTCGTGCACACGTAGGGACGCATGGAACAGCGTTAAAGGCACACCTAAGGAAAAGGCGTGCACGATGTACGTTGAGAAGGTGGTCGCGGTAAGTCGATCCAACCTTCCTATAGACATGGTTTCTGATCCATTTCTGTGTGACAGATCCTCACTGCGGCTGGCGACCCGGAGTCGAAGAGATATCTCGCCCAGATCGCGGCTGCTAAATGAGCCCAGTAGAAGCCGCGAAAGGAAGTTGCCAATGCCATTGCGTGTAAAATATCCAGTGCCCGACAGTTAATGTAACAAACGTGTTCATGCCCGCGATAACCGGAAGCCTTGAGAACAACAATTATAAAATTACAACTGAAAACACGCCAGAAAGTAGAGATTTCTGCGAGACTGGAACGGCCGCGGGGCTCGGACGTACACAATGGCTGAAGGGCGAGATCAGACATGGTTCCTTGTTGAGGAACTTACCCACCCATCTTCATTTGATAGTCTGTATGAGAAAAAAGCTAGAAAAGTACCAGGAAACGATGGCATATTGTCCAATAATTTGACAAGATTCTGTCGAGGTAACTTTATTTTCCGATATTTGACCAGCTCTGGGAAATCAAGATGATTTGGTCATTTTTCATCAAAATTATCTAGGGAGGCTTTCCCTACTGGTCTTCACACTCCGACTGCGCCAATCAACAGGGAAACACCCAAAACTACCAGAGCGGCATTCCATCGCGTACGAGTCGGCATCGCACCACTGGCGAGATTGGATCCGGAGCAACCCGCGGACACGTTGTAATTATCAGTGCAGTGGAAGAAGCTGTCCTGATCGGTCTGCAAGAAGACCGAATTATACGGGCAGCCGCATGTGTCGTTCACAAAGGTTGCCGTGCTACCGACGGCGGCGCAACATTGTTGCAGGATGTTTGGAAACCCCACGACACAACCTATTGAGTTCAGCGGTTGCAGATGTGAATGCGAATTGCCAAAGCACCATGGAAGTCGCCCGAGGCAGTCACGCCCGAGAGATGCGCACAGCCTGTGGGAAGTGGGGGAAACGATGAAGAGGTGGGCGTGGCGGACGAAAGCACCGAAGGGGAGACCGCTGAATGGAAAACAGACTGAGACATCGATGAATAGGACGAGGGCAAAAAGCTGTAGAGCAACACTCGAGCAAGGCTGGTATTTATCTTCCAAGTGGGTGACAGTTGCGATCATGCCGGATCTTTCTGATGAGGCTGTGAAACGGCCCGACCAGAAACCATGGAACAAGTCGTCCTTTTCCTCTTCCCCACTGTCGGAATCCCAGACCGTAAGGGCGCACGTACTGAGTCGATTACAGCTGTTTCCGGAAAGCTTGACCCTCGCGTTTTTTTTTGCTCTCGACCAACTTTTGATGGAAGGCTAAGGATTACTGCTTTGGGCTAGCCGAGAGTAGCCGAGTTACGCCAAGCCGAGGCCACAAATGCGAACTTGCAGTCAACTACACAATCCAGATGTTTTCTTGCCCAGGCTTCATACACCAAATATCTTCCGTAAGTGTTCTGACCACTTTTCAGGCAAGCAGAGACAAGTTTGAGGTAGGCTGCGATCGACAGCGCGAGCACTGCCGACGGCAAGCGCAGCACATGACTGATCGGAATCCCAAACCAGGTAATCCTTGGCACTCGATCAAAAGTTGGTCAAGCGGAAACAGCTACTTAAGCAGTTGGTACATATGATGATGATATGTACCAGTAAGTATGCACCATCCTCCTGCCTTCCTCCACCCGTCGTCCAATCGCGACACCGTCCCGAAGCGCTCAAATGGTCACCGGGGGGAGAAATCTGGCAGAGTGCGTCGGGGACATTTCGTATCTTTGTATCCGTGGTTGACGATATCCCGCCTCCTCGCTCACATTGAATTCAAATGCATACATAGATAGTGCATAGAAATCAAACAGCGGTTAGTTTGTGAAGATACGACTATCATGCCAGGGCCCCGAACACGGGTAAGTAGCAAATCCACTCATTTGAAATGCATCCTATGTCCTATGTTGATTTTTTACACTCCGTGAAAAAAGTGTGCAAAATGAAGAAAACCAGCTTTCGGCTGCGCGGAAAAAGGTGGTAGATTGGTCTGCGGGTTTCGCATGATTAAGGCTCCAACAATATCCGCTTAAAAACGTTTATACGCGATTTCAATCGTTTCGTTTCCGTTTAGTTTACCGGGGGGTTCAAACGGTCTACGGATCGTTTCCACACAGTTGAAAAAATAGTGCCGCGTCGGCGAACTGAGACCGTCTACCCCCAGTAGACCAAGGTAACACCCATGTACACGAACTGAGACAGACTTCTGTCTACGGGGGCCCGGCCCGGAACGCAGTGTTAAATTTAGGGCAAATTACAGGCAAGAAACTAATGTCCATGAAATTATGCGTAGCTGCTCGAGGGCCACATCGGATGTTTTTTACTTCAAACTACAGTTGTCCAAAGAATTCATATCACAAGTATGTAATACGACGTTCAAATCGCCGGTTGCATCGGGCGCCCACGGATCTTTCGGGTACTAGCCGAGACATTGACCAGAAAAAACGACAAAAATAGACAAAAGTCGGGCGCGCTGTGCTCTGCTGTGCTGTCCGTATTACATTAGTGCCTACTTATAAGCTCCACGTCGGTCGCTACCTTCCTATCCATTTCCCCCCTCACTCTGTGTTAGATATGGCAACCCACCACATTGTCTCCATGCTCCCGCCAGTATGGGGGCATGCCGTCAGCTATATGTACATTGCCATCCAAATGCTGCACCGAGATCCCACCCTGGTCGTCACGCTAGTTCAGCACAACCTCATGGGTGTGTACTTCTGACCCGAAGAGACCTGCACATTCTCACTTTTTATACTTGTTTTATACAGTCGCCCAGATGGAAGCGGAGTTGGCGACGTGTGCGCACGACCCCGCGAGATTGCGAATCCTGCCAGTGGGTGAAAAAGAGTAGGCGTACGCTTGTCAGTTCTGCTCGATACTCAGCTCCCATGGGTAGCATCCAATTTGGACCGACCATGGTCAAGCTTGCCCTTGGCCAGCTTATTGGCGGCTGGTTGGAAATTATTCCCCAACTCTCTGAAGGGAGCGATAGTTGGCCCAAGCCGCATGCCCTCCACGTAGGGCTTTCTGTCCCGTACTCAGATCTAATCACTGTTGATTGCTCACTATAGATGGACTTTGCCTGTGGCGGCCTTGTGATTGAACCCACCAAGCAAATTGTCAGTCCAGACTGCAAAGTCCTCCTCTGGTTTTCCAGCGCGCTAGTTTCTATGCCAGGTCACTTCAACGACTACGATTTTGCCGCAATAGCACGGGACATCTACGAGGATCCCGCAAAACGCCAGGGTCGCTCTATGGACGAGATTTTAGAAGCGGTTGGTTTAAACCCCTTTGTATCGGGGTCAGAGGGTTTGATTTCACCCCGATTTTGCAGGTCGGTGAGGCTTGGAACGGCACCGACAAGCCTTCTTCCGGACGCATCATAAAGTGTCCAGGGATCCCCGACATGTACGATTATGAGCGAGTCGGGTACGGCGCCGGTCGACCGGAAGGCATGAGCCATCTTCTGAGCGCGGCCCAGAAGTTGGCCAAGGCTGCGGATGGTTATATCGTTCCCACTGCCACCTGCCTCGAGCCCGTCGGTCTACCGCAATGCAAGAAGTTCTACCAAGAGCTTGGGCAGGAGCTCTTTGCCGTCGGTTTGCAGGCTCATGACCTGTCCTGGAACGATTTAGATGCTCCCCCTGCTCCCCTCACCAACACAGTCGTCAAATCCTTCTTGGATAATGTGGTGAGTCAATACGGCCCGAGATCTGTGCTATATATTTCTTTTGGGTGTGTAACACCTCGCGAGGTCTTCATATTTCCCGCTGACTCGTCGCAAGGTCGTTTTTCTTCCCGATAGCGACGCCGGAGCTCGTCGAAGCGCTCATAACCACCCTACTTGACCTCGAGAATCCCTTCCCTTTCGTTTTCGCTCTGGGCGCTAAATTGGCAACGCTCCCCAAAGAACTCATCGAACGAGTAAACTCGAGTGGTAAGGGTCTTATCTGCGGCTTCTGGGTCGAACAACGTGCGATTCTTCAGCACGGCGGGGTTGGGTGGG
This sequence comes from Mycena galericulata, assembly GCA_029289565.1. Taxonomy (NCBI): domain Eukaryota; kingdom Fungi; phylum Basidiomycota; class Agaricomycetes; order Agaricales; family Mycenaceae; genus Mycena; species Mycena galericulata. Next base: position 108,373 of record JARKIA010000169.1, on the reverse strand, counting down.
TACTCACCCACGGTGGTTTCAAGTACGCGTTGATTCTACCCTGAGCGCTGTCACTTATCTGCTCAACCATCTTTTGTGCAGCACCGTTACCGAGTCGTTGTCGCAAGGAATTCCGCTCATCGTTTGGCCGATCAACGCAGAGCAGCCGGTTAATGCGGCCCTTCTGGCATGTGAGCCAGCGCCTGTGGCTATTGAGCTCCTTCAGGTGAGGAATGTCTTTTACGTTCCTTGCTTGTCTTATTGATATGCAAATCAGGTTCGAAATGGGCCCCACCGTGGACCCCCTCTCCGAGGTGGGCCCGCAATCACCGGGACAGTAAAAGACGCGTCGGAGGAGTTTAGAGCGACGTTCGAAGCTGCACGAGGTGTCAAAGGCACTGTGTTAACTAAAAACGCCCAAAATATGGCTCGAGCGTTAAGAGAGGCCCGTCTCGGAGAGGCGTCACAAGAACTCATCCGCTTGGCTGCCTTTTAGAGTGTGCCAGTGCACATAGTCATGTAATACATAGAAGTTCCTATCAACACGTAGAGTTTAGAGCTCATTAGAATCCTTACCCTCGAGGTGTCGTTTACATTTTTGAACCAAACTGTCGACGTACCGCGAACGTTTGACAGATTTCCACTTTTCGCCCTTGGATTTCCTTTATAGGCAATCCCACTTCGGGAACGGCATCGCGGCGGATAGTGATTTTGAAAGCCCGCGACCTCGGGCACGAGGAGTGGCAATGGGCAAGTCATTGTCAACGAAATACCCGGGTGGAGGAAACCACTATGTACCATGGCAAAACTACTAGGACTATGTTCTCGGAGGGTGGCACTGATCAGATTCTACGAGTCCGACAACTTGGTGTAAAGGTGATGCTATTAACACAGTTACTAGAATTTAAATAGATTATGGGTGTGGCAACACATTCAATGGTATTCAATGAGGGGGGGAGGGGGGAAGGCAAATTAGCCAGGATCCGAACGAGGAGAACGGGAGCAAGCTGACTGTTGATACCGCCGATACGAGGGGCGACGCGTCAACGACGCGTCAAATCAGCGCGGACAGTGTTAGAACGAGGAAGGGGAGGGAGTTGGAGTTGCAGAAAATGAAGAAACTGCTGAAACTCACCCATTGTCGCAATTGAGGTACAGCGGCGGCACGCGGTGCATGCGGCGGGATGATGCCGGGGGCATTCGTTGATCATGATTATCATGCGTGCGCAGGGTGAGGAATTGCATGCCAGTGGGGGGAGGTGGGAGGAGCGAGCAGGTAAGGCCCCGCACGGGTGGAGGAAAGGGATGGACCTGGTGGCATGGTGGTGAAAGACAAGAGAGCGAGCTTGTAACGCGTAACAAGGCGGAGAACGAAACCGCCTCCTGCGCCGAGAGGCTGCCGAAACTCACGTGAGAGCACCTTCTAAATAAGGAGATGCTTAGTCACGAACCCAAGGGCGAAAAGCTGCAGGACCGGTGATAATCGGGTGGGAGGTCCGATCCCGATTTTGGGCCCTCAGAAAATTTTGTCCGGACTTTGGACCCGTCGGGAGGACCAAACTTTGTCCGGACTCCGGCTCTCACCCAGGTCCAATTTTCTTTTGTCCGGACTACAGATCAGACCTCAAAATTATGTGTAAAAAATCGTAAAAATCGTAAAAAAAATTCAATCCTCCTCGCAATCGTCTTCGGGTAGCTCAAAATTGTGAACATCTGTGTTTCCCCTTCGCCATACTGTATTTAAGCTTGAAACTGATTTTTCAAGAGCCTCCTTCTCCAATAAAAGCTCCTTGAAGACTTTGTGAGCCCGGAGGCCGATTTCTATTTCATTGTTGAACGTCCTGATGCTCTTGCTCTTTGGCAGGAGGGCCAAGAAGGAGGCTAGCAAATGTTTGAAGCACATTGTGCCCGCTTCATCATGGATAACTATCATGTCCAGACTCCATAGTATGTAGGCCAGGATGGATTGGGTGAGATGATGCGTGAAACAGAGATAAGAAGGAATTGTAAGGAGGAGCTCCCAAGGGCCAAAATTCAGTAATGTATATGGCACTGTAGCTGCCATTGTTCTGTCTCTCAATCCACAAGAACGAGCTCTCGGGGGCTGTTAAATGCATGCAAATGTGTTTAATCATGTATATATAGTCCAAAGCTTGTGGCCAGATTATCTGGTCACAATGGCCTTTTGGCACAGTTGGTTCTGTGCTAGCTTTGGGCACGGGATTTAACAGGGGCCACCACTGTATCCAAAATAGGCAATGTCCGGATGCGGGATCAGACCTATTCGTGGTACGTGCCCATTGTCCGGACTTTGCCACAGACCTGTCGCGCCCGGTAGGCCCATTTGTCCGGACTCTGGCGGTGACATCCAGAGGTCAAATTTCAAAATTTGTCCGGACCCTGGATCGGACCTCCCAACCGATTATCACCGGTCCTAAAGCTGCGAAAAGTCAAAGACTCACAGCGCCGGCCCCTCAATTAAATAGGCATATTAGTTAGCTATACATCTTTAAGTATGGTAAAACAAATATTTCGGCCCCAAACTCAATTTAATATATCTGATTTGGGACTTAGCAAAATCTAATAATATTTGTTTTACAATACTTAAAGAAGTATAGCTAACTAAAAGGCACACTTAATTGATTGGGGACAGCTCTGATTGGCTCCTAATCAATTAAGTGTGCCTTTTAGTTAGCTATACTTCTTTAAGTATTGTAAAACAAATATTATTGGATTTCGTTGAATCCCAAATAAGATATATGGAATTGAGTTTCGGGCCGGAATATTTGTTTTACCATACTTAAAGATGTATAGCTAACTAATATGCCTATTTAATTGAGGGGCCGGCGCTGTGACTACGTTTGACGCGTGATATGACACGTGATCTGTTTACCAAACATCTGCGCAAACACTCATGTTACCAGACGAAATCATCTCCGAGATCCTGTCCCCTGCGCTCAAAGTCTCGGACGAACTCTTCTCTGACACCTCCCATGTCTCTCCTTTTGCGAACTACACCCCATCGACATCAGCGTACCTGGTAGTCTGCAAAGACTGGCTTCGCGTCGCCACTCCATTGCTCTACAACGTAATTGTCCTGCGTTCGAACGCTCAGGCGACTGCTCTTGAGGCAGTGCTCCGTCATAACCCAGAATTCGGCCGGTTTATAAAGAAGCTGAGGGTGGAGGGAGCCTACGGAAAGGCCATGCATACTATCCTCAAATCCGCCCCAAATATCACAGATCTCTTCCTCTCATTGTCAGTTTGGTCCTCTGACAACACCCAGGGGCTGTGTAAAGGACTTCCTCTGGTAAATCCTACCCGCGTCATTGTAGTGGATCCGTACTCCCGTAAAACGCTCAAGAATAAGCAGCTGGATGCGTTGACGAAGGCCCTTTTTTCCTGCATTCGGACGTGGGATAGCCTGGTATCTCTCCCTGCCTTTCGAATTCAAACTGGGACTCAAATTATTCCAGAGGATAGTCGGTTTCCCGTATGGATCCGGACACTCGGACTGGAAGCGGGCGGAGCGAGCCCTTAATTTTGCTGAGGCGCTTACCCAATCTCCGACTGTGCGCATCGTGATACTTTCGTCGTCATTCTACAGCCTTCCCCAATTCCTTCTTCGATTGTGCAAAATTCCGTCCCTGCAAGCTTTAGAGTTCAAGTCACCGTTTTATGTTGGTCATCCAATACTTTCCGCAAGTCTTTTCGATCCCCAGCTCAAAGCAGTAGCCCGCTATACCATGGAAGAGTAGGTCTACGGCGCTCAGACGATTATTCTTCCTTACCTTCTCGTATCAGCGATACCGCTGGAACAGAAACGGCCTCGTTTGTGGTGCCGGATATAACACCTTCCTTGAACCTGGCCTTTGTTCCCATGCAATCTGCATCGGAAGAAACTCAAGAAACTGTTTGGAAACGGGTGCTCTTTTTTTCCATGTACGTGGAGGAGCTTCGATCTCCTTCTTTTCCTCGGTTGCCCACCAAAACGCACCCATCCCGGCTTCCGATACTCCGGGTGTCAAAGTATTTCAATGTTCGTCGACTTCGTTTCTTTTCGACTCCGTCGCTGACTCCCGTGACAAGCGAATCGGACTTCCCTATCTCTATGACTGTCCGACTATAACAGTTCGCAGTACGCCTTCGATGTCAAAACAATTGCAAGAACACCCAGATCTCGGCTCGTTCATTCGTTCCATATTCATCCCCCCCAACCAGCGCATTCACGATGACTGCTTACACACCATTCTCTCTCATGCAACCAACGTCGAGCGTTTCTTGGTCATAGAGTACCACGACATCTCTACCGAGATTCTGGACTTGATGGCCCGGAATGCTGGGCATTCCCTCCGAGAACTTACGATCGGTTTCAGAGGCCCCACGTTATCCACAGCATTATTGGCACATTTTACAGAGCTTCGTATCTTAGAGCTACGGTGCTACACTATCGGCAATGCAACCTCCGATTCGACGATACCGGAGGGGTTGAAAACACTGCCTACGCTTCGTATCCATGGTGTGAATATCTCATTTCTCGACATTTTCGCCGCCGTGAGGTAAGCCTTGATGCATTTTTTACCCTCCCATTTGACGCGTTACGGTAGACTTGAGTCCCTTCACACCCTCAGTCTACCGTCCTATAGTGGACGTGTCCCCACCCTCCTCAAATTCTTCAAGGAGCACGGAAGTCGCCTGCTCCATCTGACGATAGGATATGTCGGCGGTGACAACTTCGGACTCTTCGATTACTGCAAGAACCTCATCGATGTCGAATTCCAATCGGTGCGATATGGCGGTCATGTCAGTATCTAGTATTGACCGTAGTCTAGGATTACAATGCAGGTCAATTCACCTGCGAGACCCATCATAATTCATTAGTCAAGATCGTCGCCGAGGGCTTGCCAGAGTGCGCTGCATTCGTTTCACCTATTCCTAGCATTTTTCCTGATTTCACGCAGCCCTCCCGGGGAACTCAAATTCGATATGTTCCCTGCCCTTCGTGAAATCCATATCCACTCACTGAACTGGCCCACAACCGAGTGCGTCGCCTCCCCGCTGCCATGCTCTCTCCACTCATGATATATAAAAATTTAGGCGCGAAATAAACAAGAGCAAAGTGGTCCCATTCGCCGAGTCTTTGCTACTCAAGAATATTAAACTTATGGACTCGGCCGGAAAGCACTGGACTCCGAGGGTGAAGACCACCAAGGGGCGCAAACGGTGATCTCGTGCTAGTGTAACTTGGGGGTAGTTTATATTCAAGTGGATGTTGGTAATTGGACGATTTAACAGTGGAACCGTGATCGAGGAGCGTAAACCCAAAGCCTCGCGAGACGAGTCCATTCTCCACTTGCGCGGCGCGTTAGACAATTCACTGAAGACATCGGCTTCATCAAGGCATTCGATATTGACAAGACTACATGCCGGCCTCGTGGAAGTATTAGAGACCGATGACAGCCTCGACCATCCCTGGCACGCTATCGAAGAAATCCAGCACTTGGGAAAAAAATAAATAACTAGACCAATAGAAAATGGTTCGATTCCACGTACTAATGATCCCAAACCGTTTGCCTTTTCTTGCCTGGAGCCACGGGAGTAGCTTTTGGTTGACGCCGGGTGTATCCGTGCCGTTTCCCAGCGCCATGATCTGCATCCGCCGAATCAGCATTGTAAGAACCCAGAAACAACCTCGACGGCAACAAACCCTCGGCGTCTCCGACGGAATATCCACGTCGTGCTCAGAGCTGGCGAAGCTGATGTACAGTTGATCCGGGTTCTTCGTCGTCGCCTCTTCGATGTGCGCCGTCGTCGCGTTGAACTTCCACTGGATATTCTCCGCGTAGCCGGCGCCGATGGGGAGTCCGATCTCGTAGTAGTCCTCGATGTACGCGATTTGATTCGTTGTGGTGTTGTACACAAGCGTGATATTCGGGCTGTTGTCGGTCCACAAGTTCGGGGGGAGCTGGATCCCAATGCGGTGAGAAGCACTGGCAGGCAGGAGGTCGTAGGTGAAGCGCTGGAGGAACGTCAACTTGCCACGAGTCTCGCCCAATGTGCCGAGCTGGGATAGAGGGTTCGAGTGAGTGAGGATGCGTTGTAATGAAACTCACGTAGCCGCTGGCTTGGACCCAATATTTCGAAGCGAGGCTACTACTCATCACGTCGTAGATGTGCTGTTGAAGCTTCTCGTCGTCAACTGTTCCCGTATCACTTTCCCAGTTGAGCGATATGAGCACCGCTTCAGTCGGGTGTCCGTCCAGCCAGGAGTAAAATCCGAAGAAGACGTCTTCGACCGTGGTAGTCGGCGCCAGGAGCGCTTGTGCTGAAGTATATTATGGAGATAAGAGACTGGCTAAGATGAGAGGTCGAAGGACGTACAGTGATGGAACCCGAGACTGTCGTTGCCGGGATTGTAGGCAAAGCGTAGATCGAACACACGGATCCCTCCTTTCAGCATCTGGAAAAATGAGTGCTCCTGGCAGCGGAAATACTCGGCTGCGGGAATCCTAGGAAATATCAACAGATGTCCGGCCAGCACCAACAAAGACTCGCACGGGCCAGTGTATCTCAAAAGAGAATCCTGCGTTGCCTGCGAGTAATTCCCTAAAATATGGCTTAGCGAGTTTCCGAGCAGTATGATTGAGGAATGACGACGCACATGTAGCCGAGTCGTGCGTCCCAGGAAGGTTCATATCAACAAGTTTGGTTGAATCGGGAAACTTTCGCATCCAGTCGCAAGTGGCCGTGGTTTGGGAGCAGCCGTCGTCAAACCCTGGGGTCATGTCGGTGCTTGGAATGGGAGGATACATCGAGCGGTACATACCAAGGATCGGAGCCCCAAGGTTGAGAGTATATGCCAAGGCATCGTCGGCCAAGCTCTGTTGAACCGTTTGGGCCAAAACAGACAGCGTAAACGCCTGGGCGGCGACGAGCGATACGACACGTAGAGAAAGCATCGGGAAGCTTCAGCCAGCGTGCATCATTGTCGCCGTTAAAGAGTTTCTGTAGGGGGCGCGTGCGTACTTCCATGGACACACGTGTCCGAGCGGTCACGGCAATCTTGCGGTGACCTCACCAAGCTCATCTGAGCGTTGAACACGAATCGGAAAGAAAAGAAGTGATCAGATGCGGGAATACGGAGCTCCGTCCTCATGTTCACCCGGGTTTTCAATTTTTGAATCATATTTTATGTGAACTAGCGCCATTCTTCGTTGAGCTCTTCTCCGTTTACATTGACTGATTTGGCGCCTGCGATGGAGTTGAGATTCGCTGAGTATCAGAATAAGAAGCAGGGGCACCCACCTAATCCAATAAAGTACATCCTGGCCCATTCGGTCGTCTCATTTCTCCAACAATGCATCGTCCCTCGCTGGATAACTGTGTCCCCTTCGCTCAACGTAACACGCTCGCCATCTTCCAATTCAAGTACAACGGAGCCTTTGGCAACAATCCCATAGTCGAGCGACACGGTCCGGTGAAGCGCCTGGGATGCGTTAGCGTTGCACTTGGGATCAGTGAGTAGTCGGAGGGAAGAGGTACAGACAGAAACAGAGCCCGGACTGAACTCAAATGCGCGGAATGTCGATCCCGCTGGGCTGATGAGCTCTGGGTGGTCCGCAATCTCATCCACCCATTTGCCCTGAGAGATTTCGGAATCGATGGCGGCGGGCGTGCTCCCAGTATAATACAAATCGAATTTGGGATTGACGCTGTCGGGGGACCAGGTCGTTGGTGGCTGGATGGTGTCGGAAAGCACGGTAGATTTGCCCGTCGAAGTATGTCCAGTCACGACGCGCCGCACATCAGGGAAGGGGCATTTAGAGGAGAAGGAGGACATGGTACGAGTCTGAGAGCTGCGGCAGAGGTTCGGGAGTACTTATACTTAGAGACGGACGACGCGTCAGCGCCAGCTTGCGTAAGCCCGGGTTGTCGAACAAGTCAGTGCCAAAATAAAGCATCAATCGAATCGCAACGTACAAGCCGTCATATATTGTTTACAGCTGCCTATTCTGCCTTGTGAGATTCTTGCTCGAGAACCTTGCCGTCGACCGTGATAGGTTTCGCATCTACAGAAATTGAACGCTCGGAGAGCAAGAGAACACGATCGAATAGATACCCAAAACGATACCGTAAACCCGTGCCCACTCAGTGGTCTCGTTTCTCCAGGTGTGCATCGTGCCGCGCTGGACGACAGTATCGCCTTCGTTGAGTGTCACCCGGGTACCATCCTCCAGCTCGAGAGTAACGGAGCCTTTGAAGACGATGGCGTAGTCCAAAGACACCGTCCTGTGCGCCAGCTAGAGAGCAGTCCGCCGATAAGATAGAGCACCCCTCCGACTCAGCGATAATTATGTACCGAGACCTCTCCAGGAGCAAAGTCCACGGATCGGAATGTGGATCCATTCGGACTGGTAATCTCCTTGGGGTGAGCCTGGATCTCGTCCACCCATTTCCCGGTGGTGACTTCGGTATCGATGACCGCGGGGGACTCGCTAGTGTAGTGTAGATCGTATATCGGACTGACGCCTTCGGGGGACCAAAATTGGGGGGGTTGGACAGTGTCGTCCAGTACTATGGCTTTTCCGGCAGCATTATGGCCAGTGACGACGCGACGGACGGGTGCCAAGGGGGACTCGGACTGTGTCGACGACATGCTAGTAAATCGCAAGAAATTGGTTAGTCATGTGTTTCGGGAGTCGGGATTGAACCAAACCGTAACCGGCGCCCGGTTTGATTTTTTGTTGTGGTTTCAAATCTTTCCACTGTTAGATTTTCTGCGTGAGGAAACGCATTGGTTTCTCCTTTGTACTTTTTTCTTCTTTGAATTCCTCATTTTAATTTTTTTGAACTCAACTGCTTGCACGTGACAGCGAGATCGGAAAGTCCGGCCCGCATTCCTCCGGCTGAATTTGCTTGCCCAAACTCTGAGTTTTTCACTGACGCGTTTCGCAGCCAGTGCCACAGATAATTCTATTGCACACGGAATTCCAACTCGTCACTATCTCGCCAGATTAGCGGGCTGCGCCGTTGCGCAGTGATGATCGACGTCGGACCTCAATCTTTCGCTCTGGGTTTTCACCCCTCAAATGTAAATGTACCAATAACGTTGGACTTCCCCTCCTCCGCGTGGCCCAACTCTCCACCTAGCACACTCTCAAGTTCCCCGATGGCTTCGAGATTCTCTACACCAGCTCCCAGCACCTTGGACCAATACACCACACTGGTCGTTCTGCATGGCACCGCGTTCAATGTGCGTCGGTTCTCCCTTCTTCCTCTTCCTCTAGCGGGTTCAAACCACAGACCTGGAACATAGACGGTTTCGCGCGACTGCACGAGCACGCGTCGAAATGGGAAGGTGCATTGAGAGAAGGAAGAGGAGGGGGACATGGTACGAGTCTGAGAGCTGCGGCAGGGGTTCGGTGGTACTTATACTCAGAGACGCGTCAGCGCCAGCTTGCGTGAGCCCGGGTTGTCAGTGCATTCGAACAAGTCAGCGCGAAAATAAAGCATCGCCATCTAAATCGAATCGCAACGTACAAGCCCTCGGTATATTGTTTACAAATGACTATTCTGCCTTGTGAAACTCTTGTTCGAGAACCTTGCCGTCGACCGTGATAGGTTTAGCATCTATAGAAATTCAGCGAAGACTCGGAGCGCAAGAGAATACGATCAGATAAATACCCAAAACGACAAAGTAAACCCGTGCCCACTCAGAGGTCTCGTTTCTCCAGGTGTGCATCGTGCCGCGCTGGACAACAGTGTCGCCTTCCTTGAGCGTCACCCGCTTACCCTCCTCCAGTTCAAGAGTAACGGAGCCTTTGAAGACGATGGCGTAGTCCAAAGACACCGTCCTGTGCATTGGCTAGAGAGCAGCCCGCGGATAAGATAGAGCACCTCTCCGACTCAACGATGATTATGTACCGAGACCTGTCCCGGGGCAAAGTCCACGGATCGGAATGTGGATCCATTCGGGCTGGCAATCTCCTTTGGGTGAGCCTGGATTTCGTCCACCCATTTCCCGGTGGTGACTTCGGTATCGATGACCGCGGGCGACTCGCTAGTGTAGTGTAGATCGTATATCGGACTGACGCCTTCGGGGGACCAAAATTGGGGGGGTTGGACAGTGTCGTCCAGTACTATGGCTTTTCCGGCGGCATTATGGCCAGTGACGACTCGACGGACGGGTACCAAGGGCGACTCGGACTGTGTCGACGACATGGTGGTAAAACCCAAGAGATTGGTCAGTCATGTGTCTCGGGAGTCGGGATTCAACCAGACCGTGACGCCGGCGGCCGATTTGATTTTTTCGCACGTTGCAGTTTCAAATCTTTAGAGTGCTGGATTCTCTGAGCGACGAAACGCGTTGGTCCTTTGTGCTAAGTTTCGCTTCTCCGAATTCTGCGTTTTTGATTTTTTGAACTCAACTGCTCGCACGTGACAGCAAGATCGGAGCCCGGCCCGTATTCCTCCCTCCCACTTCAACTTGTTACGATGTTACGATTTAGAACACTATTCGAAATACATCGATGAGGAGTACATAGTACGAAGCGCGGGAAGTTCGCACTTCGATTTTGGCCCGAAGCCGGCGGTCGCGGGTTCGACTCCCAGGTGATACTTTTATTTTCTTAAGCAAAATAAATTCTTCTGTTACTATGGGGTGTTTATGGGGTGTGTTCTACGGGGTGTTCATGTGAGTGGTGCAGTACACGATGCCGGTGGTATGTAGTAGCCGGCGCGAAGATGAAATTCAAACTCCGCTCGGAGATGCCGAAAACGGCAGCTCTGTGTGCGCCCGTAGGCACTTGATGGAAATTTTCCTCCTTTGTCTCTTACCACCACTAGCACATCCTTGACGAGTTGTACTTTTTACAATTTATACTTCCCTTGTCTTTAGCCTATCTTTGCTTACTTCTCTTGAGTGGTAAGATAGGCCGCATCCATGAGTAATATACCCGCCGCTGGAAAGTTCGCTGGCGGCCGCCGGTGGACACCACTGGCTAGTGGCAGCCGATGGCAGATCCTGTTTGCCATCGTGTATGTGGGATCAATCAGCGGGTGCCGCCAATCACCATCGGCTTTCACCGGTCCGCCATGCCCAAGCCGCCACTGAATCCCGCCGTCGTTCACCGTGCACCATTGGATCCCGCCGGAAGTCAACCAATGCGTATTAAATGTCTTTGAATTCCATTCAACAAGGATCTCCGATGGCTCCCAGTGGTTCTCACTGGTCCTTCGTGTCCCGACTAGCCAGTCAATTCCATCGTAAATCGTCGGAAACCACTGAATTCCACCGGCCATGATCTCATCATTGTGGAGGAAGACGCCAATGGCTACAAAGCATCAGACGCATGCATTCAACACCGAAACTGCGGAACAGTTAAACTCGTGGCTTACCGGCTTCGAATCTCAGTTGCTCCAGATGTCTGACATGAACTGACTTCTTTCTTCATGTGAGAAGCCAGGCTTCTAAGACAAATAAGTTCGGGAAGAGGTCAAACTCAAGGCTGGACCCAAAAAATCTTCCAGGATGTAAAGCAACATCTGTTTTTTAAATCCCCAGCTTGTTCGCAACAGTCAGGAGACCAGACGCCAAAGGCGCTTCAACTTAATTGGTGAATGTTTCAAGAGCAGGCTGCTCATACTTAATTTTACGAGGGTGCATACAATATATACATGGTAGTATTCACCCAAAGTTACCCAAATCTTCGTGCAATGCAGTGGGCAGGATGAAATGGAGATCCAATACACTGAACTCCGGTGGAATCCGGTGGGTTCCAATGGCTGAAGAACAAAATTATCAGCCACTGTATCGCCGGTGGTTTCCAGTCTACCAGGCGCCAAGAAAAATATCTGGTGGGAGCCATCGGAAATCACTGGCGGTCCTGTGAGGGAAGAGCCACTGTGATCCAATGGTTTCCAGTGGATATCACTGGGCAGGGATATCCGGTGGGAGCCATCCATCGGAAATCACTGGCAGCCCTCTGAAGGAAGAGCCACTGTAATCCAATGGTTTCCGGTGGATATCGCTGGGCAGGGCTATTTGCGCCAGTGATAAACGGTGGCGATACACGGGCCGGCACCGGGAACCGGCATCAGCCACTGCCGACCACTGCCGATCACCCGTGTTGACAGCTCCGCGTGTATTACTGCATCCATAAGCATCCAGGGGACACAGCCACTGATGGTAGTAATAAAATTCTGTAACAATTGAACGATATCGAAATAAAATATTTTGTCTCGGTGAGCTCTTCTAAATGCATCGGAACACATGCAGTGCAAAATTCAGAGAGATCCAGCTCGAACTGAGGGAACTTCCACTTGGCGCAGCGGCAACTTTCTATGGAAAGAACTTGAAAAAGGATTGGAGAAAGACCCTGAATGGGTATGTCTTTTTCTCTTACACTGGTGTACTACTGAAATTGGTCATTTCCAGGCCGAAATTGCCTCAGATTGGTTAGCATTCACCCTTGGCGGTGAAATTGTTTCAGAAATCCCTGAAGAGGCCTTGTCACAAAGCTGGACTCTGATATTTGATGTGCTCTTTATACGTTTTGGAGGACAAGGTGCTGCAGAAGCGGAGATGAGAGCCCATGATAGGCTTTTACTAGCGCAGATAGTGAACTTGAGAGCTCATGTGAGTAATTTTGTAGACCATAGTTTCTGGCTGGCTGAGCTTATTGCCCTGGACAGCGAGATGTCCCTGCGGACTATAGCATGTTCCTTGACTTGAATTGGCGTGATACCTGAGAGGGGGACTCCGGATTGGGAGGATGTCGATGATCCCATGGATGAAGATTACGTTGACAAGGGAGACGACGACGATCCCATGGAGGGCATTGACGACGAGGAAGATTTCTGGCCCGAGTTTGAGCAATCCCACCCGCTGCAGTGTCCTGCTGCCATACCCACTCACGGGACTCCTGTCGAGCTTGCTCCCGGTGACCTACCAGCCTATTGGCTCAGACACAACCAGGTATTCTTCTATCCTGTTGTGAACCTGGCGAGAGTCCCTCCTGGTTTAGAGATTTTCTCCAATCTCATGTTTCATCTTATACTCAGAAAATCTGTCGGAGCAAGGCTGATATCGTGGATGACCTCAGGGACATGCGCAACTTGCCCAAATGTTTGTACCAGTTGCCAGCTTTTCAAGCTGCACTTGAGGTATGTACCGAATATGGTCTTTAGATTGACGTTAACCTGCCACTAGGAATCCGGCCTTTTGGCTTTGCTGCATGAAGTATGCAGATTAGGAAATCTACTAGAAACTTCGCACCCCGACGTCAAGCAAAGTTTTCGGTTCCACAACTGGAAAATGAGTTACGGGCGCCTTATCTGCAGATGGACCCGCGCCAGTATATCGGAGGAGGAGTATGAGAAGGTGCGCAGTTATTTAATGTGACGCCTAATGTTTTCACCTCTACTTGTAGAGGCGTCGCAAACCTGATCCAGACTATGAATTTAAACCCAAGGAAGCCATGGATCTTCTGTGCTTCATGAGTTCGCATCACCGTATGCACCCTTGGGTGCATAATCCGATGGCCGCGTATCTGTTTCTCTCGGTGGATTGCTTCGAGTTCAATGCTGAAACTTGGTTGTTACCTTGTCTTGAGGAACTCAATTATCCTGTATGTGCATCCCTTCAATGGGCAGCTGTTTTGTTGAACTCCATCTAGCGAGTAGATGGGTGGAACTCAGAGACCGTTTATCGTACGATCAAGCGTCTGCCCCTCCTCAAGGACACCTCAACTCCAGACTCCCTGGCATTCCTCAATGCCTTGGAGGACCGCAAGCTTGCGGTTGTCCTGGAAGAAACATCAGCTCACCGGGCTTTGATGCGCCGCGTCAGGCAATACACTTGGCGACCTTCTCCTGAAACGGACGACCACAGTTCTTCATCGCGTTCAGGTGCAGCATCATCTTCGCGTGGCGGCACTGCTTCACATGGTCCTCGACCGAAACCGTATACCACTCCGGAGAAGAAGAAGAAGAAGAAGACACCTGGGGAGCGACGGAATCTAGGGAAACGAGAAAAGAGGCTGGCGAAGATGCAGGGGAAGCAGAAGGAGGAAGAAGAGGCAGAGGCGGAGGAGGAGGAGGAGGAGGAGGTGCAGATGGAATGGCTTGAGGAGGAGCCTTCGGAGGAGGAAAAGAAGTTGCTAAATGGCTGTCCGAGATGTCGGGATGAGGAGATGGAGGATCGATGTGTGCGACTCTTCCCAGTGTTCCCCCGGAAAGACATCAAGAGTCTGAGAGGTGTAGCGCTAACTTGTGCTGCTCCTGGAGATAGGTTGAAGCCTCTACCACCGGTAAATGCCTTGTGTGTTTAGGATCTCAGATGTGCAGATTTTTTATTTGTCTTCTTGTAGCCCAAACGGCGTAAGGGGGATCCTGCGCCACGGCAACGTCGTATCCGATACCTCGACCCCATTAAATTGGGAATGGTTTTCATCAAACCGCGGCCGCATGTACAACGCCGTTGTGGCAGAGACATAACTAGGTTGGTCTACACGCTAGAAGACGCGTCACCTGAAATAGTACGTCCTGATTTCTCCGTATGCCTTCCTTGCTGACAGGCACTTCCAGGTTGGCGGTGTACGGTATAATGCAGTAGAGCGCATTGTCCTCGAGCGCCTCATTGATAACCATCACTGTGTAAAAATCAGAGGTGTGCGGCGGCGGGAGGAGATGCAAGCCTGGGCCTATGGGAGCATGACTGGATCCGGTCCTTGCCAGCCTGCAGGAGGTATGAAGGGTGATGGCTATGGACCCTATCCGTGCCATACCGGTGATACCCCAGACGATATACGGGCACTATTCCGGCACGCAGTGGTATGTTTCTTGTCACATTTTCTGTTCACCCTGATATGTTCTCTGGGAGGATGCCGATGTTATTATTGAAGTTGGGTCAACCATCGTGCCAGGAATGCGGACAGAGATTGCTGCGCTTACGTGAGCGACCGGGACGACACAAATGGGTCACTTCGGTATCACCAATTTCTACTGCACTAATTACATCAGCGTCCTTCATCCCGACCTCGATATTGGCCTGCAAGATGTCTTACAGAAGCGACCCAAGAAGAATCTTCGTGGTACCACATTCCCTTGCATCCAGCTGGCTCAGACTGGCACCGACAAGACACGACATGAATGGGACTTTGCAATGGGCAAGTGGAATGTCGTCATTGAGACACACGCAAATACTGTGTGGTGAGTCAAAGCTATCTTTGGTTCCAATATTGGTCTAACGGGGAGGAAGAGCATAGTTCAGTGATTCCAAGTGAGAGCTCTTACAACGCCGGAGCTCAGTCGAGTGGATATCACCCCACCAAGCGCCAGAGGGATGCTGCTAGGGCTGAAATCATCCAGCAGATTCGTCATGAGATGGCTTTGAGGCCTCGTAATTAGTGGTGGACTTTTTCTTTGGAGAATTGATATAATTGATATATATTTACGCTGCCGAACGAACAGTGTCTTATAATACCTAGTAAATCTATCCTCCAAACCCTTGAACTTCTCCCATAAAAGGTACGCTACCAGGTTCGAACCCGTGACCACCGGCTTCGGGCCAAAATCGAAGTGCGAACTTCCCGCGCTTCGTAACATAGGCTACTGTTCAAGTGGCTCAATTTGCTTACCCAGCGTTGACGATTAGATCCGCCGGTGATCCGCAATGATTAGATTAGATCCGCTTGATCCCAAACTGTGAGTTTTTCTCTGACGCGTTTCACCGCCAGTGCCACAGATAATTACATTGCACACGGAATTCCAATTCGTCAGCAGTGCTGTGACATTTCTCACATGGGAGGCTCTGGGATGCCTGTAATTAATATGTGAGAAACACCTAGGCTGCTTGGTAAGCAGTTTGAGACTCAGAGCCAAGGTAAAAAGCGCTGTAAAATGCGTTAGAGCCTAGGATGAAGTCAGTGGGTTGCAGTTCTGCAGCATATAGAATGTTTACCCATTTTTGGGCCTAGGAGTCTCAGAAAACAGCGCGAAAAAAATGCCTATAAGCATGATTATGTCATGTTATGTAAAAACCTTGTAATTTACATACCCTTGTTATCGTTGTTATTAGTCTCTCTAGACAGACGCTGTAATGAAACCAGCTCGTTCCTCGCCCATTACAGTCTGTTAGTTACCGCGTCCGATAAGCGGCGTCCCATCTTATCACAGAATGATGGGTGATGCACAACCAAGCAGCCCATTTATTTCACGCGCCCTAACCCATTGGACGCGAATTTTGGCCTGTGCAGACAACTTCAAGACTCTCACCACCTCTACAGTAAAATTTGGAGCCGAGGGACCTTTCCCTGGACGATTTGACACTCAGAGCCTATTTTTGCCGAGTTTGGTCAAGAAGCCCCTGATTTCTGTCGTTCAATTTGTTGTCGCCTGAAACTGCCCAAAGGACATTAATGGAAGGTGAATATATGGCATAGACGTACTGAATCCCTTATGCCTTGCGAATTTCGCGCTTTGTGCAACTCTTGACGCGTGAACTTCGGTGAAGTCGCGTCAATGTATCGTACGCGTGACTTCCCAAAACGGTGCTTATCTAATAACCCTGGACGCTTGGCGTGGTGACCAGACTAAGTACCTTGAGTTATCTAACGACGGCCTGCCTGGTTTGAATCTAACATTACTCACACCGCCGGATTTGATTCTTACACAGCGCTAGTCAGCACCGAGCGGGCTGCGCGGTGTTGCGGAGGCAGCGATGGTTGTCAATCGGACCCCAATAGAAAAGGTTCCCTGAGTCCTACATCTTTTGCTGTTACTGGGTTTTCATCCCCTCAAACCCGCCTCGAACACGCCGATATCGCTGAGACGTCTGCGCAACGATCGCATGGCCCAACTCTACACCGAGCACACGCTCAAGCTTCCCGATGGCGTCGAGATTCTCTACACCGACAGCGGGGCTCCCGGCACCTCGGACTACACCACACTGGTCGTTCTGCATGGCACCGCGTTCAATGGATGTGCGTCCGTTTTTCTCTTAAATATCTTTCTTTTTTCTCTCGCGGGTTCAAGCTTCAGATGCTCATAAGTAAACGGGAATACAGACGGTTTCGTACGACTGCACGAGTACGCGTCGAAATACAACATGCGCGTGATCCTCTGCAATCGGCGGGGGTACCACGGCTCGACGAAGTTCAGCGAGGGAGAGGTTGCGGAGATGCGAGCTGCGCCGAAGGCGTTTCAGGACCGCGTGGCGCTTCAACTTGCCTGGTTTTTGCAGCATTTTGTCAAGGAGGAGCGGATCCCGAAGGCGACACTGGACAATGCGAATCGCAACTTGGGAGGGGGAATTGTTTTGATGGGATGGAGCTTTGGGAATGCGACGAGTCTCGCGCTTCTGGCTGATCCAGGGGTGATTCCGAAGGATGTGTATGGGGTTATTGAGCCGTATCTACGCACGCTCGTTGTTTATGGTGCGTGCTTTTTTTCTGAATTCTTTGGCAGTACAGATGGTAAACTTTTATGTGTAGATCCCCCGGACGCGGTATTAGCGTATTCGGATCCCAAGATCGACGGGGTCTACCACCCGTTCGCGGACCCGGAGTACACCACTTTCGAGGAGAAGTTCGATGCGTTTCTGGTTTGGGTGTCTTCGTACCACCAGCATCCCAATCTCGCGGCGAGGGATCCTTCCGGGCTGACATGCGCGAGGCCGACCGAAAACCCGACTCCCATCATCAATCGCTGGACCGCTGAGGTAGGTAGGTAGGTAGGTAGGTAGGATTACACGGCACGGTCCGAATAACGAACGCCGGTTTCCAGGGAATATCCGGGTGTACAAGCAAGCTACTTCCGACCGAGTAAAATACACCTTCGCCCCTGGGCCTCCATGCACCAATCAAACCCCAGTCACAGACCCCACGAGTTTTACCCCGTGCCCCATGGTAGAGCCCAACCAATAACACAGAAGCGAAAACGGTGTTACTTACCATCGGATGCTATTTAAGTCTTCGAGTATATGACTTCATACCTTCAAATTGACCTTCCGGGAAATGAACTCTGCATCTCTGACTCACGAAATGCACTGATTGAGTGGTACCTTGAGTTGGCGACCACATTGTGT
Organism: Mycena galericulata; assembly: GCA_029289565.1. NCBI lineage: Eukaryota > Fungi > Basidiomycota > Agaricomycetes > Agaricales > Mycenaceae > Mycena > Mycena galericulata. The sequence continues at coordinate 90,309 of JARKIA010000169.1, read as the reverse complement.
GTGTGCATCGGTGAGGAATTGGCCGTGATGTCAGGCAATATCCGGAGGTGGTGTGGAAGGAACAGTCAACTGCTGAAATATATGTAATGGGCTTGAGTCAAAATTGGAATGGACTGTCAAACGAACAACCCGTAAATTTGCAAGCACACATATGACATGAATTTCTGCAGTTTACTCGAAAGGCAAACAGCATTCAATGGAAGTAAATATTTTACCCACAGGACAAGCACAAGCCTAAAGTAAAAATCAAGGAGCAACTGGTTCTCCGAGCGCATTGTGGTGTAAACTGCATATCAGCAGAATAACAACTATTCACGCGCAGTGCTCTTTGAAGTCGAAGGCCGAGGGGCTTGCCTGGAGGACCATATGATTCCAGCTTGCTTCTTGGTAACATATGGATTTAGTTTCATTGCGGTTAAAGTATGAAAACTTATGGTGGGACGACTTGAAGCGCTAGCCACTGGGTTCATAAGTATTCCGGGTTACAGTTCCAGATCATCCACGGAGATTTACATGACTGGAACATGTTCGAGTGGGATACAGATAATGCGTAGCTATTTTATTGACGAATCCTTACTTGCACACGTCCAAAGATTGCCAAGGAAGGAACGTTCGAGTTGCGCTTCAAGACTTATTACTAAGCAGCTTGATAGGTGCACGTGCTTTTGATGACTCAGCAACTCGGGGCGCGGGAGGGGGGCGGGCGAGACAACGAGCAACTAGGCATACACAAGTCATGGACAATGTATCAAAGAACTCGGAGAGCCTTCAGTAGGTTGCCTAGATGTACTGAGCAAGGAAAAGCACGAGAAAAAGGGAAGCAGCGGGTGGATCATGAGAGGTCGATCTGGATGACGCTGCAGCTAAATGCCTCTAAATGCCCAGCTTTTTCACCAAAGACGAGTCCTGGGCATCGAGTGCTTCATGGCAGATGGCCAAGCACATATGAGCCATTAGGAAGTCAAACGGGATGCTGGTTTATTGGAAGCTCCGTCCGACCCATTATCAAAACTGGAAAGTCGATGGTACGAGCATCTGCGCGGGATGAGCTGCTACTGAGGGCATAGGACACATTGTTGGACACTATGGCCAGGCAGTAGGAGGGTTTAAAGCGACAGAGCGACGGATACCAAGAATTTTCAGTTTTGATGATGGTGGTTAACGGGCAAGAAATTGCGAGCCGTCCGAGGTCGCTGCCGTTGATTTTCCTGCGTTTGTGCATCCTTTGTTTCCATTAAATCTCGCACTTACTCGTATCCTATTCGATAACAGGGTTGAGCCGCCGATGCAAGCCGTACTCAAAGTCCAAGCGCACAAGGTGTTGTTCGACGAGGCTGTGGTCGCGTCGTACTTCCCCCGCGTTAATGTGGTGTATATAACGGGTGAGAAGACGCACTTCCAGTGCATGTGGGCATTTTTTACGACAGAGCGGCTGTATAAAGAGGCGCTTGGGCGGGGCGAGGTTCCGAGGTCCATCAGGTTCAAGCTTGTGCCGGAGGGAAATCATTTCGTGGGTGAATTTCCTATGATTGGAGGTTGTTTTGTCTCATGCCTTGATAGATTCACTACGATATGCCGGAGCGTCTCATGCAAGAGATTGTGGAGGGCTGCAACTCGAATTTAAAGTGAAGGGGAGCTCGGCGTCCGTCATAAGTTAAATAATTCCTAGACAAAAGTTGCAATATCATTCGACACCTGCGAGAGAGTCGAATTCTGGAGATTAATAAATTAGCAAACACGCATGGACTCGGTCGCCGAAATTTAGGCCACCCAGATCTAGAATAGGCTGCTATCGTCGCTTTGACCGAGACGGGCATCCGGGCCGGGCATAACCAAACAGTCGTCATCCACCCTGGTATAGCTTATCGTAGATCCGAAAATGCAGCCCATCCAATTCGTCTCGACCCCTCGTCTCCTCCATGCTTAGACTTGCCCGAGCAGCTCTTCATGGGGCCCGACTTTCCAGGACACACGGCGTTCGCTATGTCTCGAGCACCCCTCCAAGGATGGCACCGAGGAGAATGGCTCTTGTATCGGGCGGAGCGGCTCTAGGACTTGCAACACTCCTGACATCGAAGGTTTACGCAGACTCGGCGACAGCGGTGTCTCTTCCAGTGGCATCCAAGATGCATCGCGACGACGAGGGGACTCGGAGCTCGTTTGGCACCCTTGTGCGCACCTACGTCGTGTACACGATGTGCTCGATCCCAGCGCTAGTGGACAACGCCCCATGGCTCCTGGACACCTTAACCAGCATCCCAGGCATCCGATGGATCACTGAGGCGATTGTGCGCGTCACCTTTTTCGACCAGGTATTTTGCAGAAAACTTTATCCGATATTGCCTCGTGTAACGGTCGTTTTTGCAGTTCGTAGGTGGCGATTCCGCGGAGGAGACGCTCCCGCTGCTGCAGCGCCTGCGGCGGGCCAACACTGGGTCGCTGTTTGCGTATTCCGTCGAGGTGGACGAGGCGGAGGCCATGGCCGCTTTCGGATCCGGATCTTCGCACAAGAGCCCGCACAAGGCGATCATAGAGGAGATGCTACACTGCATCGACGTCGCCGCCGATTTCGAAGATGGCTTCGGGGCGAAGCAGACAGGGCGCCGGACATGGGTCGCGGTGAAGATCGTTTGTCTCTCCCTTGCCTCAAGTGCCTACAAATGCTCACCCATCTCCAGACAGCCCTCCTGCCGGACGCCAGCGCCCTCATCCGCCTCTCCTCCCACATCCTCTCCACGCGCCCCCCGACTGCGGCGCCGCACGTCGTGTTCCCCGGCAACCCGACCTCCTCCGATCTGGACGTCCTCTACGCGCCCAACGCACCCAAAGGTGACCACTTGTCGGACGCGGACGTGACTATGCTACGCGAGCTGCACGCAGATCTCGAGACCATCTGCGCGCGCGCGGAGCAGCGCGGCGTGCGCGTCATCATCGACGCAGAGTACTCGTGGTACCAGCCCGCGCTCGACGCCCTCGCCCTCGCGCTTATGCGGCGCTTCAATGCGCTCGACGCCGGGAAGGGGAAGGCGACGCAGAACCAGACGCAGCCGCTCATCTACGCGACCTTCCAAGCGTACCTCCGCCGCACCCCCGCGCACCTCGTGCACGCGCTCCGCGACGCGCAGACGCACGGCTACGCGCTGGGCGTGAAACTCGTGCGCGGCGCGTACCACACGCACGAGAGCGCCGCGCACCCGCACCCGGGCTCCGCTTCCTCCTCTTCTTCCGTTGCGGCGGCGAAGCGGCGGCGGCTGGAGGGGCAGAGCCTCTCGATCTCGCCGGAGGCGCTGCCGCCCGTGTGGGCGGAGAAGCACGATACGGACGCGACGTACGACGCGTGCGTGGCGCTCCTCCTGGATGCGGTCGCTGCGGACGTTGCGCGGCCCAGCCCTGCGGGGAGGCCGCGCGTCGGGCTGCTGTTTGGGACGCATAATTGGGTGAGCTGCGAGAAGATTTTGGCGGGGCTCGTCGCGCGCGGGCTCGCTTCGCCGATATCCACGGGCGAGGAAGTTGGCGAGAAGGCGAAGTTGCGGGTGACGGAGCAGGTGGGGGAGCGGGTGACGTTTGGGCAGCTTTATGGTCAGTCTTGATTTGCCCTCCCTCCAGCCATTCCACTCCTTCCATTCCTCGTCCGTTCTTGGCCAAGGGAGGGGATTCTGACGCCACTTCTTGTAGGGATGTGCGACGACCTGACGGAGTACCTCGCCACCCGGACGGAGGGGCGGGCGCCGATGGTGATCAAGTAAGCATCTCGCGTTCCCCCCCTCTGGCCTAAGCTTAAACTGACCCACCACCCGCGCAGATACGTCCCTTACGGCGCGCTATCTGACGTGCGTCCCCGCCTCTCCGCCTTTCCCTCATCCACCCGTCCACCACTGATTCCTTTTTTTTTTCGGGTACGTTAGGTGATGCCCTACCTAAGCCGGCGCGCGATCGAGAACAAGAGCGTGCTGGGGGCCGGGGGCGCGAAGCGGGAGCGCGACCGCGCGTGGGGGCTGCTTTGGGCGCGGGTGTTTGGGTAGACGGACGGGCCTGGCTGCGTGGGTGGCGGTGGCGGACGCTGTAGACTGATACCAGGCTCATGTGGAATCTTCACGATCAGAGGTTTGAGTTCGCGAATAATTGACTTGCGCTTGCTTAAAGAGGACACTGTTTTTGTTTCACGTCCAAAGCGCCATAGCGGCAGATTCTTGAACCCCCGCGATTCATGGCATGAGCCCTCGACTTGGACCCATTTCAGAAACCTCTTCGCTCGCCCTGACTCGCAGAAGACCGAATCATGTCCAGGACGATGGCGTGAACGGCCTGCACAATTGATGCGTTTGATTTAAATCGAATGGCCGGTGTTTAACTTGAAGCAAGCACCCACAACCTCTTTCCGAAAATCCGCCATTGTCAAGGTGACGCCTCTCAGGACTTGCCCACAATTCAGTCGCTCTCCAATAAGTCTTTTATGCTCCTTTGCCCCATTCTTATTATTGAACCTCATCGATGAAATAATCGATCTCGCCTGAGCTGGAGCTATCGATCCCCTAGCAATCTACTTAAAATGGACACACGAGTTCTCGCGGGAAAATCTGGAACGATCTGGTGCTATCTGCTACGAACATCAAATCAAGCCACTCAAATACTAGTAGCCCAAAAACCAGTGCGGAAATCCAGGACAGTCTGTTGGGTCTTGGACGCCTGGGATTTTTACCACTTCTCTCCCGTGCACTGCGAACTCGAGATGGGTCTTGGTTCGGATCCGCCCGACGCCCTCCGACCTCCGCACCGGTCAAACTTGAATCTCCGTAGGCATCTCGTGCATCACTGAATAAACAGCGGCGGCGGGCCTGTCGGCCTCATCGCGTTTCTGCGGCCGCATCAGCGGCGTCTTACCAGCGGATGCGCAATTTACTGTCAATGGCGTCCGTCGCGACGAGGGACCTCAAGATGCCGCGATATCCTCAGACCGCGCTCCTCTTATACGGATCCCTCCCCTTGACATTGGCGGTGATCGTCTGCGATGAGTGAGCGAGTCGCCCTCCTCGTGAGCATCGTCCTCTTCGCCGAAATCAAGTATATATTAATTCTATTTTAGCGGTAAATGCGAGACACCCAACCAAACATTACTCCCTTCGGGTCCTGTGCGTCCTCCCAAATTTATTATCTGTGAAGTTCAAATTAAATGGAACGTGGGACCCCGCTCCAGTCCTCCTGGTATTCGGCGACTTGCTCGCATTTGTGCCGGCGCACGGACAAGTTCTAGCAGGCCTATGTGCGGAACGTGTACGCGAACGTCGTCCTGGTGGGCAGGACCCCCCGCGGCGGACCCGTGGCGCGGACGAATATTATCGCACACACCACCTGTATGTGCACCGGAACGGCCTGGGGATGGAGTATAACGCCTTGTATGTGGTTCGGGACGTGGAGGCAAAGGCGTGCCAGCACAATAATCGGGTCGCGCTGCATGCGCGCTTGCGATGCCTATCGATGGTGTTAGTATTGTAAGTCCGCCTGCGATGGCGTGAAGCTTTGTGAATCCCGAAACAATGAACTCGGTGTTCAATTTTTTTTATGTATATCGGTGGTTATGACTTTGAATTTTTAAACTCTGTTTGTCGGATGAAATCCTCCGAACCGTCGTCGGGGTCGTCGGTCGTTGCGTAGTCACCACAAGTACTAGTACACGGCCGGGGGAGAAAAAAGTAACGGGCCGTTGTCTTGTCATCAATCGCCATGCTGATTTCTCCTGCCTTTACGTCACAGCCTTCACTTGTGCTGGCCACGCCTTTGCGGGCATGCGAAGCTATTATGGAGCATTCTAACGAAATGCCTGGAGTCAATACTGATTCGAGACGATAAACGCTGGTAGCCCGGGACGTTGGGACTGAGCGAGCTGCAAGTAGCCCGGGACGTTGGGACTGAGCGAGCTGCAAGTTTCCTGCAACCGCTTGAATCTTGATCATCGGATGGAACTATCTAGATCATTCGTTCCCGCAATTGCTGTCCAGCCGTGAGAGGCCCCGTAGTTGTAGGCCTAGGATACGTACTTGTATTTTTTGTCACTGGCCATGGGCTACTGAGAACAAAGGACACAGCGAAGAGAGAAGATCACCATTGTTCTCCAGTTTTGATGGCATTCTTGTTTTCCGAACAAAGAAATGCCGGTCCAAAATTACTGCATGTGACGTGGCTATAAAGGCAGCCCGCTTTCCTTCCGTCCACATCACGCCCACGTCCACCATTTGACTCGGCGCTTTGAGTTGCTCTTTGACAGCCACAGCTATAAAGGCGATATCATCTTGATCGACAATCAGCCGCCAGCTCCTTCCTCCCTTTCACCTCACCCTCATCTCATCTCCCGTTTGGAGTAGCTACTAGTAACCAACGTCATCATGCCTACCCGTACATCTCCACGCTTTGCCTCGGATATCTCGTCCTCGGGGCCGTCTAAACTGCGCGCCACCGTGCCCGCCGAACCCATCGAGCAGCTCGACGATACGGACTCTGACGTGGATGAGAACAACGCCTCGCTCGCCCGCTATGCGCCACGCCACCTCGACGAACCATGGGAGTACATTTTTCAGGTAATTATCTTCTCGCAGCGCCACAAGCCTTGTCTCTCGCTCTGTTATTTTATTTTATTTTATTCTTCTCTCTCCCGCCTGGTCCTGATCCTGATCGTTTGTTTCAGCCCAACGACCGTGTTTGGATCCGCAACCACGACAAGTGGATCAAGGGCAGGATATTCCCGCGCTCTGTCCCCAAGATGGGCTCGAGTGATGTTCGTTATCTAAATTGTCTTCCGCGCCACCACCTCATCTATTCATTCTCGACCCACTAGGACATAACCTACTGGAACGTCCTCTACCAAGACAGCTTCGGGCACAAGCTGCGCAAATACTTTGCCCCACTCCTTGGCGAGCTAAAGCCTGATACGTCCGCGGTCCGGAGCCTGCTGCGAGAAGCGCACTGGATAAATTAAGGGGTAGTCATCGCGATCGGAGTCGGCGGGAGTCAGTAAATGTATTCAAAAGGGATTAAAGGCGGCGTCATCTAGCTATAGCGTATAAAGTACCTGCCTCATCATCATTGTATATTCGTGCATATCGGAACGTGTTGGCTGGCCACGGTTGTGGCCACGAGCGTTGAGCGTCTAATCCTGTAAGGACGGTAGGTTCATAGCGCTAGTCCGTCTGTCTCGCCACAGCTTTGACGCTGAAACCCTCCGCGCGCAGTTGCATCGCATTGACACACGAAATCGGACAAATGTTTGATACTTCGGTTCAGCGCTCCCGCAATGCATGCGCGGAGGTGGAGAATTCTGCGCAACAGTAAATCTTTGACCCCACCCGCCCAGCTACTAAGGTTATTTCGTACCACCTCGTGGCCATTGCTGTATCGGCGCTCGTTTACAAGTATATTAAGGTTTCGATATGAGCGCTACAGTAACACGCTCCACAACCAGCTGCATACAGTAACGCGTACTCGATAGCATATATATATCTATACACCTTCGCACACTGTCAGCTTCGTCGACCCCGATACGCTGGTGTTCCGGTCCGCCAGGCCTCTCTACGATACAATGCTAATTATGCCTTTCAATTTGGATGCAGTGAGGAGTGTATCGATCCACTGCGCGTGTCTGCCAGTTGCCGCCTCCAACACACTGGGCCGCAGGCCACGCATTCTTTGGTTCCGTTATGAACATTTTCCGCGTGAGCTTGGGCTCATGTGGCCAGCGATCGGACCTCGAGGTTCGAGTTTAAAATGCGTCGCGGAGATGAACTTGCGGATTCGTTTGTAGCGAAGTATCGTCGCAACCCCTCAACAATTTGAAGAAACCGTGGAATTTGGAACGTCCGATGCGCCGTTGAAAGCTAGCCGTCTGCGAAGCGAATCAACCGTATGGCGTTCAAAGATGCTGAGGGCGCGCAAATAGGAATTGGTCGCGTTGTAGGTCATCGTTTAGGACTGCGCAGCCTCGCTCAGGAGCAGATCTTGTTTTCTTTGAGTCCAGGTCAACAACGCTGGAAACCTAGCCGCCGGCGATTTGACTTGGGAAGCGAATGAACTGCATGGCGTTCAAAGACGCTGAGGGTGCGCCAACAGGAATTGGCAGCGTTGTAGATCAGCGTTTAGGACTGCGCATTCGCATGCCAGCCTCGTCCAGGACAAGATCTTGTTTTCTTTGAGTCCAGGTCAACAACGCTGGAAACCTAGGCGCCGGCGATTTGACTTGGGAAGCGAATGAACTGCATGGCGTTCAAAGACGCTGAGGGTGCGCCAACAGGAGTTGGCAGCGTTGTAGGTCAGCGTTTAGGACTGCGCGTGCGCATGCCCGCCCCGGCCAGGACACGATCTTGTTTTCTCTAAGTCCAGGTCAGTCAGGAGAGTGAAATGTTGGAGTAGTTTTCTTTTCAATAATCATGATGGCTTAAAATTCGACTGGTGCCCGGGGCTTTTCAAGAATCCAAGCTGGATTCGGGCAGTTGGCAGGAGAGCAAGAGTTTGTCGTGCGGCGACTCGTCTACTCGGAGTCCATGGGGAAGGATCATCAAGTGGAGACGAAAATTGTTGCCTCGTATAAGCGCCTGATCTTGCGTTAAACAGGGTGTATTGGAGGGAAGTCGTAGAAGGAGTCCCAGGGGCCAGAGTAACAGCCTTTTCTATTCAGCCTGGACTGCTGTGCTCCCTCTGCCAGAGGTTATAATTTCGCAGGAGATAGCACCAATTGCTTGTTGCCGTCCAGGCTGTTCCAGATTTAGCCGCTTCAGCCTTCCGGGCTGTGATTTGGGCGGGAAGACGTAAGATTGGTCCTGTCAAGGGGTCGATGGCTCCAGTTCAGGCGAGGTCAAATCCATCGATGAGGCTAGGATGGACAAGGAGCACAAACACGTCAAGGAAGAGTACTTGGAGCGATTCGCGTTCTGACGCATCGTGGTGCAGAGAAAAGATCTGCAGCCACGATGTAGCGATCAAATGAGGCGCCGGCATGCCGAGATGCGGCAGATGCCGAATGCTGTTACTTCCTCCTTCTTTTTCTCTTTCTCCCGGTCAATCAGTGAATTAAGCGCTGCCCTGTGGCGGATGGCTGTAGCGCATAGGCGCCGTTCCTCTCTTCTTGAATCTCTCATCTTGTAGGGTCTCCTGGACCCGAGTTTATGTGCAAACTCTTCGCTCAACGGCCCTACCAAGCCTCGAGGCTATATAATAGGCCGTATAATCACACCACACGCTCTCCGGACTCGCCATGGACGTAGATCACCACCAGCGGGACGAATTCGTCAGGAAGCGCAGGCGTGCGTCTGTGGACCTCTACGGAGATGGGTCCTCCCATGGGGTCTCGCAATCGGTGGAGTTGAACCTCACTCCGGAAGCGAAGGATACCGTATCACCGGAGGACGAAAGCGGCTCAAAGGATTCTACAGAGTCCATTGTGGTGCCAGGTACAAATGCTCACTCGCCTCAGCCAGACGAGGGGCGTGATGGGTCGGACGACAGCGCCACGGTGTGTGCGGATCCAGAGCCGCCGTCGAAGCGCCGAAAAACTGGCAGCGGCTCTGCGATTGCAGACGACTCTTGCGCGATGCGAGTGAAACCCGAGCCGGGACTCGTTCCTCGGTCTGCCCACATTACCACTGTCACCTTTACCATCGATGTGAAGCGGGAGAGCCGGTCGCAGTCGCCTTCGTGGGCGCTTGCCCCGCCGTCGAGGTCTCTGTCCCCAGCACCAGGAATCGATCCACCCATTGAAGCTTCCTCGCGCTTAACTCCAAGTTCGGAGAGTCTCGAACCGGCCTCGTCTGGTTCCGCTTCTACTTCCCAAGCGGATCGACGGACTACCCCGGCGCCCACATCTGAGGCCACCGCCTCATTGTCCGGTTCTCCCGCCAGGGGTACGGACATCCAGCAGCTCTTTGCCAGGCTATCCACACCTCCCAATGCGCCCGAGATATTCATGCTCTCTGTCCCGCCCTCGCCCCTCGACGATCTGGAGTTTTCGGGATCGATGATATGCCAATGGCCGGAGGTGGAGGATTTTGCGACTTTCACTTTGGCAGAGACGGGGACGCAGGAGCTGATTGATCGGTATCTGGGGGCGGTGGAGTCTGCATTGCTGCCTCTCATGAATGGATGAACGGAACGGCTCATTAGTTCAGATAGTATCGAGTCACTGGCAGTGGATCGGGCAAATTGGAATAGCGTGTCTGTGTCAATAGTTTTGTCTTCACGGTGGACCTCACAATTGGTTCACTAATGGAATGTATACCCTGTTTGTATTTCTATCACAGCCTCTTTCTGCTCGTTTTCTGAGGTCCGGGCGCAATCCTGAAAAACAACCAAGATATTGACGGACATCGAGAAGTTATGGTCCGATCTTGAGCCAGATGAGCTATTTGAATCCAAACTCACGCTGGAGAACTTCATGGTGGCACTGGGAAATGAGCGACCTAATGCGGTGGAACCGGCATTACTGGACACGCGCAGTGGACTGAGGATCTCGGTACGCTCTTTACTTAGTCTCTGGTATTTTTCAGGTTGCAAGTGCGCAAATTGGGAGAGAGGAAAGGATGGCTCATAATTAGTTAGCATTGTACAGCGACCCATCTACGAATGAGATACTCAGTTTGATGTTTACTTAGTTATTTTCGCCACTCCTGTTCCCACTTCTCACCGGGAAGTTTGAACCCAGGGCTGCCCTGTTTTAGAGTTTCAATGGGGAGGCGTGAAAAAAAAACGTTGCCTTAGGCTTTATCTTCAGGAATGGCTGTACTGTAAATCGATCAAATTTTTTGTGCGTGCTACTAGTACAAACTAGTTCGCTGGATGGATGGACACCGAGAAATGGAAGAAATACCAGATTCAAATTCCGGTCCATGGCCTGTAGATGAGACTGTCCCTGTATATCCGTTTGTTCATTTTGTACAACTTCTGGTTGGTTTTGCGCCAATTTGCGCGGTTCGATTCTGTCAAAGGTTCTGATCGTGTTTACTGTTTCCGATCAGTGGCGGTACTCCATATTTGGCACCCGGCCTGGCGTCTCCGATCCGTCTTGCTTCTCGCTCTCTTTCGCCATTTCGTCTTCCTGCGATGCAGAGCGCTCCAGATATCCCTGCTCTCCGGAGGCTTCTCTCCGAGATAGACGACGAAATGGCTGCCCTACAGGCCAAACTCGCTCGTCTGGCAGCCGCTCGGAAACCGATACTCAAGACTCTACAATCCGTTGTTTATCCAGTTCTCACTCTACCTCCAGAACTTACGGCTCAGATCTTCACCCATTGTGTTGACACCGCTCACATTGGGCGCTTTGGAACCTTGCCTCATCTACGTGTCCCACCCTCGAGAGACGGCGGCAACGGTCCCCTGATTTTAGCCAGCGTGTGCAGGGCATGGAGAGATATCGCACTTGCCTTGGGGCCCATCTGGTCCTCTTTTGGGCTGTTCACTTTGGAGGACTCGGTTCCTAACACCGAGAAACTTCTCCAATGCTGGCTTCCGCGCGCCGGTGTCCATCCTTTGGACATAGATTTAGAAGAACCATCGACGACAGGCCCACTATGCACTCTACTTGCGCCGTACTCTCCCCAGTGGCGGAAACTCTCGTGTACAATGAGGACGCCGATCTCCTTCCCAAGCGATCTCATACGAGGGCGTATTCCCCTGCTCCGGACTCTGGAAATCGAACTGCAGGTGAGGAGGGAGGATTTAAACGCCCCTCCCACTCAAGTAACCGCCTTCGCCGATGCACCTCAGCTACGCGAAGTGTATCTCTACGAGTTCACACTGCCATGGATTTCCCTCCCTTGGACCCAGTTAACTTCTCTCCGACTCTCGGGGCAGAGCTCCGCCGAATGCGTCGAAATCCTGGGCCAGACTCCGAATTTGGAGATACTCCAAGTTCATCATTTGCTCGATCACCATCCGGCCATGCCTCCCCCGCCGCCGGGGCCACCGGTACGCCTCGACCACCTTCACACGCTCATACTGTGGGAGGCTCACACCGATTTTTTCCCCCACATCGCATTCCCCGCGTTAACTCATTTGGAGCTCACCGACGTCGTCGACGGGATGATTCCACAGCTCGCCAGTTTTCTCGCTCGTTCCGCGTGCCGCCTTTCCTCGGTCACTCTGTTCGCGACGCAACTCTACCTGGCCTATCACTGCCTCTACGCCGCGCCCATGGCCACAGTTCGCACCGTCCGAGTTGTGGACGCAGCTTGGGATCGGAAGAATTTGACCGACCTCTTCACAGAACTCACCCGTGACTCCGCGACTTTCGTCCCCAACCTCCGCTCCCTTTCGGTGATGTGCACCATCGCGATGGAGATTCCGTACGCGGCGCTTGCAGAGATGCTCACGGCCAGGCGGGGCGGTGAAGGATCCGGAGTGGCGCGGCTCGAATCTTTCGAGCTCGTCCTCGCACCCAGCCCCCCCTTCCCTGGGGAGGCCCCAACCAAATCGTCATGGGAATCCGACGAAGACGGCCTCGACACCCTACGCGCACTGGCCGCCGATGGGGTCAATATCCGTCTTCGTGGCCTACAGTCTGGTGTGGTAGGTCGCTAGGCTATCGTTCCGGTGATTTCATTTTCTCAACGTCCCTGGCAGATGAAAATATAAAGATCACACCCCGGTCATTTGCTGATGACTTGTTGAGCGTTTCCCACAAGCGGCCAAGTAATTCCCCGTACTTACCTCTCACTTCCACAGGTACATTTCAATGGCTCCCGTAAAATCAAATAATAACCACATCGTTTCGTCTACCCTCTCCTATCCTCTTTTTCGACACGGGGGTATGCTTTACCTCCCTATGTTCGTTGCATTCGGAAATAAATGTGTTTCTCTATGAAATACATACGCATGAGACATTTGTAGACCGGGCCATCTCCCCACCTGGCTGAGGAGGAGGAGGAGGAGGAGGAGGATATATTACTGCGGTGGTCCCAATCAGGAACAAGCAGGTACTGTACCGACGTACAACGTGTCCTTTGTACGCTACAGTCATCAACCGCCCTATCCACGCGTTCTGGTCCCGCCTCAACTCAGGTTGTGTCCAGACTTGTAATTTTTTCTAGGCCTGATCGACTACACATGACGCTGTTAGTTATGAAGGTTGGTCTAGACCTAGTGCATTGTTGGGTCTCACCAGGTTAGTGTTTTTTTTAGTGAAGCAGTCGCCTTTCCGTAAAGCCTCGACATGCAGTAGGGACGAAGTGCGGTCTCGACATACAACAGTTCTCCAAGCAGTTGTCTGTAATTACTAAATATTGAGGTCTCAGGTACTCGATTCCGACGACTAAATCCCGACGCGAGGCAAGCCGCAAGTCTTAGACCGTTGAAACAGGCTCTGTCTAGCCGCTCATATAATGCTAGACATGAGGCCTCCATATAAGGCGAGTCTAATATAAGGCCTGTCTAGCTCCTCGTATAACCCCATCCGGGCTGCTGGTCCGATTACTAATCAATTTTTTCTTTCCTTTCGCCATCATGTCGAGCGCCATCCGGATTCCTTCGCCGCCCTCCCCTCAATCCTCTTCCGCCTCCAGCTCCCTTTCAGGCTCACCACCGATGCTCGACCCCAACACCCTCGCGCTCCTCAACTCTTTCATCGCTTCCAAGACCGAAGAGGAGCGGCGTTTCAATGAGCTGGCAGACGAAGCCGCAGCGCACGTCGCCGGTCTCGATCTGGAATTCGACACCGACGAAAACTCGGAGTCGCACAAGAATACGAAACCCATGATGAGCGTAGACGAGTACCGTGCTGCGTTTAGCGAAGACTGGCAACTGAGCCAATTTTGGTGTGTCTCCTTCGTTCCTTGCTAATTAGACATATTACTGTACAAGATCTCTCCATCATATCTGGGCAAGCAATGCCCGCTTCTTCATTTCCGTTTTTCGCTGACCGATATTCGCCGTTCATCTGTGCAGGTATACGACACCGTTTGCGATGCGCTTTGCGCGTATACTGCACTCGTTGTGCACGCCCACCACTTCCATTGCGTTCCTCTGCTGCCCCACCGCATTTGTTGCGTTCCAACACATAAAGCCGCTCAAAAACGCGCGGCTGCTGGAGGTCGACGGCCGCTTCGGCGTGCTTACACCGCAGTACGTGCCGTACGACATGGAGGAGCCCACCACCCTCCCCGCATATCTGACGGAGAGCATCGATATCGCAGTCGTGGACCCGCCGTTCTTGAACGAGGTTCGTTTGTCCTCCCCGTATTTCCGCCTTGATCTAAACTAACCTTGCGCGGTGTAGTACACCAACGCCCACGTCGTCAAGTCCCTGCGTCAAATCATGCGCCCGTCGGGTAAACTCATCGTCCTCACCTCGATCTCGGTCACCTCCGTCCTCGAGAAGCTGTACGATTCCCCGCCCGTCGGGCCGCTCCGGAAGACGAAGATCGAGGTCGTGCACGGGCAGCTGCGGAATGATTTTGCGTGCTGGGGGAGCTGGGAGGGGGCGGAGGCGCTTGGGCTCGGTGTGGAGTAGGGGGAAGATGGGGCGAACTCGATACGAGGAGGCCAATGGCCGTGGTACAGATGCGGCACACGGCTAGAGCCGTCATGGAACGGTATAGATTTTACTGGATATACGATTGGACGGAGCGGTCATAGACAGCCACAGTTATTGGCGCAGGCTAGGCTTGGTATATTCATAGCTTGTAGATACACGACTGAACGAATAGATGATTGCTGATATGATGTTTCAACGAACAAAATGAGTTTGAACAAACTCATTTTTTTCAGAACACAACTTGGTCAGGAATGATACCCTCGCGTCTACAAACAGGCTGCGAGAAACGGCTACTAAATAAGGTGGTTAATAGTGTTTAATTTTATGGAGCTATCTATGTACGAAGACGTAACACTGCAACCGTTATAGCGCAGCAAGATAATTTTAAAAGATTAACACCCTCGCCTTGACGCTGTATGAGAGAGCTACGGGGAATTACTGGACCGCTTTTTGTTTGGGTGAACGCTCAACGGCGGTTAATGCTAGAGTAATTTTTTCGAGTAAATGGCCGCAATGTGGTCGTTTACAATGGTTGGATCTGCGAGGACGTTTGAGAAAATTGAATCATCGGAAAAGATAGCCGGGAGACTCACCACAGCACGCTGGACGTTGGCTGCAGGCCACGAATACGGATATTAACCCTGTCGGCGGCCAGGGCCCGCAGTGCGTCGAGGCCGTTTTCGGAATACAATGGCGCTGTGGCGGCAATAGCATCAGCCTCACCAGGGAAAGGCGTGATGGGTGCGAGGACGAGCTCCAAGGAGTCGAGCCGCGCCACCCCGGAACCTTCGGCACCCCGCCTAGCCGCGAGCAGCTCTGCCAGCGTCACGTACGGAATCTCCACCACGGCGATGCATGGGTTCACCGCGAGGGAGCGGAGGTTAGGGAGGAAGGTCGTGGAGTCGCGGGTGAGGGTGCTGAAAACGTGGTTGAGCTGGCGCTGATCCCAGTCTGCGTCCACGATCCGGACGGTGCGAACTGTGGCCATGGGCGCTGCGCCGAGGCACTGGAAGGCCAGGTAGAGTTGCGTCCCGATCAGAGTGAGCGACGAAAGGCGGCACGCGGAGCGAGCGAGAAAATCGGTGATATGCGGGACCATCCCGTCAGCGATGTTGGTGAGCTCCAGATGCGTTAACGCGGGGAAGGTGACGTGTTCGAATAAATCGGTGTTCGCCTGAGACTCCCCCCCCACGATGAGCGTCCGAAGATGGTTGAGGCGTACCGGTGGGGGAGGCATGTCCGGGGGGGCCAGAGAATCCACGTTGAGCGTCTCCAAATTCGGAGTCTGGCGCAGGATTTCGACGCACTGGGCGGAATCCTGCCCCCAGAATCGGAGAGTAGTTAACTGGATCCATGGGAGGGAGATCCACGGGAGGGTGCACTGGATGAGATACACTTCGCGTAGCTGAGGTGCATCGGCGAAGGCAGTTAATTGAGTCAGAGGGTCACCCTCTTCCGCCTGTAGTGCGATTTCCAAAGTCCGGAGCATGGGAAGACGCCCCTGGATGAGATCGCTCGGGAAGGAGATCTGTGGAGACAGTCCACACGAAAATTTCAGCCACTGGGAGGAGTATGGCGCAAGTAGAGCACACAGAGCGTTGGTGGTGGCGAGGTGATGTAAATCTATCTCCAAAGGATGGACACCGGCGCGCGGAAGCCAGCATTGGAGAAGTTTCTCCGTGTGAGGAAGCGAGTTCTCCACCGTAAACAGTCCAAAAGAGGACCAGATGGGCCCCAAGGCAAGAGCGATATCTCTCCATGCCCTGCACACACTGGCTAAAATCAGGGGACCGTGGCCGTCGTCTTTCGTGGGTGGGGCCCGCGGGTAAAGTGAAGGCCCATAGCGCCCAATGTAAGCAGTGTCGACACAGCGGGTGAAGATCTGGGCCGTAATTTCTGGAGGTAGAGTGAGAACTGGATAAACAACGGATTGGAGAGCTTTGAGTATGGGTTTCCGAGCTGCCGCCAGACGAGCGAGTTTGGCTTGTAGGTCAGCCATTTCGTCGTCTATCTCGGAGAGAAGCCTCCGGAGAGCAGGGATATCTGGAGCGCTCTGCATCGCAGGAAGGTGAAACGGCGAAAGAGAGAAGACGAGTGACGCCAGGCCAAACATGGAGTACCGCCACTGATTTGAAACACGTCATGCGAACGACTCGGCCCCCGATCCTCCGAGTCCCTACTTCGAAGAATCAAAGTTGGGTCGAAAACCAAACAGAAATTGCTTGGAATGTAAGCTGCACTTCGCGCCAGATATCGTCAACAATACGCATCGTGATAACTCAATGGGGCTACATTTTTTTCTTCTTCCGTTCTCGGTGTCCATTAGTAAATTTAGTATATCTAGTGGATTAGTTTGGAAGTATCCGACGACGCCGAGAAAGTCCACAGAAGGATGACCTTATCACTACCTACGAGCGTGGAGAATCTTCGCTCTTCACAAAAAAAAAGTGCATCAGAGGCTACTCCAGCGTTCGTATAGTTCCTTTTATGGTGCGCGAAACCTATGTATTGCTGTCCGACGTCCCAATGATGCCAGATTTTGAAGACGTATTTCCAGCCGGGTTCGAATTTCTCTGTTCACGCATGCGGATGACCTTCTCATTATCTCGCTGTCACCCCGGAAATTGTGATATTTCTGCCCGGATTATTCTACTGAGAAACCCGGCTTTCAATGGAAACCCCTCTAAAAAATGGTGTGTTATTTGGAAACCCATATTCTGGGGGTTTCTCCCACCGGCGGCGGTCCGAAAATTTGGCCTGCGTATCAACCATCACTGATGTGATCAATGGATGTGAATGTTCAAGACTCTTGCGACAAGGGTGCTGCAATTCTATGTCTGGGCAAATTATAAAGTTAGGCAAAATTGGGACCCAGTCATATTAGAGTGATTTTGCCCCTCCTGTCGTGATAATGCACCCTTATATGTCCTACCAACTCATGATTTCTTCGGCAGAGGGCAGCCTGAGATTCGGAGTCTTCAGACTCTGCCTGAGGTTGCAGTCCAATGTGAGCTGTGGGTTGAAACTGGGTTCTGGGCCAGTTGAGTCCCGATGCATTGAGCACGAAAAAATGTGACAGATAAGCAGAAACAGGTCCAAACCCCATTTTTAGAAGTATGTACTTGGTTGGAACTTATAGAAATTGCATACTGTTTTTTTTTAACATTGTCTCTGTATTCCAACAGACTCTTAAGTCTCTTCGCCTCTGGAGTTTGTGGGGAAATCGAGTTGACATTTGATTTGGATCAATTGATCCGGTGGCATTGATGTGCCGCCGGAGGGGTTTTCAATTAGACCTTCTGCTGGGGTCTCTCGGCTAATGGGGTTTCCATTGAAAGCCGGGTTTCTCATTAGAATCATCCTTTCTGCCCTCCCAAAAACATTTCTGAAACTTTTAGTTTCAGATGCGCTCCTGATACGTTTAGTTTAAGGTGCCAGGCCGGGCAGGGCCGAGGGTTTTGGGTGGCCTGAAACTTGAGGTATCAGGAGCGCGCCTGAAACTAAAGGTTTCAGATCCGTTTTTAGGAGGCCCAAAATGAGCTTTTTTACGGAGTGTGTGTATCCGGGGCCTCCGTGTCGAACTTTCAACGCTGCTCGACATTCTGTGTCCGTATTCAGGCGCTCAAAGTGGATCCGAGCTCAGATCCTTATTCTGGTGTACTCACTATCTGCTCTGCATTTTATTTTTGCTTAGGCAGGTCTAAGAAGGGAATTCATCCAACTTCAGCCATGCTACCTGTGCACCATCCTAGAAAATTAACCCCCTCGCCCAACTCTTACTCTGAGGGAGAAAGCTACAGGGAATTACTGGACCGCTTTTAGTTTGGGGAAACGCTCGAGGCGGTTGACGCTAGAGCAGATTTTCAAAGTAAATGACCGCAGTGTGATCGTTTACCGGAGTCGAATCTGCGAGGTGTTTGAGAAAATATGTGAATCACCAAAAAAAAAGCCTAGCGACTCACCACAGCACGTTGGACGTTGGCTGCAGGCCGCGAATGCAGATGTTGACCCCGTCGGCAGCCAGGGCCCGCAGTGCACCAAGGCTGTTTTCGGAATACAATGGCGCTGTAGCGGCAATAGCGTCAGCCTGGCCAGGGAACGGCGTGCTGGGTGCGAGGACGAGCTCCAAGGAGTCGAGCCGCGCCACTCCAGAACCTTCGGCGCCCCGCCTAGCCGCGAGCAGATCTGCCAGCTTCACGTACGGAATCTCCACCACGGCGATGCATGGGTTCACCGCGAGGGAGCGGAGGTTAGGGAGGAAGGTCGTGGAGTCGCGAGTGAGGGTGGCGAAGAAGTGGTTGAGCTGGCGCTGATTCCAGCCTGCGTCCACGACCCGGACGGTGCGAACTGTGACCAAGGGCGCTGCGCCGAGGCAGTCAAGGGCTGACGACCTCAGTCGGTAGGATGAATCCTAAGCGACTCTCGGTAGCACAATAGGATTATAATTCCACTACTATCTAAGCACATCCTAAGTTAACTAATTGGACCTACGCTGGCGTCGCAATGCTAAGATAGATAGGATCGGATCCAATCCTATCCAGTCGCAGAATCCTGAGTTGATTCAGTGAGACATGATAGGATTCTATCCTCTCAATGTGCGCAGATGCGACATACCTCGCGGTGAAGTGTGGCGCGTGGGATAGGATAAGATTGAATCCTATCTGGCGTGGGAAATTTGTGCGCCGAGGATAGGATGGGATAGGATTAAGAGCATCCTAATCCTATCCCATGAATTCTCTGAATCCGAGGAATGAAATTCGATTATCCTACTCAGCTTGGTGCATACACAGGTTTTCTTTGGTGTTTGATGCCACCTTGCCACTGGAGAACTCGACGCATTGATTTTGATCCTGGAGGACACTAAGTCTACCCTCGGATTGCTGGAGTGAGGCACATTCAAACTCCGGAGAGGGGGAAGAAATTGGAAGCAGTGGCGAGGACGTCGTGAGTGAGTGGTGGTGGTCACTGGTCAAGATGAGAAAGGTGTTTGGTTATATTGTGCGCACTCGGATCGCGCTTCACACCTAAAAGAGGAAACTCTCAGACCTGTTAAATGCGAGGTATAAAGGTGAACTTTCCATGGTGATTTCAGATGGTTAGAAAGTTGCTCTTTCAAGTGGACAGAAAGTGTCGTAGAATTAATTAATTAAATCACAGTTTTCAATGGGTCGGAAAGTTTAACAATCCACCGCGTTTCCAGACAGGTTGAAAGAACTTCATTCCTTAAAGAGTTAATGGATCTCTTTCAACCTGGTTAAAACTGACATTGCAAGTCAATCTTTGCTTCTTTATGGAGTTTGGTTCTTTCAACTTGTCTGAAAATGGTGTGGAAATTTGATCTTTCACTGTTTGGGTAATGAACTTCTTTGAACTTGTCTGAAACTGACATGGGAAGGTGATCTTTGTCTCTTTGTGGAATGAAGTTCTTTCAACATGTCTGAAAATGCGGTGGATTGTTAAACTTTGGGACCCATTGAAAGCTGTGATTAAATTAATTCATTCTACAACACTTTCTGTCCACTTGAAAGAGCAACTTTCTGACCATCTGAAATCACCATGGAAAGCTCACCTTTACACCTCGCATT
Source organism: Mycena galericulata (assembly GCA_029289565.1). NCBI lineage: Eukaryota > Fungi > Basidiomycota > Agaricomycetes > Agaricales > Mycenaceae > Mycena > Mycena galericulata. Next base: position 70,218 of record JARKIA010000169.1, on the reverse strand, counting down.
TAACAGGCCTGAGAGTTTCCTCTTTTAGGTGTGCTTTGATACTTGTTGAAGTTCAACCGGCCCGGCCGGTTCAACAATAGCAAGGAACAATAAGGGTTGCTTTGACCGCCAAGAGATTCGAGGATACATATATATATGCCTTTGACCTTTCAAATTCCAAGACACGATCCCGAGTGATGCCACCACGGGGATGATAAATATCGTCTCGCACACTCTGAGTCCAGCTGAGTCCGGTAACTCAGGTTGAAAGTTGAAAGTTCCCCCAAGTGGCATCTCCCAAAATAGGATAGGATAGGATAGGATGGAAGGTGAGACAGACTTACGGATGGGACGGGACCGCGGTTGGATTCTGAACGTTGGGTCAACTAGCGAGTTTACATTCTGTAAGATAGGATAGGATAAGATGTAAATCCCAGAGCATAGGGTATAGATTGCTACAGCAGATCTCGTGTAGGATAGATCCTACGGTGCTACCGAAGGTAGCATAGGATGAATCCTAATGCCGTCAGGCATTGCGACAAGGGCCGTGCGGAGCTGCATCGCGATCAGAGTCAGCGACGAAAGGCGGCACGCAGAGCGAGTGAGAAAACCGGTGAAATGCCGGACCATCTCGTCAGAAATGTTGGTGAGCTCCAAATGGGTTAACGCGGGGAAGATGAGGTGTTCGAAGAAATTATCGTTCATCTGAGACTGACGCCCTACTATGAGCGTCTGAAGGTGGGGGAGGCATACTGGTGGGAGAGACATGGCCGGAGAGAGCGGATAATCCACGTTGAGCGTCTCCAAATTCGGAGTCTGGTGCAGGATTTCGATGCATTGGGTGTAATCCTGCCCCGTGAGTTGGAGAGAAGTTAACTGGATCCATGGGAGGGAGATCCACGGGAGGGTGCACCCGATTAGATGCACTTCGCGTAGCTGAGGTGCATCGGCGAAGGCGGTTACTTGAGTCGCAGGGTCATCCTCCTCCGCCTGTAGTGCGATTTCCAAAGTCCGGAGCATGGGAAGACGCCCCTGGATGAGATGGCTCGGGAAGGAGATCGGCGTCCTCATTCCACACGAGAATCTCCGCCACTGGGGGGAGTACGGCGCAAGTAGAGTGCACAGAGCGTTGGTGGTGGCGAGGTACTCTAAATCTATCTCCAAAGGATGGACACCGGCGCGCGGAAGCCAGCATTGGAGAAGTTTCTCCGTGCGAGGAAGTGAGTTCTCCACCGTAAACAGCCTATAAGAGGACCAGATGGGCCCCAAGGCAAGAGCGATATCTCTCCATGCCCTGCACACACTGGCTAGACTCAGGGGACCGTGGCCGCCATCTTTCGTAATGGGGGCCCGCGGGTAACGCGAGGGCCCATAGCGTCCAATGTGAGCAGTGTCAACACAGTGGATGAAGATCTGGGCCGTAATTTCTGGAGGTAGAGTGAGAACTGGATACACAACGGACTGGAGAGTTTTGAGTATATGTTTCCGAGCTGCCGCCAGACTGGCAAGTTTGGCTTGTAGGTCAGCCATTTCGTCGTCTATCTCAGAGAGAAGCCTCCGGAGAGCAGGGATGCCCACTACAGGGTGTTGCATAAAAACATGCAGTAACAAAAACCACAAAATCGTGTTTGTATCTATTATCTGCGGCAAACTTTGTACAAACTTTACGGCACGTGCTCTTCCAGAGACTCTGGGGCAGGGCTTGCCTGGGCTAAGGGAGCTAGAAAGAGAGTGTAACTGATGAGGAGTTTCTTGTGCCTCGACCATTGCGCAGCATCGGCGGACAAGAGGGCCCTGGGACGGTACGAGTGTACAAGAATTTGGGCAAAGTTTGGCGCATACGCCAGAACGTAATATGTACAAACACGATTTTGTGCATTCTGTTACTGCATGTTTTTATGCAACACCCTGTAACTTTAGGTAGTGGGTCCTGTAGAGCCCTATTTTAAGTACGCCTTTTTCTCACGGCAATCATGGACAAACAACCCTATTTTGCGTGCGGGTTCGAGTCCCGGTGGAGGCTACTTTTTTGTTCCCCTGCCATTTTAGGGTCCAATTTGGCCTGTCGTCAAGGCTTCCATGTGGTGAGTTCATTTTGTATGAGTTTGGATATCTAGAATTACCACAAATCAATTGGCTGGCTCGAGCTCTTACTACCAACGCTCCGAACAAACAAGAATTTCTCCGCCATTTATAGACCGATTTGAAAGACCTTTGTTTGTAATACTCGTTGGGATGTCCTTGGTAACTTACAACCAAAGTCTCCCTGAGCACCCGTAATCTTTGCCTCCTTTGAGATGATAACCAGGCTCACATTGCAAAACTGTTTGAATTTTTTTACTCATTTTTCACGCCACCATAGCTATTGGAACACATCATGAAAGTGTCCCTACCAAACTTCAGGCCAGTAGATAGCTTGTAGCTTCTTCGGTATACAAAAAGACACCCCTCCCATCGCCACAACCAATGAGTACAAAAACCAGAAAGAAATTTCTCATGTTCAACATCCAAGGGTCATCCTAGGCTAATGTGAGTTACAGGAAGCATATTGGATGCAAAAGAGCCTGTCTATGAGTTTTGGAGGTGCTCCGACTAGAGCGAAGCCGGCGTGAGGTCGGCAATCAACATATGTCATTTTATGTAGAATCCGGACACCGCAATGAATGCTGTTCGAGGAAAAGTGGACTGTTTTCCGCAAAGTAAAATTGTGGACCTGATGAAAAGATGGATTGGAAACTAATGGTATGCTCAGATCTACCCAGAATCTATGGTCGACAAGATATCCAGCATATCACATTAAATGTCCGGAATCCCCATGAGGAAGGTGATTTTTTTTCTTGAACCACTTATTTCAATCTTTTTAAATTTCGCGGCTGTCTGCCATCAGCTTGGCCATCCACTACCATTTTACGGCCCACCGGAGTAAGAATGTACGGCTCGGCTTGTTGATTACCTTGTAACTTTTTCTTGGCAACTCAGTGAACGCAGTCTGTCTTTTGCCGGGAGCAGAAGCTCTTTGGTTAAGAGTTGCAATGCTATTTAAATCCCAGCTTGGTGTCAACAGGGGAGGTTCACTAAATCCCAGTAGACTAGTGGATTACACTGGTCTCAATGAGTTCAGATTGCAATCTAAACCAAATCACACCAATTCCAGTTGCAATCAACGGCTTTACGAGTCAATTGGGATCCACGGAAGAAATTGAGAACCACTGAAAACATAATCAGATGTTGTCCACTGAAATCCACTACTACGCTACAATTCGACTGGCCGCCGGCATGAACCGATGCTGACCAATGCCAATCAACGGACTTTCCAACTTGTATTACTGGCGAAACACCATGTAAAGCCGGCGATGCCGGCACACAACCTTTAGTTCGGAGTTGTGGTTAACAGCTGTGCCGGCACGAAAATGGGGCCTCCAGTTATAAACACAGGGCAGAGTTGCCTTGGCAACTTTGCATGATGGTCTTTCACAAAGTTCTAACTCAATGCATGCTTTAACCCAAATTTTCTTTTTGAATGTCGGAGTCCAAACATATTGATTCAGCCACTAGTTAGTGGGCTCTGCCGCAAAGCGCGCTACAATCGTTATATCTGAAGGGCTCTGCATCGCAGGAAGGTGAAACGGCGAAAGAGAGAAGACGAGTGACGCCAGGCCAAACATGGAGTACCGCCACTGATCTGAACCACGTCACTAGTGCTGGCTAAAATTCCCCGATGTAAATTACATCCACCCAATTTTACATGTAAATTACAGGGTAAAATACATATTTTACTTGGAGACCCTCTGCTGGGCATGTAAAAATTGTAAAAAATTCCCTGCTACCAGGCCTCACAGAGCTGTCCCTGGCGCCGTTGGATGACCTGTGGGAGGAACATCCTGGCCGGGAAACACGGATCTCTTCTGACAAGTTCTGAGATGGCACGCACAGCAAAAGGTTTGATGTCTCTGTGAAAGGATAGCCGAATTTTACATGCTTTACATTGTTTTTTACACCGTTTTTTACAGGTAAAAAACGTAAATTTCTGCGCGCTACGCGCGGTCATTTTTTACTAAATTTACACTGTAAAATATGCCTTACATCGGCCTCTGCGGGGCCTTACAGTAAATTACATGGCCGGGGACCAATTTTACTCAGCACTACACGTCACGCGAGCGATGCGATACCGATTCGAACTTCGAAGAATCCAGTTGAATCGAAAACCAAACAGAAATCGCTGGGAATTTCAGCTGCTTTCATGGGCCAAATAACATCTAGTGTTACAGTATGCATGGTGATCAATGACGAATCAATGGACTTCCATTCTTTTCTTCCGTTTTCCGGTGTCCATACATCTAGTGGATTATTTTGCCAAGTATCCGAATCGCCCGACGTCGAGAAAGTCCACAGACGGACGACATTATTACTACTTATGGGCCTGGAGAATCCTGGCTCTTCACAGAAAAAAGTCCATCAGAGGCCACGATCGCTCGGTTCACGTAAAATCAATTCTAATCCCCTACAAACTTCCAATCCAATTCAGAATCAGATTGTTAATTTCACCGCCGTGTGACTCGACTGCCCAATGATCGCCCTGAACCTCTGCCCGAGTCACCATATCCGTCAAGACATTATCGGCGTCGTTGTGCACGGCGTCTCCAAACGCGGGAAGCGAAATGCAATCGCCAGTGAAGGCGATGAATAAAAGCGGTTGTTTAACCTTGCAGTTCACGGCGGATACGCCTTTGAGAAATATTTAGCAGGAGTACATGAGAGTATGACAGAAATGTACTCACTGGCATCATCGTTGTGGCTCTCCTCAGTAACCAAGACTTTGTACCAACAAAGCGGGGCGGCCAGTCCACCGTCTTTGAGCTGTTTTCGGTAGTACTGGAAGTCCTTGCGTCAAGTGTTTGTTAGTTATGTCGACGGTTGGATCGTGTGGTACCTTTTGGGTCATGTAGGACGGCAAAGATGTCTTCCTGTCCTGCTCTATCCACGCACGCGCGCTACCATCGGCACACATGTTGTCCATCCACACATCCGGCGTCGCGGGATATAGTAGGTTGATAAATGAGTCGATCTGTTCATCTCGTAAACGATGCACGCAATGGTGCTGTGTACATACGTGGTCTTTTTCTCCGTCTCCTTCGATGAGCTTCGCAGAGTCCTCCTCAATGAAGAAACGCATATAGGCCACGAGGTCGTATCCGACAGCCTCTTTGATTGCTCTTGACTGGGAGATGGGGTCCGCTGCTCTCGAGTTCGGTGGTCCATATCCGGAGCCAAGGAAGGCGCAGGCGGATACACGATCAGGGTGGTGATTGATGAGGCGCGACACGACGCGGGTGCCCCTTCATAGCTTCAGCAGATTTAATAAGCGGAAGAGATTAAATGAAGTACCAGTCGTGTGCGATAGCAACGACTTTCTTTATTCCTTCCTTGTCCAGTATATCCACGACGTCCTGTGCGAGGCCGCTCCCGATGTACGCGGTGGGGTCGGTGGGCTTGTCCGTGCCGCCGTATCCCAGCATATCAGGTACCACGAGGCCAAAGCCTTTCGCTCTGAAGAACTCGATTTGTCTACGCCAGAGGTAGGAGCTCGAGGGGAAGCCGTGTGCGAAAAAGAGAACGGGTTTGGGCACAGCCGTCGGAGTGGGGAAGTAGAAATAATACGAGTAGATGAATCCTCGTTGTGTCAGAAGTGTTCTGTAGTTGTTGTGATCTACTGAAAGAGATTTCATGGTGCACCAGTGAATGGAGTAAGTGTGGGGAGGATTGTGTGTCCATATGTTGATGGTGAAGTTTAGATAGCGGCGATCGGGCTGTTTGTAGGTGCGGGATTGCCGTAATATTGCATCGATTGCTGCGGAATCCAGGCGAAGAGCTAGGCGAAGCTGGAAATAAGGTTAACAAGAGGAGATTACAGATTACAGAAGGCTGTTGAATGAACCATTCAAAAAACATTCTTGAGGTAGAAACGCTCAAATATTTGATTTGCACAGACAAGGCACGAACTAAGAGGTTCTAAGATGAGAACTTACAGTGTTACTGTACGACATAAAATTCCCGCTATCACTATAGTGGGTTTTTATGGTGTTTTCAGAAAAAGTGGTTTTGGCGCATTTCTGCGTGTGCGCTTGTTTGGTCCGGCGGCAATACCCGTTAACTCGATCAGAAAAGTGCTAAATCGCGTTTCTGCGTGTGCGCTTGTTTGTCCCGGGGAGTTCCCGTCGGCAATTCCCGCAAACTCGATCTCAAAAGTGCTCATAACAATTGTAGCGCGCTTTGCGGCAGAGCCCACTAACTAGTGGCTGTCAGGGGAACCCCCGGTCCGCGCCGCTCCGGCTCCGGCACCCTCCGAAACCCTCCCCATACTACTCCCTTCCGCCCTTCCTTTAACCGTCACCTTGACCCCGCCTGGCACTCAGCCTGTGACAAGGCCCGCGACCTCTACCAGAACCTCTGGTCATGTGCCCCTGGGCCCTCCCGAACCACCGGATCACCGTAGGCACGTGCTCCTAGCTAGTTGGTAGTTATACCCACAGCCCGGCGTGGGAATCCTCAGAGTTTCTTCTGTTCGGATCCCCCTCGCCAGGTTCGTGCCTCGTGTACTTTAGCTCTATTTATATATAACTTTGGATCCCCCTTGCCAGGCTCTTGAGTACGCTCGGGCCCTGAGGTTGCCCTTACAGTGGCTGAATCAATATGTTTGGACTCCGACATTCAAAAAGAAAATTTGGGTTAAAGCATGCATTGAGCTAGAACTCTGTGAAAGACCATCATGCAAAGTTGCCAAGACATTGACAACTCTGCCCTGTGTTTATAACTGGAGGCCCCATTTTTGTGCCGGCACAGCTGTTAATCACAACTCCGAACTAAAGTTTGTGTGCTGGCATCGCCGGCTTTACATGGCGTTTCGCCAGTAATACAAGTTGGAAAGTCCGTTGATTGGCATTGGTCAGCATCGGTTCATGCCGGCGGCCAGTCAAATTGTAGCGTAGTAGTGGATTTCAGTGGACAACATCTGATTATGTTTTCAGTGGTTCTCAATTTCTTCTGTGGATCACAATTGACTCGTAAAGCCGTTGATTGCAACTGGAATTGGTGTGATTTGGTTTAAATTGCAATCTCAACTCATTGAAACCAGTGTAATCCACTAGTCTACTGGGCTTTAGTGAACCTCCCCTGTTGACACCGAGCTGGGATTTAAATAGCATTGCAACTCTTAACCAAAGAGCTTCTGCTCCCGGCAAAAGACAGACTGCGTTCACTGAGTTGCCAAGAAAAAGTTCCAAGGGGATCAACAGGCCGAGCCGTACATTCTTACTCCGGTGGGCCGTAAAATAGTGGATGGCCAAGCTGATGGCAGCCAGCGAAATTTAAAAAGATTGAAATAAGTGGTTCAAGAAAAAAATCACCTTCCTCATGGGGATTCCGGACGTTTACAGCTGTTTCCGAAAAGCTTGAGACAACGTGAAATTTTTTGCGCGCACAAAACTTTGATGGCAGGCTAAGGATTACCAGTTTGGGATGTCGAGCCGAGATTGCCGTCGCTTCCGTGTAATCCGTTCGCCGCCCAGATATTATTCCATGGGTGAGCTCCTCCCCTTGGGATACCCAGCTGAGGCTTTCTGAGAGTCTTATGAGCCTCATATGCAACTCACATGCCCCGGGAACACATTATTGACACGAAAATTGGACTTTGCTTGGTCCATCACGAAATGGGGCTGATCCGTGTGGGATCATCCGTGCCAAATCCGGTAATCCTTAGCCTGCCATCAAAATTCGTTGCGTGGAAAAAATTTCACGTTTGTCTCAAGCTTTTCGGAAACAGCTGTAAGGTGATATGCTGGATAGCTTGTCGACCATAGATTCTGGGTAAATCTGAGCATACATACCATTAGTTTCCAATCCATCTTTTCATCAGGTCTACAATTTTACTTTGCGGAAAACAGTCCACTTTTCCTCGAACAGCATTGTTCATTGCGGTGTCCAGATTCTACATAAAATGACATACTGTACCATTTCGACCGTAGGTTCACGGTATGTCACCCGTCACTGCACATGTTCATTTTATTTGATCTTCATTCCTCGGCAATCACGGTAAAATTACCATTTATAGTAATCCGGCAACTGCCGGAGGATAAATTTTCACAATTTTTAGTGTAAGGGTTGAGAGAACTTAAATCGAGGCCCGATGCTTAACTGGTCCAAGTTCTAATAGATTAGAAGGGACGAGCGTCAGCGTTTGGGACAAGATGAGATGTCCCACGTGACGATCGTCGAAACACTACATAGTACATCAAAAGGATACGAATAATAACAGTATATGGATATATGGGCAGCAGAGTAGGCGCACGCCTAACACCCTCCCCCCCAGGACGAAGCTCTGAGTCCGAGAAGGAAAGGCAGCGAGCTCCGTGTAACACAGGAGCTCAGCTACCTTAGACGGAGGAGGCGCGCGTAACACGCGCGTTCACCCGGTCTGCCCAGAAGCCATGTCGGTGTCCTCGTCAACTGGCATTGCGGGGGTTGCCGCTGCTGGGTGCGCCGGGTATCCCGAAGTAACGTTGGGTTGCAACGGTGCGTGACACAAATCCGCCCACGGGATTATCTCCGCCGCCCCATAGGATAGCATGTCCCTCTCGTTCAAGGGAGGGCTGCCCTGCGTGAACTCAGTGGTGCAAGGGGAGTCGGATTTGTGGGTGGCGTTGCAGCGGGAGCGGCAGAACGATTCGAGGATTTTGACATCGTTGCTATCGCGGTGTATGCCGTGTTGTACGAGCCAGGCGACGACGTGGGAGAAGCTCATATTTTGAGCGAGGAATGGGTAGTGCTCGAACGGGAGCACGTCGGACGCGTAGTCCCCTATCTGCGCGAATCGGTAGTACATGCCGGCGACGGATAGGCCCCGGACGAGTAGTTCCATGAATCGCGCGCGGTCAATGGAGGTGCTGGTGCGGTTACGGCGGGGCGCGAGCGCGTTGATGGTATACCACGCGAGTACGTCGTTGAGGTAGACTGCAGCGCGGCGGGTAGACGGCCAGGTGTTTTCGTCGATGCGGAACCCGAACGGCCAGTACTTGGTCTCCATCTCGTCATAGAGACGTGCCGCGGCATCGAGGCGCGTGTGGGTTCCGGAGTAGACCTCGCCGGGCATGGGGGCTTCAGAGACGATGACCGTTGTGTCATCGTCACCCTGCGCTGCGTTGCTGAGTGCCGTGAAGCGATGTTCGGTAAGCGGCGCGTCTGTGGCAGGAGGGTCAGGAGACGTTGTGTAGTCGCCGGGCGGACCCTTCTTCTTGCCCGTCGATTCCAGCCAGAATTCTTCGGCCGCAGGATTCTGCTTCTTGAGCAAGTAGACCTGGCCATCGGTGCGTGCTTGGGTAACGTATTCCCTACTGCCCAGAGTGAGGCATTGGTTGCGCATGAAATGGTACGCCATTGGTTCGGTCCGCGAGATCCAGCGGAGAACGTTGGCGGTGTCGTCCAGTGAGACGACGCGCAGTCCATTCCAAAGCCCGAGATCTTCGGCGTGGGGAACGTGGAAGGTGCGTACGCGGCGGCCCAGTCGTATGTGCTCCGCGGCATCAAGCTGGCGAATTTTTTCCGTGGCGCGCCAGTTGACTGGCAGCGTAGGCGCCTCGGAATCCGAGCCGTAGTCGTCTGCATCAGAAGTGTCGACTTCGAGTGGACAGATCGGGTGGCCATCTGCCGACAGAGGAGCCTCGTTGATGGGCGGTGGGTAGGTTGTGCGTACCCACTCTGTGGTCGCGACGGGGGCGCGTGGGGCGCGTGAGTCGACAGCGAGCTGGCGAAGAGTGTTATCCTCTTCTCGCTGCCATTTGGCGCGTGCACCCGGCGGTCCCATCGGGTCGTGGCGGAGCTGGTCGTGGCGGGGTTGGTAGCCACGATCACCGCGCCGCGGCGGTGAGCGTGATTGCTGTCGCGGCGGTTGACCACGCCAACTCGGTATACGCCCGCGCGGAGGTGCAGCCCGACCATGGTCGGGATAGCGCCGCGGGGGCGAATTACCTCGGGCCGGCGAGTTCATCCGCGTCGACGCTACATGGCCCTGCTCCCAGTAGCCACCTGCGCCGGAGTTCCGGTGCGTGTTGCCGTTGGGGCCGTAGTGGTAGTAACCTCCTTGGCTGCCAGATGAGCTGCTGGCCGTCTTGCTCGATGATGCGTACGGCGGTGAGTAACCACGGTCAGGGGAATGGCCATAGCGGCGCGAAGGAGAAGGTGAGCAGTTGACCTTCGCCGGAGGGGCTGGCGAGACGACGGAGGGCCGCGTCGATTTGTTGCGGTCGGCTTTGCTCACAAACGGGGGGTTCGGAGTGCCGAGCCCGACACCGACCTCGTGCACCCAAGTGGGGCACTCATCAGGGCCCCACCAGTGCCCGCCGTATGCGCAGCGGTCGAAGAAGTGCGATGGATCCGCACGGTCTTGGATGTGCGATTCGCTATCAGCCCAGACGCGAGATTGTACCGGAGCCATTTTGCTGCTGGGGAAGTGGTGGGTGGGGAAAGTAGAGGAGGAGAGTTGATTGCAAATTCGACACATAGATAAAGGCATAGTCGGGAAACAAGGAGGGGCCCAGGAATCATGAGGAACAAAAGATGCGGAAGCACAGCTTCCGCGGGTATAATCTGACGGCGTGTGATCACATCACTGAGCGCCTTTTTTGGGCAGATCTTGCCACTTCGTGACGCCTTGGACCTCGAAGTAGTCGTCAAGCGCGGCGCAGTCTTCGATATGCTTGAAGGGCTCCCATGTCGTATCTCCTGCAGTCCATTTGACGCGGAATTCCACGTTTCGCTTAACCCAACGGTGAGTGGTGATGTCTTCGATGTACCACTCCTGATCATCCGGGGCTCCGAAATCGTAGAATCTCTTGGCTTCTCGGTTAGGGAAGAGCACATCGTCATTGGGCTCGTGCGGACGAAGGAGCGCCGCATGGAACGTCGGATGTATCTTCCTGTTCGCGAGTTCCGTTGGGAGCTCCAGCGTGTAGGAAGATTTCTCCGGATTTGCGGACACGACACTGTAGGGTCCGATGAATTTAGGCGCGAGCTTCCGTGCACGCCCTTTCGGGAGATTGAGATTTTTGGTGGACAGGTAGACCTTATTTCCAATCTCATAAGGAATCTCCTCGGATCGCCCTTTGTTGCTCTGGTACGTCGCCCGTACTCTAGCCTCGAGGATTGAATCGTGAGCAATCACTATATTGGCCAGAGCTCGTTTAACGAAGTCCCTTACGCCCGGGAGGGCATCCGTGGCGTCGGGTACGTTCGTCATCCCCGGCATGTAGCCCGAGTTGAGCTCGAATGGGGCAAACCCCGTTGACGCGCTGATGCTCGAGTTAATCGCAAACTCGGTCATGGGTACGTGATACACCCAGTCTTGTTGCGAGGAGTCCACACAGCCGCGGAGTATTTGAGTCACATTACGGATGGCGTGCTCGGAGGCTCCGTCAGTCTGCGGGTGAAATGATGTTGACATGAGCAGCTTGGTCCCCGTAAGTCTGTGAAGTTCGCGCCAGAACTTAGACGTGAATTTAACATCTCGGTCAGACACGATGGACGACGGGATGCCATGAAGCCGCACGATATCGCGTACATATAGCCACGCGACATCTGAGGAGGTATCCGTCACTTTCATTGGGGTGAGTGAGACCATATTGGTGAGTCGACAAATCACGACGAGCATATAGTTGTACCCCAGGCAGGAAGGGAATGGACCAACGAAGTCCATTCCAATGGAATCCCAAGGGCGCAGTGGAACAGGTAGAGAGTGTAGCCGGCCAGTTGGCGCAGCTGAGGTAGGCTTCGTGCCGTCGCAGATCTGACACGACTTGCAGAATTTCGCGATCTCTATCCCCATCTTGGGCCACCAGAACCAGCGGCGCAAGTACTCGGAAGTGCGGTCAGTCCCGTAGTGTCCCAATGTTGAGTGGGACTGGGTGAGTAATACTTCAGTGAGCTGTCGTCCGGTTTTCGGGCGCGTTGCACGCGGGATGCACAACACATGCTGCGCAGCAGCGGTGTCCGTGAATATCAGTCCGTCCTCGATCTTAAATTGAGGAAAGTCGAGAGGGTGAGTCGCCACTTTGGAGAATATAGAGTCCTTTGCATAACCCTTGCGGATATCTTCCAGGAGCCCAGCGTCGCCTTGAACTGACGACGTTGTTGGAGGTACAGCGGTGAGTGCTTCCTCTAGGGAGATAGCACTCGTATCAAATCCTTCGGTGGCCATCTGTTCGGCGTGGGCGTCGAGTTCTTGGGCTTCGATGACTCTGTCTTCCAGGGGTTTGCGCACTCGCCTCGCCATTAATTCAATGCGGTTGGCTTTGAGCTCGGCGACACGAAGTAACGTGAGGTCTTCCATCTCGGGATCCAGGCGTTCGTCGGCGCTGACGAAGTCATCAGGATCGTAGACATCCGAGGTATCATCGTTTTCGAACAAGCGGGATAGACAGTCGGCGACCTTATTGGTCTCGCCGGCTACGTGTTGTATCTCGAAATCGAAACGAGATAGGTACTCGTCCCAGCGTATGATGCGGCCATTTCCACTACTCCGAGCAGCCGTCTTGATACTCAACAGGGCTTTATGATCAGTGGCGATGTGGAATTTTCGGCCTATAAGCTTGTCTTCCCACTTCATTAGGCACTCGATGATGGCTAGGGCCTCGTGTTCGTACGTTTTGTACGAGCGTTGCGCGGAGGTGAACTTTTTAGACATGAACCCCGCCGGACGGCAAGTGCGCCAATCCGGGCCTTGACCATACACTGCACCGACACCCATGCCAGAGGCGTCGCATATCACCCAGATTGGGTCTGGGTTGCGTGGGTCAATTGGGCGCAGAATCGGGGTCTTCCGTACCACGGCTTTTATGCCTTCGAGGCAATGCTGATGAAACTCACGCCACACGAAGGGTTGACCGCCTCGACAAATAGACTCGAGGGGGGAGGTGTAGTGGGCGATGTCAGGGAGGAAGTGCGCTATGTACGCGATAAGACCGAGCAGGCGTAGGACTTCAGTGTATGATCGGGGAGAACGCCAATCAAGTACTTTGCCCAGTTTTTCCTTGTCTGCGTGCAGTCCGCGATCGTCAATACGATGGCCGAGGCAGTCCATGTCGGTGGAGTACAGGTCACACTTCTTCTTGCTCATGAAGAGTTGCTGCTCGCGAAGGCGGGAGAATATGAGGTCCAGATGTTTCTCATGGTCCTCGACCGTGTCAGAGAAAATGAATATATCATCTAGATACACATGTACGTATATCCCGATGACATCTCGGAAGGTCCAGGTCATAAGTCGCTGGAAAGTCGCGGGGGCGTTACAATCCCCTTGTTGCATCACATGAGAGTATGCCGTTCCGAATGGTGTGGAAAACGCTGTTTTCCACACATCCTCAGGTACTATCCGGATTTGTTCGTATGCGTCCGACATGTCGATTTTTGACCGAAAGGGGGCGCGTGCGACATCCATCCGGATCGCGTCCTGGTCTGGGAACGGAGTAACGTCCTTGATGGTGTTGTCATTGCGCTGTCGGGCGTCGACTACAGTTCGAAGGCCGTTATCCTTCTTCGGGAGGCACAGGAGGGGGGCAGCTTGAGGCGCAGGATGCATCTCCCACCACCCAGCTTGTATGTACCGTTGCATCTTTTCTTGAAGTTTGGGCCGGAGGGCTTCTGGGCACTTAGGCAGATGGTAGTTGTACTGGGCGGAGTCATCAACCAGTTTGATTTCGTGGTTGATTTCCCGGAACGGTGGGAGCTCCAAGGGAATGGGGCCCATGAGATCGGCGCATGATTCGTACCAGCGGGCTCGAAGTGCGTCGACCCGAGTTGGGGGAGGAGGCATGGTCTCGACTATGCGGTTACTGAAGAATTGGATGCGAGTGACAGCGTCGTCGAGAGCATCATCGTTGATGGAGAGAGGGTCGGCCTCGCCGGATCGGGAAACAGGTCGGAGGGAGGAGTGTTGGGAAATCCTTTCTTGAACGTTCAGGCCGTTCATGCGGGGACCACGGGGTTTGGTCAAGAACATGACCCAGTCGGCGCGAGAGGCTTGGACGTAGAAGTAGATAGGAAACGGCGGGACTTCCGTCTCGTCATCTTCGTCTTCGTCATCGAGATCGTCGAGAAGGTCAGGGAGGAATTCGGGAAAGCCAGTTCCAATAAAACATTCTGCGACCAGCGCAATGGGATAGTCAAAGGGTAACCGAGGTAGGTGGTTGTGGTCGTCGAAATCATCGTCGACTTCCTCGATGGTTACTTCATGGGTATTGATCCCCCCGAGAAAATGTGCTTCAGGCACAATGGTTTGAGGATAGTTGGCCGGCAACGTGGGGAGAGCCGATTCCACTTCCTCGTCCGTGGTGCTCTCCGCCGTGGGTTTTCGAGATTTGCACAGCTCGCGTGCGTACTCCGTCTCAAGTACATAGATACGCAGATCGCCAGGTGGTAGTACAGGGAGAGCGCGCGCAGCGTGCTCTCTGTCGTCGTCGTCTTCGACCGCTTCGATTGTTGGGGCCACATAGCTCGGGCGGGTTTTTCCGAGCTGCCCAGGGTCGAGTCACTGGTGAGTCGCACGGGGGCCCGAGGGCCCGCGTTTCTTTACTAGCGATAGATCGTCGACCACTGATAGCGCTGGAAGGACGTTGCCACCGGGGAATTGGATTTGCCTCTTCCCAAAGTCGAGCAACAGCCCGTGCCTGATCATGAAGGGCGTACCGATGATACAATCATATCGGTCTAGGTTGACGATGTCGAAATACACGAAGCCTTTGATCCCGGCGAAATTGACGGGGGCTCGGGTTCCGTAGCTGATTCGAGATTTGCTACCAACGCACCCTAGTTGCAGGGTGATCTGCTCCGCGAGCGTGAATATGGTGCACCCAGCGGCTTTTGCGAATTCGGGAGTTATGGAATCTGTGTTGCTTCCCGAGTTGAACAACACGTACGCCTTGACGCCGCCAATCTCTAGTTCTGCGGTAAGGCAAGCGATGTCGCAGATATTGCGCGACGGTTGGTCTTTGATTCCCACAAATGGATGGGCGTCGGGGCGATTGACGTTGGCGATGTGCTCAATGCGCTGCGACAAGTTTTGTACCCTGAACCCAGGAAGAGAGTCCTGGTCGTCTTCATCAGGGTCAGCCGACGCAACACGGTCGTAGATCACAACGTCCCGAGCCCCTGCAATCTGCATCAGGTGAGGTGAAGTTGATCGGAGGCCTTGATGGGTGCGGTTGCCGCGCTCTTGCTCATGGCTGAGGATGATATCGTTGATGGTCGAAAACGGGATAGTGAGCGATTCAGCCCGGTCGCGAACAGCCTCGTCCATAGCCTGCAAGTGCGCCACTCGCAGTTCCTGGCTAAGGAAATGAGTGGCGGGGAGAGGGCGAGTACGACCGTAAAGGAGTCCAGTATGATCAGAATAGACCAAGTATCGCTCATAGTGCTGAGAGGCAAATACAGGGGTGATAGCACTGAGGATTAATTCGTCTGAGGCGCCAGGAGAAGGACGGTCGAGTTGGACGGTCTGGTATTCAGAATGACTAGTACTGGTAGCAGATAATGGGGCTTGGCGTCCTTGATCGGCGCCTTGATTTGTTATCAGGTGGCTATGCCCTTCTGAATTCTCATCCGCTGTATTCTCGGTGTGGGCTAAGAGATACCGCTCGACCTCTGCTTGAGAATCCTCGGTGCCCTCGACGTTCCCGTAAATCCACAACAACTCGTCGGCCGTGCGTTCTTCAACATTGTCAGTCCAGAACGTATGCCTCCGGGAGTTTTCGTCGTTATCCAGCTCGACTCGATGAGCCAGAATGGATACAGTATCGACGGTCTCATCGCCACGAAGCGCTGGATGATCCATGAGCTCCTCGGTCGGAAGCGGAAGCTGCGGTGAGTCCTCTCGTGCAGTATACGGTGGTCCTTCGGGCGACCCGTGAGGAGATTCGGAGTGATAGCTGGGAGGGGGAGAATCGCTGTCCTCGCCTCGAGAGGGCGGAGGGAACGGTCCTCCGTTGTCTGTGACCAGCGAGTCCGGGAGCTCGACCGAGATTGATCCAGGGGCGTCCTGGAGTGGGGGAGGCTCGCCGTCAGACGATTCTGTACTTGAATCGTCATCAGTAGATCCAGGTCCGTCGTCGGGGTCAGGGCCCGACTCGTCGTGGGCCGGGTAGCCTCCGTCAGACGCTGATACGACTGGAATTTGCGCAGCCGTGAAATCGTGCAAAACAGCACTTCTAGTACGCTTACTAGTGCCTCTATCCGGTGATATACAATTAGAGTCAGAGTGAGCTCCGAGCTGCTGACGGAGTATCAATGATGTATTAAGATGGACTTGGTCCTAGGATGTGTTATGGCTTGGTTCTTCTACCATTGAGGATCGGTATAACAATCCATTGGGTCCTTGGACTTCTAAAGACTAGATACAGTACCAAGGAGATAAACACTAAAGCCCAGACGGCCAACACATTGTATTCTTGCTTGAGAACCACACATGAGCAGTCCTAGGACTTGTATCAGCCCAATTGGACGGAGGATTGCACTCCTAGGACTCAGAATTGAGTCCTAGGACTGGCAATGGCTCAATCGGACAAGAGAATGGCACTCCTAGGACTCGGAATTGAGTCCTAGGACTGGAATTGGTTCAATCAGACAGAGCATTTGACTCCTAGGAGTCAGGGAGTTGAGTCCTAGGACTCACCAAAGAGATCTCGGACCTTCCGAGGACCTTGATCCAGTTGATGGGAGGATTGATCCTGGTCTCGGAGCATCACGGAAGATGATGTAGACCTTGATGCCGAGGGTTACATGTCCCAAAGGCATGACAGGATGTCAATCAGTCATCCTAGGACATGCCGAGGCAGTCCTAGGACCCCCAAGCCGAGATGATTCGCGTTCTGAGGGACACATGTGATTCTGTAGCATCCAATAGGGTGTGGGGTATATTCAATACTTGCTGAATAAGTCAGCAAAGCGACCAAAGAGGAAGTTGGCACCAGTCCTAGGACTAAAGATAGGCCAGAGCCAGTCGTTCTAGATGACTAATCTCGGCCTAGGGTGATGAATCAGGATGGCAGACCCACTAGATACTCCGAAATCCCCACTCAATTACTCATGTACTATTACTATTATGTTTTCTCTGTTTAGTATAAAAGGCCTGTAAATTGTGTAGTTCAGCACTGACCCTGGGGCCCCATGGGGGCCTAGACCTGAAAAGGTCGAAGTCTCTGGAAGGCCTAGGTGCTGTCTGGGCTCCACACAAAAGACTGTTTAAATACTGTCCTAGTGTGTTAGTTCATAATTCAGTTGCAATTGTTGGCTATTAGTGTGAAGTTCCACTTCTGAGTCGAAGTTGTAAGTTAGTGTTTAAAAGGTCCCTGTTGGTTGTTACCTCAGGTCAAGCTGTTAGCATCGTTCCCGAGTGTCCGGTGACAGTTTTCCCTTGTGTGTGAAAAGGCACCTGCTGGTTGTTGCGGCAGGTCCGCTGTTGATACTGTTCCCGAGAAGTCCAGTTGCAGTGCCCTGGTGTTTGGAGAGAGCCCGAGTGCTCGACCGTTGAAGTCCTGTTTCCCAATCTGTTTTGGTCTCAGGCAGGAGTCCGAAGGTCTGAAGTTCCAGTCCTAGGACTCAATATCCTTCTTGAACCCCTTGTTGCTTTGGAGTATTTCGAAGTGGAATGTTCCTTGAAGCGAGCTCGGAGGACTGCAGTGGTTGCCTCCCACCTAGTTCCCCCTGTCAAGAAGTTCGACCTCGTCGAATCTGGCTTGTCTCCAAATCACCAAGAGAGAGAGAGCGGTCCAATCTTACCTGTATACTTCAGGGTGACCCGAACTCGAAAAACTGTGTGATGCACTTGTGTAGTGTGTGTGTGTGTGTGAGTTGGGTTGTTTAGTTTGGTGTTTTCGAGCATCATTCTTAGCAAGTCTTCATTCCACGCCCATGAGCAAGTGCAGCGTTTCAACGCGCTACTCTCATTGTTCGCGCGTCTGAGACGCAGTTCCTCGATGATAGCGGATTGGAGGGACTGGAGGCGCACGACATGGAGTGTATGCATACTCTCCAGCAGTTCCATGCTAGACATAGTCGACTCAAGGTCGTTGCGAATCAGCTCACGGATTGCGAGGAGGCGCGCGATGCCGAATAGGGAGTCTTCGCGGGCGGTATCATCTAGTGCACGCAAGGCACGGGCATGCACTCGCCACGCCTCGCTGCGGGCGGAGCAGGTCACCTCTATGTTGCGCACGAATTCAGCAGCGTCGCTCAGTAGGTGATCCGCCCCGTACTCCAGTTGTTGGGTTGATACTGACATATGTATGCCAGATCCGACCAAACGGGCATTACGGGCCTCTACCTCGATAGATTCTACTTCCGCGAGGGACAATATCAGACTCAATTCAGCTTCCTCGGCCACGGAGTAGGGAACTCGGCGGCGTACTTCAAACGCATATCTCAGCTCGAGGGAATTGGTCTCTGCCGAGATGGGGTACTGATGCTCAAGGAGGAGATCGCGGCGGGTTTGTATGCGCTCTGCGATGTCCAACTCATCATTGCCCAGGCGTTCTCGTTCCAAGCTTAGTCGGAAGACATCGAGGGAGGAAGAGTAGCCGTAGAGGCTATACACCGTACGCTCTTCGATAGGGAGTTCCTGGTCGGGCAGCTCATTCAACAGTGCTTGCAGGGGGGTCAACTGGGTGGCCACGACTATTTGTTCAAGCTGAACTTGCGCAGCCTGAATTTCATTCTCCAGGCTAATTGCGTCTTCGGGTCTTCCATCGGGAAGAACGTTCTCGCTGACATCATCAGCTTCGTCGCTGGCGAGGGGGAGCACTTCATTTGCCTCGGGTGGTGCAGGTTCCGTGTCAAGGTCAAGCGTAGGCTCGATTCTCATGGCACTATACTGAATATGCATAGATCCGACGCGGGTGTCATCCCCGTGCAGGTCGATGAGGTCCCCGAGGTCGGGAGTGACTTCTACCATAACTTCGTCCTCTTCTGGATCGTACTGAGACCCGCCCCAGTTATCATCAACAAGTTCGGTCGGCTCCTCTTCCATGAATTCCTCGTCGTGAGGATGGCTTTCGTGGGCTTCTTCGGCGTACGAGTCGAGAACTCGCTGGGCGGCCACGGCAACCCGAGGTGCGTGGGCGGGGGCGTTGTTCTTGGGGCAGATCTTGTCTGACCCAATATGTCCCAGGTAGCCACATTTAAAGCAGCGTTTATCAGCGTTTGGGCCGATAATGGTAGTACTTAACGGAGTCTTGCGCTCAGGAGCTGTAACCGGGTACGGTATAGCACCCTACCACGGTCTGGTATTCTCTAGACGGACGCATCACCGCCCGTTGTCACGGCTAAGTCGGCAATCGTCGGACTATTAAACTACTGATGTACATATATAATAGTCCGCGTGTATCAGATTTGTTATCACATATATACATTTTTCTCCCTCATCTTTCTCTCTCTCTCTCTCTCTCTTCTCTCTCTATCGCTCTATCTACTTTGTATCCTGAACGACTGAGTTCGATTCGTACATCGATCGAAACTCGGAGTTCGGGGCCGGCGCGTCACGCGTCACCGTCACTCTTAACTCGTACCACCACAGTCTCGAAGAGACCTTCGGTTACCGAAGGCCTCTTCGAGTCTCTTCTTCTACCCTTCGCCGAGCGAAGGATTAGAAGTAGATCATCGTAATACCGACTCGCGTGAGACGCCGAGCCGTCACACCACCTGCGACCCGCCGGGCACTTCGACTCCGGACGACCCCGGATACGTTCTCGTAAAAGAAGTATCTGAGGGCGCCCTCTCGTAGCCCTGCTGCCGAGAGGCGTCACAGAGGTGGACACATTGGGAACGTAGTCACCCTGGCAGGTCGAAATTCGCCTAACGAACTAGCCGTCGAAAACGACGAGGGCTCATTTCCTGAATCTCCTTCGCCGAAGAAAGCTGGGAGTTCCTCGAGCGCTCGCGTTCCTGCGTATCTTCAACACACGACCGCTTCCTATTCGAGGAAAGTTGACTCCACGAACTTCGATTCATTGGCACCCCCAGCGCCCCCCAGGCCCAGCCGCGAATCGAGCTTGAGGAGATTCGACGCGCTCAGCAAGAATCTTCCGCCTATTCGATTCGCACTTCCAGGATACGAATCACAACCGGGAGGGCTATCTGATATAGGAGCGACGAAGGCCTCCTCGAGAACCTCGAGACAACCTACAGCGCCTAGTTCTATCGCCGCATCGTTTACAGCACGACCGACGAAATTGCCGCCTTCTCATCAAACGACCACAGCTACGACGTTGGACGAATCTCCGAAGCCCGAATTCGTGACAACGTCAAGAACTTCCTCTGAAGTACTCAGGAAAACATCGTTGACCGAAGCGTCGGCGGGGTTAACGACTCCTCCTCGACCAGCCTTTATTCTTACTCCTAAAGGGGGTGTATCTCCTTTACCGCTCACCAGTTCGATAATAGATCCTCGAGCTTCCATGCAGGGTCCTGAGAATCTCTCGGGAATCCCTGCCGGCAAAATGCCCCCTCCGTTGTCGTCTGTACCATATTTCCAACCTCTGGGCACCGATATTCTGAGACAGAATATCGACCCTTCGTTGGCCGAATCCGCGTACCGAGATCGAGGAGATATTCTGAGACAGAGTACCTCTTCAACTTCGGGACAAAGAGACTATCCTCCGCATATGGCTAGAAATTCTCCTATAGACGAATCTACTACTTCCCCTCCTGAGGGCCCTGGGATGGATAAAGGCAAAAATAGAGCCCGTTCTCCGTCACCAGTTGCCTCCGCGAAATCAGGTCGGGATTCCCCGATCGACTACATCCAGGAATTATACATGTCCTTCACAAGCGCCCGCGATGAAATTCCATTAGGTAGACAATGTCAAGCATTTTCGAATGAGCTCTTGAATAAGTTCAGAATCGCGGATCGAGGCCTTAGCCGATCTCGCTGGAGACCACGATGGGCTTTACGTGAAGAAGAACAGACTCGCATTTTCGAACTAGTTGCGCGGGTGCAGGCGATCTTAGATGATTTAGCGCATTTGACCAACCAGGAGTCGTATAGAGTCGATCCTAAATCCGCTCTGCGAACGGCTTTGGAAGGATCGGAAACGATGGATGAGTTGGCGTGGGCGTTCAGTTTATTGCAGGAACGTATCCGCAACGCCACCGATGTTGCTTATAAGTTCTACCTTCGAAGTAAAGGGCGAATCGCTTCGTCTCCAGCAACAACTCAGTCGTCCTTATATGATGAAATGGATAAATATGGGCGGGTCGAACAGAAATTGAAAGTTTATGCGAAGCACCAGAGGATATCTGTGCTATTGGGGCAAGAACGAGCGGAAGCTTTCACTGCTAACCCAGATTTATCACTATCAAAGCTGACGACCATAAATGTCGAGGCGTTGCTTCAGGATTTTCCAGCCAGGTCGGAGGAAGATGAACCGGCGACTTGGGTATGGAACAAGGATACAAATCGCCTCGAAGAGTTGGTGGATGTAACCTGGGCAAGCAGAATTCTCCCAACCCCGTATGTTACCAACAGGTCCCGAGAAAGAGTTTCGACAGTGAGATTTGCTCCACCCCCCGATACATTCGACCCATCGCGATCTCCAGCAGAAGTAGCTCAGGCAGCGGACGCGGCAATTGCTGCCGTAGAAGCGAGGACCGGACCGATGCAACCAGGAAACCAGTCCTTCACATTCCTGGCAGGTAACACATCGGCGACGCCCGCGAGGAACATCCTATATGGAATCGGAGATGGCGCTCCAATGCACAGCACTCCTTGGCATGCAAGATCGACTTACGCTGATGCGTCGGGTTACAACTGGACACATGCACCATCTTCCATCGCGCCCGTGGGTCCTGCTGTGACAGCAGGTTCCATGGACCAATCCCATACGCTCCAACCACCTCCCCCTGCTGCGACAGCAGGAGGGGTAACCGGAAGCGTTCCCCTTACTTCCTATCCGCAGACAGCTGACGCTTCACTACTCTACGCGCTCGGAGGCGAACAACTTCCCGTAGTAGGGAATCTCGGAGCCGCAGCGAACGTGTTGCCTCAAGTAACTCGTACTTTTCAACCCCGTCCGAGCGGGATCACGACTGCTCCGATAAGGCCGCTCTATACAGCTGCATGGCCGAACACGCCTTTACAAGGAGATAGCCACACAGCGACCACAACACCGGCTGGCAATGCTGCGCGAACATTCAACGCGCAGTTCCCACCACCACCCCCGAACAACACTCCACCCGGACCTGGAAATACTCCACCCTTCGCGCAAAGACCTCCGTCCTTCCCAGCAGGAGGAGCGGGGGGCGGATACCCGTTTTCGGGCGGAGGAGGCGGAGGTGGCGGACCGCCATTCCCACCAGGCGGAGGAGGAGGCGGTCCACCGTTCTGGCCAGGAGGCGGCGGCGGTCCACCCTTACCACCAGGCGGCGGCGGTGGCCCACCCGTCCAGCCAGGTGGAGGAGGAGGTGGCCCACCGCCGGGGGGCCCGGGCGGCTTTCCCGGCGCACCTTTCCCGGGTCCGCCAGGCCCGCCAGGCCCACCAGGTCCACCAGGTGGTGCACCCCAGGGCGGTGGAGACTGGATGGCCCCTCGCATGAAGAATCAACTGGACATTTCCGCATTACCGGAATGGGATGGCGGAGAAAAGACAGCGATTCGCTATTTCGTCGAAATCTCGGAGCTTTGCGCAGCAGGCGGTTACCTTCCCTGGCAGATAGGCACATACCTTTGGCAACGACTGACGAAAGGATCGGCGATAGAAAGCTGGTATCTGACGCTACCAGAGGAATGGAAAGTGCTGATGCGTTCTCATTATCTCAACTACATCTACGTCGTGCGCACGTACTGGTTAGGAGATCAGTGGATTAACCGTATGCACGACGAATATAAGGACATGCGTTTCCGTCGTAGAGGGCACGAACACGAGCTTCCACGAGCGTTCGTGCAGGCACGATTGATGTACTCCCGCATTCTGGGCACAACAGTACCAGGGACGCCAGCGGAAGTCCGTGAAGTCATGCGTACAGCGCCTATAGCATGGAAAACTGCGTTGCAACTCGATACGATTCCGAACACAGCAACCCTACAGAGGGCGGTTGCGGAGCGCGAGAATGAACTCATTGTGGCTGCGGCCTCAACTCCGGGAAACGTCGTCGGGAGGGACTACTTCGAATCGGAAATGCGGAAACTACAGCAACAGCTGCGCGATATCCGAGACACACGTCCCCCGCCAAGGGACACGAGGAATCCGCCGACCAAGTTCCCGCCACGAAAGCAAGCCGCAGGTGCACACCTAGTCGAAACGGAGGATTTGCTGGGCGACGAGGAGGATCTGATTTCGTCGGAAGTAGCAGCAGAGGTATTCGCTTCAGAAGTCCGGCGACAGCGTGCGCCTCCAGTGGGGGGCTATCCATACCCTAAGGATCCGACGAAAACGAGGCTCAATAAATTGCCTCCGTCGCCCTGCAAACACTGCGGCAGTGAGGAACACTGGGATCGAGAATGTCGTCACCATATGTCAGCGATGAGCGCAGAGAAATCGGAGGAGCGAGAATACGTAGAGGCGTACCACTCAGCCATTGAATATAATGCTTCCGATTATATCGACGTCTCTAAGTTGAAATTCGCGCGTATCTCTGAAGTGGAGCATGGTCAGCCAGTCTTCGTTAACGGTGGCGCTCCTCAGACGTGGGAATGGAGACCTACGATGGAAGAGGAAGAAGAACCGCGTTCTCACCCGGTGCATATCCTGGAGGGTCGTCATATCATGGAAAGAATCGGTGGGGAAGACTTCGACGGCCCGGAGACCTTCGAGAACGAAGGCCCCCAGGCAACGGCTCAGGCAGAGCGCGAGCTGCGTGAAGCATATACTTCAGAGTTCGAGCCAACCTCTTCGGATTCGCACACCTTGCCAAGGAACCGGGAAGGGATAGGTGTAGCGGAGGTAGAACCGCCGAATCCTGGAAGAGGCGGCCAACGACATTTCCCATCGTCGGGATGGAACGGGGAGGAGACAACTCCGCCATTGACTCCTCCGCCAACGATGCAAGGGCCCGTGAAGTTGAGGAAACATCGCGTTAGGCCGGACGGAATGGCGGCAGTCGGAGTGTCCGTGCTGAGCATCCGAGGCACCATTGGGACGCCTGACGGCCCAGTCGTCGACTTACGTCTCGACTCGTGTGCAGATATAACGCTAGTCTCGGAGACATTCTACGAGTCTTTATCGCCGAAACCGATCTTGAAACAAGGCTTGAAGATGGGGCTGTTTGGACTAACAGACAAGTCCGCGAAGATGCGGGGTTATTTCCAATCATCCATTTTCGTACGCGCCGCCGACGGTTCCATCTTACAGATGGATTTCGAAGCGTATGTTGTGCCCCGAATGACTGCCCCGATTCTCCTCGGCGAGGATTTCCAACTGGCCTATCATTTGGGAGTCCGACGCCACGTCGAAGCGGGTTGCTTTGTATTGTTCGGTGGAACGCCGTTTGAGATACAAGCGGTTCCCGTATCGAGAACGGACGACCACCTCCTTGTGCAGGAGGATGTATCTAAAATGGCGTCGTTTGTACGGAGGAAAGCGAGGAAACGAGCAGCCGCCCGACGTAGCCGGCTTAAACGAAGAGCAGCGGAAGAGTCGATGTTGGTGCGTGCCGCCCGTGACGTCCTCATCCAACCGCATCATTCTGCAGCGGTGGAAGTGGACGGCGATTTCGCGGACGACCAGGATTGGTTCATCGAGAAGATAGTCCTCGCTGACGAATCGGATGAAGTTTTCATCGTGTCGAATACCCTGGTGTCCAGTCGCAGTCCCTTCGTCTCCGTGGCTAACCCATCGGATCGCCCGCGCTATTTGCGCAAAGGCGATGTAGTGGGACAGCGTCGCGACCCACGGACGTTCTTCGACACGGCGTATACGATGGAGAGGTGGACGGAAATGGCACAGCATGCAGAAGCGACGAAAGATATCATGAAAGAGATGATGGCCATGCACGAGGAGACGGAACCGACTTGTCAAGCGGCGCACGCCACAGAGGCGGATGCGGACGACTGTCCGTACTGCCGGCCGGGTAGACATCGTAGGAAGGGGACGGAAGACGCAGCTGTGACAGCTACGACCTCGCCGTCTGTACCTCCCCGCGAGGGCGGGGACTCGAGCAAAGGAGCACACGTAGCTGTGACAGCTACGGATCCCGAGCCCGAGCCGCCAGACGATGACGATGGGGGACCCAAGACGTCGGAGATGCCCGACGCCACTTTTTATCCTTCAGCAAAAATGCGAGAAATCCTGGATGTCGGGGACCTGCCAGAGCATCTCTATGAGAAAGCCTGGGCAATGCTAGAGAAGAATCAGAAAGCATTCGGTTTCGACGGGCGTCTTGGACACCTAGACACCAAGGTGACGATTAGAACGGAGGAAGGGCAGCAGCCGATAGTGGTACCCATGCACGGCGCCTCGCCAGCGAAACGGCAGGTGATAGAAGAGCAACTCACGAAGTGGTTCGAGCAGGACGTGATTGAGAATTCTATCAGCCCTTGGAGCGCGCCTGTCGTTATAGCGTATAGGAACGGCAAGCCACGCTTTTGCGTGGACTACCGGAAGCTCAACGCGGTCACAGTGCCGGACGAATTTCCTATTCCGCGCCAGACCGACATCCTTGCCTCGCTTTCGGGCTCACAAGTGCTGACTTCGCTAGACGCCCTATCGGGTTTCACGCAGCTCGAGATTTCGCGCCGCGACGTTGAGAAGACGGCATTCAGAACGCATATGGGTCTAATGCAATTTAAGCGCATGCCGTTCGGCCTTCGGAACGGACCGTCGATATTCCAACGAGTCATGCAGGGGATACTAGCTCCATACCTCTGGATATTCTGCCTAGTCTACATAGACGATATCGTGGTTTATTCTCGAACTTACGAGGAACATATAGAGCACTTGGACAAGGTCCTGGGCGCCATAGCGCGAGCAGGGCTGACATTGTCCCCGCCGAAGTGTCATATGTTCTACTCTTCAATCCTGTTGTTGGGACACAAGGTCTCGCGCTTAGGTCTATCAACGCATCAAGAGAAGGTGCGCGCGATTCTGGAACTGGCACGCCCGACGAAAGTCTCGCAACTTCAGGCGTTTCTAGGGATGATAGTCTACTTCGCAGGTTTCATACCCTTTTACGCCGGCATGGCTGTTCCGCTATTTCAACTCTTGAAGAAAGGGCACAAGTGGGAGTGGAAAGCAGAACAAGAACACGCCTTCGTAACGGCGAAGAAGGCGTTGGCGGAATCGCCTTTGCTCGGTCACCCGATACGCGGGCTCCCCTACCGCCTCTACACTGACGCATCTGACGAAGCGTTGGGTTGCGCTCTGCAACAGGTACAGCCCATAGCGATCCGTGACCTGCGTGGAACACACGCCTATGCCCGCTTGAAGGCCGCATTCGATAAGGGCGAACCACTAGTGTTCCCGATATCTCAGAAGACGAACGACGTTCCCGACGTACCCCAGTGGGCGGTGGACTTCGAGGACACGGTCGTTTACGTGGAGAGAGTCATTGCCTACTGGTCCAGGACTTGGAAGAACGCGGAAATACGTTACTCGACGACCAAACACGAAGCGTTAGGAGCGAAGGAGGGGCTGGTGAAGTTTCAGCCCTTCATTGAAGGCGAGAAAATCCTACTAGTCACGGATCACGCAGCACTCCAATGGGCGCGGACATACGAGAACGCGAACCGGCGACTCGCGGCTTGGGGCGTGATGTTCTCAGCATATGCCCCTGGACTGGAGATTATACACAGACCGGGTCGGGTACATTCGAATGTGGATCCTCTTTCGCGGTTACCGCGGGATCCTCCGGCGCATACGTCGCCCGTTGCACCGGATGGCGCGACTCTCCGCCCCGACAACTCTCTGGCGGAGGCACAGGAGCGCGCCTACGGAGGTCCGGCAGCTCGCAAGGCGTTCGTGGCGTGGCGGCTCCGCGACTGCGTCGAGTCGCCGCCCACAGCCGCGTACACGTCAAGAGACGCGAACAGGAACACGATGCAATCGAGAAGGGAGGCGGCACCCGCGGGGACTTCCGAGCAGAAGGAACCACGCCGGAGCCGTCGCATCGCGAGGGCGCAACAAGGGCAACCTTTAGCCGAGCTGAAGGACCCGGTCGCGTCGCCGAAAGCGAAAACCAAACGCAGAACGAAACGGACGCCTCTAGCAGAGCTGGAGGCCCCGCCGGATGCGCCTGGTCCTGTCAAGGACGTCCCCGTGGCGGAGGAAGACGACAAGCGGGAAGACTTGCCTGATACACTGGACGCTTTTCAGCGCCGGCAGGAATGGGAAAAGGATCACAGTCCCCCGACGATACATGTCGCGATCTCCGACGAATACCTGGCGGCATTAGTAGCAGGTTACAAGACAGACCCCGCGTTCGCGGCGCGTTGGGCGAGCGACGACGCCACCGACAGCAAGTGGTACGCCGGAAAGCGTTATTACAAGGACGAGCAAGGGCTCTTGTTCTTCCGCGACGCGGACTTCTTCCCTCGCCTGTGCATACCTCGGTCTCACAGGGTGCAGATCATGAGGGAGGCGCACGAAGGGGCGCTGGAGACCGCGCATGCTGGAGCTGAGAAATTATGGCAAATTTTGAGCGGGAAATTCTTCTGGCCACGGATGCACAAGGACGTCATCGCATACTGCGGTACATGCGACGTGTGCCAGAAGACGAAACCCCCTAACTTCAAGAAGTGGGGGAAATTACAACCCCATCCGATTCCCCGTCGACCGTTCGAAGCGATCTCACTGGATCTCATAACTGGCCTCCCCATGTCGGACGGTTTTAACGCCATCCTCGTCATCATCGACCGTCTTACGAAATACGGGATGTTCATAGCCACGACGACCGGTCTGTCAGCGGACGGCTTCGCTTACTTGTTCGTTAAATTCTGGGTTTGCCGCTTCGGACTGCCCGACAACATATTGGCGGACCGCGACGGCAGGTGGGCCGGGGACTTCTGGCGCGCTGTAGCGAAATATCTGAAAACAACGATGGCGCTGACCTCAGCGCGCCATCCCCAGTCGGACGGACAGACGGAAGTGGTCAACAAGAATTTGGAAATAATGCTGAGAGCGTACTGCGCGAAGGACAAGACGCGTTGGTCCGAATTCCTAGCTCTTCTCGAATTCGCTTATAATTCTTCCCCATCCGGATCCACGACATTTGCGCCGTTCCAGCTCGTCCTGGGCTTTCAGCCGAAAAGCCCGCTAGACTTCTTGCTTCCAGAACAACCTGGCGCCCATCGCACGATGCACGGGGAGGCCAATGATTTCTTGGCGCGCCTTTACTCTAATAGGGAAGCTGCGAGACTGGCGATAGCTCGAGCGCAGGACAAACAGGCGGCGTCGTACAACAAGGGTAGGAAGGAGTTGGACTTGAAGAAGGACGACTACGTGCTCCTCAACCCACATTCACTGGAGTGGGTCGAGTCACAGGGCGACGTGAAGCTGATGCAGCGCGCCATCGGCCCGTTTCCCGTCACGGAGCGAGTGAGCAACAAGGTCTATAGGTTGAAGATGAACGACTTGTATCCGGGCCTCCCCGTGTTCAATGTCGAACATCTTCAGCCATATCACGTCTCACCAGCCGAATTCGGGGAAAGGACGATCCTTCCCGAGACTCGGATTCGGAAGCCGGCGAGGGAGGAGTACGAAGTAGAAAGCATAGTTGGGCACAGGATGGATGCGAAAGCGGGCAAGATTATGTACTTGGTGCGTTGGAAAGGGTACGGCGCGCTGTTCGATGAGTGGCGCGACACACGCGACCTGAAGAATGCAGCCCAGATGCTGCGCGAGTACCGTCGCGCCAACGGCCTCGGATAGGTATCAGAGGCGCTTATTTATTCAGTCACGGGGACGAGTTGTCAGTGACGGGACCAAATAAACTGTAACATCAAATTTTCTTTGTCTCTTCCCACCACCACTCTCCGCTGCGCCTCTGAGAACGGGGGTATCAGCGACTCGCACTGCGCGTCCTTCGAGAACGAAGGTCACGCATACGAGCATAGAGCAATCGGTGAACGACGAGACCCGACCATGGCTGCGTGGCTAGCATCTTATCGCACACCGGCGGGAGCCGCCCTAGAACCTCAATATGCATTAGACGGCAGTACAAAACTTGTCGTCCTCAACTCGTCCTCGTAAACCCCTACCGCCAGAGAATCGCGGTACATTGCGACAATTCAATGGGCAAATGATGCACGGCGACTATGCCGTCTGGCCCGACCGCGAGACCGGAAACCGTCCTATACGCCCTTTCATCCCGGCACAGGACGGCTGCTGGGCACAGAACACGCATCGAGACTGGGCGTTTCAGTGGAATGCTCAGCTCGTCGTCCCCGAGGTCGTCCCGTATCGTTTCACGCCCGAACAACGTTCCAACATCAGAGCCACGATAGACGAGGCAGTGGCTTGGGGAGCACAAGTGCAACGCGTCTACGCATCCCATGGCTATCAGATGCCTCCGGCGCCCGATGTCGCAGCTTTGTCCCGGATGTACAAGGACCGTCCCGCATTCAACGCGGCAGTCTGGGACGTCCGGAGGGCAGTTCTGTCCTTGTACGCCTACGTCTCCTGCTTCCTAAGACATGACCCGCGTTGGCGCGAGAAAAGTTGGAGCGGCATGTTCGTACGGGACATCGACAAGCTGGGCCTTCTCACCGGGCCTGTTCGCGGTATTTTCCTCGGCGCTTCACAATTGAATGAGCGCACGGTGCGCCAATGGATGGACCTTGGCGTCCCAGTTCACTACGCTTGGCCCGCAACCCCACCACCGCCACACGTCGATGCTTCTTACGCGCCGGAGAGAATCGGCGCGTACAATCTAGCCGAGCGCATCGAGGAGCAACACCGCGCGGCGCTTACACGGCGCAGCCGCGAACGCAGAGCCAACAGAGCGGAGGCGGCAACGAGCGGCGTGCAGAAGAAGAAGAAGAAGTGGTTACAGCAGGCGGAAAGAGACGGGCCCGTCAAAGGAATAACAGCGCCCGAAGGAAAAAAACTCGCAGAGGACCACCCAGTGGACATGTCGCGCAGCCGTCCCGATCAGGACGTGGCGACGATCTTGCTCTGGTGGGACTTAGACGATGATTCGGATGACGACATGGCACCGTATACAACGCCTTCCGCGCTGCCCCCGTCCAATGCCACCGGGCCTGCAGGAACGCCAGCCGAGTGGCCGACGCCGGGAGAGGCGTACACGGCGTCGAATCCAACCGCAAGCACCGACGAACGGATGGACGTGGACGCGAGCGACGTCTTGCCGTCCGCACCGCCCGCTCCCGAAGTGACGCGCTTGCTGGTGGACGACATGGAGGACGAAGACGCAATATCACTAGGGGATGATACAGACATGCCGGACGCGGATCCAGGGGTAGACTCGCCAACAGAAGTCGACGCCGTGCTGCCTGCCACGTCATTCGCCGAGCGAATGTCGGAGGAGGGTAACACGGCGGTACCAACACCGACATTCGCTGAGCGAGTGCCCGAGTTGGTGCGTTCGGCGCCTTTACACCGTTCTTCATCGCCACCCCGTCTCCCTCGCGCCATGAGAGGCCAGGGGAGGGAAGCTGGTAGCCTGGAGCCTCGCGGTCGGCGGCCCCTGCGGCACGACCCCTACGCCACAGCGCGAAACCGCCGCCGCAGCTTCGACGATGACCGTCGTAACGAGCCAAGCGCGGACAAGAGTTGGCCGGTGCGGCCCAGGACACCTTCGCCACCGACGCACCCTGCGACGCCTCCGCCGCAGCTAGCCACGCCAGCAGGAAGCGCAGCGCAAGGCGCTGCCTCAGCGACGGTGCCGGCGGCCACGATGGACGCGCCCGCCGCCGTCTCATTGCTCGATCCCGCCGCTATGCACACGTTTAACGCGGCCCAACTCATTGCGGCGCTCGTCACCCCGGACACTCGCGACCTGCTCATAGCGGCGTTGAAGGCGGAACGCGACGGGGTGTCCTTGGCCGAGGTCGCCATGGGGCATCTGCAGACGAACCCCACCGCCGCGGGGCCTGCGAACTCGTCAGAAGCAACGCCATTGCCATCAGCGCCCGCCCCCACAGCCACTAGGGGTAGCCCGTCAGCGGAAACGCCGGCGCCATCCACGCCCGTCATCACAGCCCCTACAACGAGCGCCGTACCCGGCCCAGCGCAGCAGACGAGTCGACGAGCTAAGCCGGAAAGGTCATCGCGTCCCGTCCCGGACCGCGCGCTCGTCAGCCGGATCGCGCTGACGTTGGCGGAACGGTTTGGCCTACCGGCGGCAGACGACCGCACCCTGGCAGCCCGGCTCGGACAGCCAGACCGCGAACACTACGCGGCGGCCCAACGGGAGGCAGCCGCGGACTGGATGGTTCGCGCATTGGCCTGGAACGAGGTGCCAGTCGACGGGACGATGGCACTGTCCAGCGGCCTCGTCAACGCGAACACCCCCGCTGCCGCACCGCGGCAGGATATTCGCCTTACATGGGACGCGCGGACAGAAGTCCGAGCGCGCATCTGGGCTTGCAGGGACGGCGGGCTCAGCATGAGCGACATTCTGTCACGCGCATTCCGCGCGGGGTGCCGGCTTGAGGCGTTCACCCCCATGACGGAGCTACAGTGGCGCATGCGGCAACAACCGCACTTCCGTAGCATCCCGCCTCTTCCGCAGCCGAAAGGCGCGTCTATCCAAGTCGCGGCACTTCAGGAATACTTACACAACGTCGAGGAAGTACTGTCGCGCCCCCACGCGCGCGCCGCTTTCTTTGAGGGAGGACTTCTGTGGCGCATTGCGGTCGAATGGGGCCCACGTTGGCAGGTCGAACGGCTGTGGCAAGGCGTCGAGCCAACGGAAGGACGCACGCACTTTGACCCCGCGATCGGCGGGGTCGCGTACTGCTTATCGCAGAACGAAGTAGACGCACTGCGCGGCGTGACGCAAGCTGGCATGTCGCTGTGGCCCCCCTTGGAATTCTGGCATCGCTACGACAGGTGGCTCGGCGAGTGGACGCCCGGGAATGAAAGTTGGTTCGTTCAACGTGCGCTATGCATACGCCACGGTAGCGAATTGAAGACCTTGGCTCGGTCGGCCAGTACATGGCGATCAAGGGTGCGGCAAGTCAACATCGAGGCTATGCAACGAGAGGATACAGCTGGGCGTTGTGCGGAGGCGGAGTACATACTGCAAATGATGGACGAGGAATTCCCGCTGGCACTAGCGGATATCGACATGTCGAGGGTGTAGGGAGCTGACGACCGTCTAGAGAGGGGGGCTCTGTAACCGGGTACGGTATAGCACCCTACCACGGTCCGGTATTCTCTAGACGGACGCATCACCGCCCGTTGTCACGGCTAAGTCGGCAATCGTCGGACTATTAAACTACTGATGTACATATATAATAGTCCGCGTGTATCAGATTCGTTATCACATATATACATTTTTCTCCCTCATCTTTCTCTCTCTCTCTCTCTCTCTTCTCTCTCTATCGCTCTATCTACTTTGTATCCTGAACGACTGAGTTCGATTCGTACATCGATCGAAACTCGGAGTTCGGGGCCGGCGCGTCACGCGTCACCGTCACTCTTAACTCGTACCACCACAGTCTCGAAGAGACCTTCGGTTACCGAAGGCCTCTTCGAGTCTCTTCTTCTACCCTTCGCCGAGCGAAGGATTAGAAGTAGATCATCGTAATACCGACTCGCGTGAGACGCCGAGCCGTCACACCACCTGCGACCCGCCGGGCACTTCGACTCCGGACGACCCCGGATACGTTCTCGTAAAAGAAGTATCTGAGGGCGCCCTCTCGTAGCCCTGCTGCCGAGAGGCGTCACAGGAGCCGTGTAGCGAGGGGTCGGTGTATCGCCACGCGCAGTCTCCCTTTTCGCAGGTAGGCGCGGTGGTGTGCCAGTAGCTAGGTTGGTCTTGGCTTGGGTAGAGCCGCCACCAGAGCGTTCCCTCTCGGCCACGAAGTGTTCCCATTGTAACGACCTTCGAGTGCGGGTTACAAATATTTATTGTGGGATGCACGTCGTACGACCCTGGCGAGTACTCGGGAGTTATAATGGTGTTGTGGGGACTTGGATAAGCCTCCAAGTCCCCGAGAGAGTCGATATCGATAAAGCTGGAGACTCCTTGGACCAGAAATCTGTGTCCAAGTGCTGATCTAGTCTCGCAGCAAGCCAATGAGACTATCTACTATGGCTTCGATCCACGACTAGCTCGGAGGCTAGAAGAATGCTAGATAGAGCTCTCAAGCTCTATGAAATAGATCAAGTGCAGATGTAATGCGGATGGCAGCAGATAAGATAATTACTGCTGGCAGATGCTCGAGACTCTCTCCTCATGAATTAAGCTTCAGTACTGCTGAGTACCAACAAACCTAATCACCCGCTGGCCTAGTACGTGAGTCTGCTGTTAAGAGAGCAAGACGAACGGACGTTAGGTCGTTGGATGGTTATGGTATGGAGGATGATTGTATTGATCTTGACGTACAAAGGCATATCTACATGATTACATAATGTGCATGTGACCCTACGCGTCGAGAGAAATGGGAAAATACAAGTACATAGAGGTTAGTTGAAGAGTAATCAGAAAAGGGAAAAATATGCTATATGGCTCCTACAAAGCCCCCCACTCTTCAGCTAAGGGCTATTGTTCAGACCAGTTGAAGATCAACTCTGAGAAAAAAATTCCCTCTCCGAGTCCATAGGATGTCCATCCTGTCCATCAGACTTGTCCCCCGTTCCGTGTTCCTCCGTCCCAGCATGTATCCAAGATTCCTCTGCACTGTGTTATATGTACTTCTGAATCCCGTATCCTGCTTGTGGCCCAATACCTGCTCTCTCACTTTGCTCATACACATGTGCTCCAAGGCAATACTCCGCCGCCTCTGGCTCTGGAAGGCATTGCTCTTCTTGTCCCTTGGTCCCTATACTCCCGTAGCCCCCCAGCAAAAAAATCTGCTATTTTCAACCATATTTTCGAGATTTTTGGCGTGAAAAGCAGGAAGAGCCCAGTATCTGCCCCCCACGCTCGATAATCTCAGGAAAAATTGGATGGATTTTCCGAGCGGAAGTCCAGATAGAGCGGATAGAGCAGAGAGACTCGGAGACATGTGAGCAGACAAGGAGAGAAGCTTATGAGCACACAGCGAATTCACTTCAAAAGGCGTTGTGAATGGAAAGTGCCGGTTGAAACGGACGGGCTGGTCATCGAACATGCCTGCCTCCTGATGAACTAGTGCCACTTTCGATGCTGACCATGTGAATGCAGCCCCGAGTGGCGCAGCTCACGCACAAGCAGATAATGTGGGTTCAGAAGATACGCTCGAACTTTGGAACTTGCAGCCCAGATATCCTTCCACAAAACATGAGTAACGTTGCGCGACAGGGGCATGAACCGAGGAGGAAGTGAATTTCTCAGTGCAGAGAGACCTGGCACAATCACGGGTGCATGCGAACGACAGCCAACGCTGCACTCGGATGATCAGAAGGATGCCGATCTCCCGAAGGCGCAAAGACGAGTACCACTACGACGCGATTGAATATACGGGCACGACGCGAAAAAAAGGATGCCGCAGACAGGAAACGTGACTGACGGCTGTCGTGCGTACGCATGGCAAAGGAGGTCGCCGCGGAGGGAGATTGTACATGTTGAAAGTGCGGCAATTGTTCAGAAACACGCCCCAAACACAGTGGAGTAGGTCATATCCAAATCAGCTTTCTCACCCAAAACTCGAGGTCATATGGAATAACCGTGATATGGAATGGCCTTTAGGCACTTCCCAACCATATTCCATGTGAGGGATTCAACTGCACAATGTACGCACAATCCAGAAATGCATGCGGCGCCGTCATACACCCGGATTCCGTTGCTATCCTTTCATCCTTTCCTTAAGCCCGAGTCCGAACCTGCCGTGACAAGATCGTCACTCCGAACGCGAACAGGCAGCCGTCTAGGCCACGTGCTCGAGACCTTGAGAGCTCCGGACTTGGCACTAGAAAAGTATCCAGAAACAGCACGGCCGATGTCCGAGTGCCAGGAAATGTAAATTGAACAGAAGTGAGGGCACAATTGAATGAAAGGAGGGCAAATTATCCGACAGAATCCGCGTGCAAAGTTTTGTGCATGCAAATTTTCCCGGTAAGAACGGGCAAAGTCTTGAGGTTAAAGACCAGGAGAAGCCAGATCCGAATGTAGGAGTAAGGAAGTGAAGAGAGCGTGCATGCAAGAACAACCCGAGAACAAGGTGATGTGGGTAGTAAGTGGTCGCAAAGTGGAAGTGGAAGAAAGAGCTTGTTTGGTTCCAAGGGATATCGGCCTTGAGACCAAACAACTCTTCCTAGCTCTTCCCGTTATATTACTTTGCCCACTTGTGATTTCGCGCTTGCACACCACCGGGCCCATTCAGATGGCGACCTGAATGCGCACTATCTGTACCCTCAGCACTCCTGTCACCACCAGGTCCTGACAAAGCGCTCCCGATGCGCGTCTTTTCATGTCCCGAAAGACTTAAATATCGGCCCTCTAAAGCTCTCTTTGCCTGAACCGGATTTGCGGCGTCCTTCTTGGCGAATATAGGTTGCAGGTACGCAATATCAGAAAGAAACTTGAAGAGAAAGCTGAAAAAAATCGGCATAATTGTCGTATAGGAAAATTCCTTGACGGATATAATTCATTTGAATGGCCCGAGATGCTCTGAATAGAGCCGTCGTCGAGTTCGTGTTGCAGTAGACGTGATTTTGACCAGGTGAGTCAAAGATTTCCAATCTCGAAGCTCACGGAAGATTTATTTTTGAATTTTAGCAAAATTCAAGTGCGTTCTCGCGCGCCCGCGCCTGTGGCTCAAAACTCCAGCTGCCCGTTCCAATTCCTTCCCGTTCCCATCCCCGGTACGGCGTTCTCCCGCCGACCAGGGATCGTGCACCGAGGTACGAAAACGTCCCAGTCCGTATGATCGAGCTAACTAGCGCGAAAACCTCAGAGATAATTCCAGCCGGGAGAAACACCGAAGAATACGCATTTGATGTGTTCGCATGCGCGCGGAATTGGAGAATAGAACGAGGGACTTCACTGGCCGTACTCGTAGTCGTCGCGAAGATCGGTGCGTCGTTTTCGCGCGAACCCTTCGAGAACTGATTGAAGTTTTCTTTCAGCCCCCCAGTCTCGACTCCCGGCTCGTCTACATCGGCGCAGGCGTTCGCGCCGGGTTGGAGAGTGGGATCAGGGATATTGCCACGTAGACACGTCGATGTCGCGAAGGTGCGCACGTCCTCTTCCCGCAAATCTTTTGAGAACTCATCCGGACTTCCTTTCTCAGGCTCGAGCGCGCACATTTCGGGACCTGTTGCAGTGAGCTCGCGAGCGGGACGAGGAGGTGAATCGTAAGGTGCATTTCTCCATTTGTCTTCGATTTCGGGCATACTAACGGGCTCTTCGCAAATCGTAGGTGCGCCGAGGCGTTCAACGCCGAATGCTGGAGGAGATCTTGTACGCGCGAGGTTCCTGGCAGCAGGCTCAAAATGGACAGTCGCCGCGGTCCGTGTGTCATTCGACTCGCGCGGCTGTTCCGCACACTTGGCGTGGCCCAGCGACGACTGGTGCGAGGCTACAGCGTCGTGTATGGCTTCATCCCTGCATATCGTAGAGTCGAATTCCTGCGGCTGACAGGCCTCGGCTTTCGGGTCGTCCACGTCATCGCCAGAGTCGACTTCGCGTTCTCCACGATCGGGCCCCGACGTGATGGAGAAATCCACCGCGATGCCAGCGCCACCTCCGCCTTCCTCTAGCCCCTTGATCTCGGGCCCCGGATCGTCCCTGCTGGCGCACGTGTTGACGTCGCGTTCGCCACGCTCTGGCTCGGGTGCGACGGAGACGTCGACCGCAATGCATGTGTCGGCGGCTTGATGTTTTATCGGGACGCTGGGGGCACGCACTGCGCTCTCGGAGGCGAAAATGGAGACGCAACGGTCTTCATTGGTGCTCGAGAGGATTTTCAGTGCGTCATCTTTACGCGATTCTTTCTCTGACTCGTCTGCCTTTTTCTTCCGTCGCCCAGCCTCCGCCAACGTTCCGTACACGCTCCCGACGCTCGTCGCATTTTGCTGCAAACGATTGGGAACGAAGGCTTCATCTGCTGCAAGATCGACGCCGTCGACGTTCGCAGCGAACGCAGAGGATTTGAGCATTGAGAAAGGGCTCGTGAATATCCCCAAGGTGCGTCCATTCGCGCGGGAATCCTCCGAGGAGTGAGCTGACTTCACTTTCTTTTCCTCCGGCCCCACAGCCTCGAGCGAGCATGTTCCGTGCTGAACAGCACCGGTTTTACGAGATCGTACGGTAGTTGCGGTGTCCGTTGCCGACGACTCGGAGCGAAAGGCGCGTAGGGCTTCAACATTCGCCCAGCCGCGCGCTCTCTCGAGTGCGGGAATAGAGGGCGCCGGCGAGAACAATGATTCTTTCGAGGTGAGTGGAACTTCTCCTTGTGAATCCTTCGACAACTCATCTGGTGTACCCGAACGTCCTTCCAGCCCCTCAGGCTTGGCGCCTGACTCGTCCGCATCAGCGCGCGTGTCGACGTCGTGTTCACCGCGATCTGACCTCGACGCCGCGGAAACATTAACCGCGGCATCTGCGCCATCTCCTCCTTGATGAGCCATCGGGGCACCCGAATCTTCTGTCCGAATGGCGGGGTGTATAGCACTCTCGGGGCCAGAAATGCGGATGGGACTTTCGCCGTTGCCCGGGAACGATTTCAGCGAGTCGTCTTCGCATGATTTCTTTGAAGAATCATCCCGGCTCTCTTTCAGCCCCTCGACTTCCATCGCCGGGTGCGTAGTTGACACGCCCTCGACGTCCGTTGAGCTGCTTGGCAACAGAGGCTCTCGTTCGAGCGCCTTTGCCGACGTTGTACCAGAAGTAATGGACGTCATCGAATCGCGCGCATGCTCCGCGGTGAGTGGCCAATCGATACGCCGATTGTTCAGCAACTGAATTGATGCTGCTTCCAGCACCTCAATCTCGGACTTCGCAGAGTCAACGCACGTAGTCGTTTTGCGCAAGGCTCCCGCGTCGCTGAGTGCAGCACCGGCAGTCAACACCGATTCGGTTTTCACAGATGGAGGACACGATTCGTCGGGAGGTAAGCGATCCACCCGGATTCTTTCTTTTTGCTCGCTTCCCTTGCTGACTGACATCTCGTTAGGTATCGGCTCCTTCTCGCCCGCGTCATGATCCGCGACGAGGACGTCTTCATCTCGGCTGGCCACCTCCCTTACCGCCGTCGTCGCGAGCGGAGCAGATAGACTTTCGATCGGAGCCGACCCGCGCTGCACTTCCGTTTTAAGTGCAGCATGCCAACCGGGCTCAAGCACGGCACGGTGCATGAGCTCATCGACAATGGAAGAGGAAACAGGGCCCAGATCAAGAAGTAAGTGTTTCTCCTCAACCTCTCTTTTCTTTGCGTTGACCTCATCAAGGCTTGGATATTTCTTACAAGTACGATAGTCTCGGTGCGCGTCGCGCATGACGGGCGCATGAATCACCGGGCTTCCTACAGAGACCTCCGCAGGCAGTGGTGCCTCTCCGAAGTTGCGCTCCCTACGAAATCCACTTCCATCCTCGACGGCGAGTCGTGTTTGCGCTGCGAAAACCGGCGCGTACGCTGCGCACACGTCGATGTGCGGGTGGTACAGCTTCGCTATCGCGTGCGATCTTTCACAAGTCTTTAGATGCCCACCCGATACCTCGGTGAGTCCTCTCGTGAAACTTTTGCTCTTCTCTGTGACTCCCTTGACGATGTGCCCAGTATCTGCTTTGGCGAGTTCCTCGCTCATGGACCGAGAACTGCACATTTTACGCGTGCCGGCGCTCCCGCCGTCTCCATGCCCCGCGGATATATCCATACGGCTGGTCGTACTCTTGTCGTGGAATTCCTCGACAGTATGACCTGCCTGCCTCGAAGGGAATTCCCTTCGAAGTGTGGATTGTCCAGCGGGGTACGTGCACGAGTGGCGTGACGAGGCAGAAGGCGCCACGAGTGTTGTAGAGCGTACGGCTCGAGACGCCGCACGCGAGTCCAGTGCCAAATTCGGCGTAGATTCGATTGAGGATGCGGCCGATGGAGATGGAAGAAAGGCGTACAATGATGAGGGGGTAGTTATGGATGAAATCTCGTGCGTACCCTTGGCTTCCGCTACACCCGTTCCTCTGACTGACAGTCCATCAACAGCACTTCTATCTTCCTGCGGTACGCGCAGGGCCTTCGACGATGGAGATGACGTGCTAGCCTTTGGCGCTGAGGCTCGCGAGGGTGCAGAAGCCGGGAGTGGGGCACCTGAGCAAAGATATTCGATGCACCTCATCGCCCCTGCAAGTTTCTGTCTCAAACGACGCCAGGCCCCCTCCACCTCGTCTACTGAGACACCGATGGTGGTCGCGATGCGGAAGTCGGAGTGATCGCGGTCAAAGAGAGGCTGATGGTACCCGTGGTGCTCTGCGGCAGAGTAGAGGAGGTGTTTGAGGATTGGGAGGACTTCCCGCAGAATCTCGGCAAGAGACGGATGAAGTGCGACACCAGCAATAGCGGGGACAAGGTGTGAGGAGGAGAGGGGGTGGTTTAGTAGCACCACGCATGTGTCGCGTAGCGTAGACATGCCCGATTCGGGCGAGATTGTGTATATAGACCATATCGAATCCAAGTAAGCATTAGACATGGTGAATGAGATATGAGGAGTGACCGGCCAGGAGGGAACGATGTTTCCCAATGTGTCCACCTTTGTAACGACCTTCGAGTGCGGGTTACAAATATTTATTGTGGGATGCACGTCGTACGACCCTGGCGAGTACTCGGGAGTTATAATGGTGTTGTGGGGACTTGGATAAGCCTCCAAGTCCCCGAGAGAGTCGATATCGATAAAGCTGGAGACTCCTTGGACCAGAAATCTGTGTCCAAGTGCTGATCTAGTCTCGCAGCAAGCCAATGAGACTATCTACTATGGCTTCGATCCACGACTAGCTCGGAGGCTAGAAGAATGCTAGATAGAGCTCTCAAGCTCTATGAAATAGATCAAGTGCAGATGTAATGCGGATGGCAGCAGATAAGATAATTACTGCTGGCAGATGCTCGAGACTCTCTCCTCGTGAATTAAGCTTCAGTACTGCTGAGTACCAACAAACCTAATCACCCGCTGGCCTAGTACGTGAGTCTGCTGTTAAGAGAGCAAGACGAACGGACGTTAGGTCGTTGGATGGTTATGGTATGGAGGATGATTGTATTGATCTTGACGTACAAAGGCATATCTACATGATTACATAATGTGCATGTGACCCTACGCGTCGAGAGAAATGGGAAAATACAAGTACATAGAGGTTAGTTGAAGAGTAATCAGAAAAGGGAAAAATATGCTATATGGCTCCTACACCCATATTTGATTAGAATGGAAACAGAGTTGCTCCGTGGTCGAGTATTCGGCACTGAGTCCTCGGTGGAGGGTCATTATTGAGCGAATATTATCGGGGATCTTCGCCAAGAACCGTTCATGCAAGATTGACCTAGTCATGGGCTCGCGCAATCGGCTCGAGCAGTCACGTAGCTCGTCCATGAGGACCAGAGGGCCTTTGTCAGATTTGTACTGCACCGCGTAGAAATCGCGGGTGGCTCTCTGAGCAGTGGCGGTGGTAACAAACCGACGGTGCATTGCGCAGATTATGCTCGCGAAGTCGTAAGGTATATCACTCACACCGGTGCGAGTTTCAACATAATCTTTGAACCATTGGAGAGCGGTACCTGACAACATTGTTTTCAACAAGGTAATTCGATAACGATCAGCTGCGCCTGGTCCTCCCAAGAAGGACGCGTTCATCCACGTCGTGATCTCCTCGACCCAATTTGTGAATTCGGGGTGGTCATTTGCCCCAGCGTACTTCCGGGGAACATCAATCTTGGGGGCGCGGAATCGCGCGCCTAGATCAGGGGGAGCTTCACCGACTTGGCGGTGGATGATGAATCTGAGAATTCGTTCGGCTGCAAGGTTGAATTCTTCCATAGCGTCTACGGTAGGGGTGCCAGCGGCAGACGCGTTGTTGATGAATGCAGACAGGGATGGGCCAAAGCCAACGCCGCCTAGGTTCGAGATACTGTCTTGAGGCTGGGTCCGGATCCTGGGCGCAGAAGATATACGTCCTGGGTCGTCCTCGAATCGAGCCATTTTCACTGGCTCTCGGCGATCGATCCTGAAGTGGTCAGGATATCCGGCAGGGCGTGGGGTCTCGCTGGGAAGGGGAAACGCGGATGCGGCGTGGAGCTTGCTATCAGCAGACGCTCGGGCGCGGCGTTCGAATTCCTCCGTGGTTTCGTCGTCCTTGCGAGACGGGAGCGCATGCTCGATATCTTGCATCAAAGATGGGTTGATGACCGTCGGGAAGGGCCCTGGGGTAACCACAGGAAGCACGGGTTGGGGGAGACGAGTGCGAGTGGTGGTGGAGGCCATGGAAGAGAGAAGGTGCTCGATGCGAGCTTCAGACTCGCCCAAGTAGCCTAGCACTCGAATATTTTCTTGGAGAAGGGAATCCAGAGAGTAGGAGCCTCGGTCCAATCGTGCTCCGAGGTCGACTAGTTGCGTTGCTACCTCGTCGCGGAGTTCCATCAGCAATGTGCGATTCTCTTGGGCGTCTTTGCGTTGATTGATGACGACGGCGGTGGTGCTGAGCAGATGGGAGCGACTAGTAATGAGCGCACCCCGAATGGTATTCAGATCCCCGTGGTCATTGAGAGACAGAGCGTTAGGGCCACGTCCTTCAATAAACTGGGCCAAGTGAGCGATATTATTGTCAATCGCGGTTGTCGTTGTGGAGCCAGCATCCGGCGTCAAGTCGGACGGGTCAGACACAGATGTGGTTCCAGGATCAGAGGTCACAGGAACTGGGTGGTCCTGGGCAGGTTCGCGGACAGGGACAGCCTCAGGGATAGGCCGTCCTTCACCATTGACGAGGTCGATGCGGAACCCCGTGCTATGTTCGCGGAAGTACCGCTGGCCAGTGGTGTCGACGGCGATGTGCGCAGTGAGCCCCGAGGGAGAGTGGGGGGACGAAGTTTCGTCCCTGGCGGAGGCCTGGTCTTGGCTCCTGGGGGATACTCTCCCAAGGCTCGCGGGAGGGCTGGCGCCGAGTACGCGGGATCGAGCTGAGGCGAAGTTTGAGTCGCCAGTATTGGATACCCCGCTCAGGTGAGGAGGGGGGTCTCGTTCTCGCACGCTGCGCCAGTCTTGACTAGCATCCGCAGGTCCAGGGGTTTCTTGAGAGTTTGTCGACATAGCGGCAGAAGGCAAGAGGGAGTCAATCTCGATGATCGACTAGGCAGTGTTCTAATTGATAGAGGTGTTCCGGTGAGGAACCAATAGAGTTAAAAAAAGTGTAAGGGTTGAGAGAACTTAAATCGAGGCCCGATGCTTAACTGGTCCAAGTTCTAATAGATTAGAAGGGATGAGCGTCAGCGTTTGGGACAAGATAAGATGTCCCACGTGACGATCATCGAAACACTACATAGTACATCAAAAGGATACGAATAATAACAGTATATGGATATATGGGCAGCAGAGTAGGCGCACGCCTAACATTTAGCCTATTTGGGCCACAAAAACCAGCCGTCACCGTCACCTATACCCAATAGGTTCAGTTCATGACCCCCCGTCACCCGTCACCCGTCACCTGAACCTACGGTCGAAATGGTACAGTATGTTGATTGCCGACCTCACGCCGGCTTCGCTCTAGCCGAGAGCACCTCCAAAACTCATAGACAGGCCCTTTTGCATCCAATATGCTTCCTGTAACTCACATTAGCTAGGATGACCCTTGGATGTTGAACATGAGAAATTTCTTTCTGGATTTTGAACTCATTGGTTGTGGCGATGGGAGTGGTGTCTTTTTGTATACCGAAGAAGCTACAAGCTATCTACTGGCCTGAAGTTTGGTAGGGACACTTTCGTGATGTGTTCCAATAGCTATGGTGGCGTGAAAAATGAGTAAAAAAATTCAAACAGTTTTGCAATGTGAGCCTGGTTATCATCTCAAAGGAGGCATGTTTGTCCATGATTGTCGTGAGAAAAAGGCGTACTTGAAATAGGGCTCTACAGGACCCACTACCTAAAGTTAGTGGGCATTCGCATTTCTACGTGTGCGCCTGTTTGGCCCGGGGAGTTCCCGTCGGCAACACCTGTTAAAACGATCTGAAAAGTGGCAATTCGCGTTTCTGCATGTACACGGACCAGGGAGTTTCCATCGGCAACACCTGTTCAAAAAATCTGAAAAGTGCCAATGCTATAATTTATAAACCCGTTTTTAAATGGGTCGGATTTTTCATCTTTTCGGAGCTTGCTGGGCAGCAGCAAAGTCCATTTTTTTTTTCGTTGACCACGGTTTTCGAGACTTCAAACCAAATCAGTTCCATCTACAACACTTGAACTACCCGCGATGGAAGCAACGTTTGATAACCAATTTGTTAGCGGATAAGGTTCCGCATATGCAAAGATACCACCCACAGCCTCCAGACTAATCTCAGTGAATAGGAAACATATACAGTGCTGGAGGTAGGTTGTTGTGGGCTCAAAGAAGGCTGAAAAATGATAAATATTTGGGGTACAGTATGCTAGCTAGTCAGTTTGGTAAACTGGTTTATAACGGCCCTGTTTATAAACCAGTATCTAAAACATGTTTTTAATCCCCTAAACAAGGCACTACGCCAGACATTGACGCCACGCACCCAGCACATAGCTGAAGAGGTCAGTAAGAGGCCCAATGCGAGCTGGTCGATGCGCAGCGGTGGCTGAGCGAGTTTTGGGCTGAA
This sequence comes from Mycena galericulata, assembly GCA_029289565.1. Taxonomy (NCBI): domain Eukaryota; kingdom Fungi; phylum Basidiomycota; class Agaricomycetes; order Agaricales; family Mycenaceae; genus Mycena; species Mycena galericulata. The sequence goes on along the minus strand of JARKIA010000169.1, from coordinate 26,357 downwards.
TAGCATTACCTTGGGGTTTAACTTTCTCGGATCTCCTAAGCTGTATCATCCAGAGTAGGACCATAAACCCAGATAGTCAGAACTGAGAAAATTGACCAGGACATAAGTACTGGTGGTGATGAGAATAGCGGGCACTGCCGCGCCAGCGGGCTACACGGGTTATTTCATTGACTATTTAACCGAATGGTCGCCGTGAGGTCGGAAGAAGCCGCGGTGACGTGACCGAAACACTGGCATCATAGCGGCTGATCCGATCGTTCTCCGAGTCCGCATTTCGTTCCAGATACCGTCCCGTTTTCGTCCCATCCAGTGGCCCTGGGCCTATCCATCAGGTATTTCATTTGGAATCTACATCTGAAGTGAAATCCCATTGACCAGGTCCCGGTGAGCGCGGTTACGCTGTGCTGACCCCGAGTGCCAGTGCTGGCTGCGCAACCTGCGCCGCGGCCGCTCACTGTGCAATTGTTCAACGCAGTTCATCGCAGTCTTAGCATGACTCCCACAGAGTCACACTGCGCATAGTCTCTGCCTCATATAAGGTTAAGATATCGAGCGTCTCACCTTCACTCATCAGCTACCCATCACAGGAATGTCCAGGCAAGGCAGTCTCGATGCGCGTCCCTATCCATCCCCTTGTCCTGCCACCGGTAATTTGAACATACTGAGCATTATAGAAAGCAATCGAGATCGTCCAACACGCAATTGAGTGTGACCGCTCTCAGAATCACCGCCAGGCGTGCAAGGAATATATGGATGCTCTCGACTACTTCATGCTAGCGTTGAAACGTGGGGGATCCGTTCACTCAATGCATTGTGCACTGTCCCATACTCACGTCTGCATGCTAGATGAGAAGAACGAGCAGTTTAAGCTCCTCATAAGGTCGAAAATCAACGACTACCTGAGTCGCGCCGAGACCCTTCAGAAGCACCTTTCCGCCCCTGCGGCTGCGGCTGGACTGGTTTCAGCCAGTGCCCTTGCCCTCGGTGGAGCGCAGATGACGCGGTTTGCCGTGTTGCCACTGACCGAGTCCTGCTTTACTAATTTCTCGACAGCGACGAGGACCCCGAAACCAAGAAACTCCGTGCAGGCCTCTCCGAAGCGATCTTGAGCGCAGCCGGAAGCGAGGTGACATGGGACGACATTGCAGGGCTCGAAGCCGCCAAATCCGCGCTGAAGGAAGCCGTCGTCGTGCCCATTAAATTCCCCCACCTCTTCACGGGTAAGCGGCGGCCCTGGAAAGGAATCCTCCTTTACGGCCCGCCGGGTACTGGGAAATCCTACCTGGCCAAAGCTGTGGCAACGGAGGCCAAGAGCACGTTCTTCAGCATCAGCTCCAGCGATCTGGTCAGCAAATGGCAAGGGGACTCGGAGAGGTGCGTCTGAATTCTTCTCCGACTTGTTTCTATGACAGTCTGCTCATCGCCGTTCAAGATTGGTCAAACACCTCTTCCAAATGGCCCGCGAGATGAAGCCCGCGATCATTTTCATCGACGGCGACTCTGATGCATCCCGGCGGCTTAAAACCGAATTCCTCGTACAGATGGATGGGGTAGGGCACGACGATACGGGTGTGCTCGTCATCGGCGCAACGAACATCCCGTGGCAAATTGATTCCTCCATCAAAAGACGGTTAGAGTACCCCAATTTTAAAGGGCCTGTGTGTTTATCGCTGCGATAACCAGGTTCCAGAAAAGGATTTATATCCCCCTGCCGAATCTAGACGCACGGCAGCGCATGTTCAAACTGCATGTCGGCTTCACCCCGTGCGAGCTCACCCCGCAGGATTACCATTTACTCGCCGAAAGGACTGAAGGGTACGCCCACATTAGCCGAGCAGAAATTTGAATGAACGATGCTTTCCAGATACTCGGGAGCGGACGTCTCAATCGTGGTCCAAGATGCCCTCATGCAGCCCATCCGCAAGTTCATCTCTGCAACGCATTTCAAAACTGTCCCAAGCGAGTCTGACAACGTCCCCCTGAGATGGGCCGCGTGTTCCCCGGGCGACGAGAACGCCGTCGAGAAGTCATGGTCCGATCTCGAGCCAGATGAGTTATTCGAACCGAAGCTCGTACTGAAAGATCTCATGACAGCACTGGGAAATGTGCGGCCTAGTGTGGTGGAAGCGGATATCGCGAGACACGTGCAGTGGACACAGGATTTCGGTATGCTTTTTAATCTCGGATCTTTTTTGAAAATTCTCACACTGGGACAGGAAACGATGGTTCATAATTGATCTTATAACATAGTACACAAATGCGATTGACTGTTGATCAGACTTTCTCTCTCCACTCCTGTTCCAACTTTTCGTCGTTGATTTCCACGGGTTTAGCTTCTACTCTTCGCGTTAGTTTGTGTGATAAATTAACCACGAACCGAGAGCAACGAAATATATTCTCGCCCATTCCCTGGATTCGTTGCGCCGTTTTCCGCTGGACAATGGTGTCGCCTGCGTTCAGCGCAATCCCCTCGCCGTCATCCAGCTCCAGAATTACACCCCCCTTGCAACAGTCCTATTGTCCAACCGGTTTGTGCACCGATTATACATTTACACTCAAAAAGTAATTGATTGACTGTGTAGTGTTATATGATGACACTTTTTCCGCCACGGGTCAGACGGAACTCAAACGGCTCAGTTTTTGGGCACATAAATGCTATCCGTGACACTATATCCGCGGCGATGCCGTCTTGAATCCGCCATGGCCACCATCGCAACCTCCACCTGCGTGAACACACACACCACCCTGCACACCATTCGGTGGTGCGCAATAGTGTCGCAGTACCCAGTAATATCGCTGCCGAGTTCCTAAAACACACATGCTCATGTGGCAAGTGGATTGATGCAAAGGAACATACGACGTACCAGGAGATCGTTGGTTTTGAGCTCGTACGGAAAGGAATCCTGGCCTTCGGGACTCAACCGTCTGCCATTGACAAAAGTTCCGTTTGCACTCTGGGTGTCGCGTATGAATATCTGGGAAGAACCGCATCGGTCGGAAAACTGGTAGACACGATATTGAGTGGCGGTCGCACCTTGTTCCCCTCCTGCCAAACCTCCGCGTGTCGCCGACTAACAACACTAGAGTCAAAGTAGACTTGTTTTTTATCCGACGGAGGAGATTTGCTGGTCTTACGTCCTAGTTGGACGCGGCGACCGGGGGTGGCTAGGGCGATTTGTTTGGGAATGAAGAACGAGTCGTTTAGCGGATACAGATATAGCGCGGGAAAGACCGGGGAGGCAGAGAGCATTGGGGCAGGCATTTGGTGGTGGTGAGAGGATCGTTGTGCTACAGGAACCATCGTTGGTCATAGCGGATCGTACCACACCAGAAGCTAAAAATTACAAGTAAGCTTAGAAGTTAGCTCCGATGCATTCCTAGCCTGGATAGTCAGAAGGCTGGATCAAATTTGTCTCTTCGAGGAAGTTGAATGCTGCGACGAACGCTGAGTACTTGAGTATTTAGTTGACGGCAAATAAAGAAATGGCGACGCCGTTGCATGATTTGGTGTCTTCTGTTCCAATGGAAGCATTTATGCCGTGTAAGTCGCCAGCAAGTGTCGAAGATTTGTGAGCCTGTACGTATGAAGCTCAAGGATCATTATGGATCATTGGTGTTCAGGAGACAAAAGCTTACATCAAGTTCTTCATTTTGTGTTCGAAATTTGTATAAGACTGAACGAAATAATTGCCACAAATCTCGACTCGACAGAAGGGTGACGGGATAGTGTCTCATGAGCGAAGCCATGAAACGAAGGAATTGGCATTCATAAGTTCTACTCGGACTCACATCATTGGTAGTCTCTTATAAACAGACGCTACAACAATATTTACTCGTACCTCGTTTGTTGTACATCATTGGTAATAACTTCTCGAGAGAAGACCTCCACCCAGAGTTCCGGATTGACCGGGCTCCATAAAAAATAATTAAGGAACGTACTAGTGTACTTGGCAAAGAGAAGGAACGAATAATCAGGACTGCGACGGAGAGACTGGACTAAAGTTTGTCGTACTCCTAGTACTAGTAGGTGCTGGTTCACTGGCGCAGTAGCAGGTGCGCAGGGGTCATCTGAGATCTCCTGGGTTGTTCCACTCCTTCAATTTGGTCCCCGTGCGCCTTTTATTATAGGCAGCAGCAATGGGAGAAAGATTTAGAGCCGTGGTTGAATGGTAAGAGGAGAGATGAGGCGCTACGCCCCCATGTTCATTGATGGCCGAGCTCGGATCAGCATTATTTTTGAACGCCATGGATGAGGCATCCTAGACATTGCGAGTGATGCGAGATGCGGACGTCGACATCGTACTTGCCTCCTACACATTTCCCACATATCCGTCCCTGCCGTGTACGCGTGTGCTCCCAGCCGCTCACCAATTGATCTTGACTGGGTGGCTGCCATGACATATATAACGAAAATGCTGGGGTCGAATGCCGGTCACATCCACTGTCCAGGCCATTCAGAAGGTCCACATCATTTCTCCAAAATCAATTGAATTCAATCCTCCGTAAGATACCGGAAGGAGCCGGCGCAAGGACGGAGATGGTTGAAACCTCGAGTGCCGAGCCGGAAGTTAACCCCCCAACGCCAGCGTTCCCTGAAGGTGGGTTTCAGGCATGGGCTACGGTTGCCGGAGCGTACGTGCAATCATTTTCCTTGTGGATGTATCAGCCTTTTGATAATATACCCCAGATTTCTTATCCAGTTTGGTGGATTTGGGCATGTCTGAATAATCTCAGAGTCGTATCTGATCTTACTCATCATCTCAACAGATACACGACTTCTTTTGAGGTTTACCAAGGTTGGCTTTTTTTGCAGTCAAGGAAATAGGTCACCGTGCCAATCTCCGTCCCATGTTCAGATTTTTATACCCAGTATTACTTGACGCAGTCATCATCCTCAGCTATCTCGTCAGTAGTCTCTTATAAACAGACGCTACAACAGTTGACGGCTCGTACCTCGCTTCTTGTAGTCTGTCGATTACCCGCGATCGGTGATTGGAGATCGACCTTGTTATGTAATCTGAAATTTCTCGGATGTCCCTCGCGGTAATACAGGTTGCCTTTGCGCGTTTTTATTCTGGAATACTGTGAAGGATGCTATATTGAACATGTTCTTAAGCCAAACTTTGCTCGCTGACTTCGAAATCAAGGAGATAAAATTTACCCGGTACCCCACGTGATCAGATCAGTATTTCTACCCACTCAAAGGAGAGCCAGGAGAAGAGGAATTGAAGAGACAGAACTCTTCATAATTGGATTCAATGTCAAATGGCTTCCAAAATTCTGTCAAATGGGAGTCGTAGAAGGACTCAAGAGCCCGGCGAGAATTCAAACTCCGCACTTTACGTAAATTTACGTAACAAGGTCGATCTCCTAACATCCGGCGCCTGGTAAACTACAGACTATCTCGTCAGTGAAACTGGATATTCCCATTTTTCTGCTGATTTTCCTCTACGCTCGACTCTAGATGGATAGGAAGCGTCAACGCTTTCCTTCTAATATCAGGGGGGCTGGTCGCCGGACGTCTGTACGATCGAGGACACTTGTAGGCACTCTTTTCAACCTAGCAAGAATGTATGCTGAGATCGTCACAAGCTACTTTTTGCTCTACGGTGGAAGCGCCCTCATGTGCTTCAGCCTCTTCATGCTCTCTCTTTGCAAGCCGGAACAATTCTATCAGGTCATTCCGCATAGGCAATTCAGCTCATCAATCGCTAACGATTCGACCCCTAGATTTTCGTGGCGCAGGCGCTTGGAATGGGCATCGGTGTTGGGGCCGTGTACATCCCCAGCGTCGCAATAGTTTCGCACTACTTTCAAAAGCGGCGTGCCCTCGCCATGTCCATCGTTGCGTCCGGCTCCTCCCTCGGCGCGGTCGTGCACCCCATCAGCTCAACAATACGCTTCGGAGCCACCTCGGGTTCGCCAACGCCGTCCGCGCTAGCGCAGGCCTCATAACCGGGTTGCAGATCATCGCTTGCATTCTGATACGCCCCCGCCTTCCGCCATCCACGAACCAACCCCGGTTTTGGCATTCCGTACGTCGATTTAGCCGCGATAGACCATATGTCCTTGCGACTATAGGGTGAGCCATTCACGAACGTTGCCTTCATTCACTGAGTAGTTGTCCACCCTCACGATATACACTACCGGATACTACTTCCCGGTCTTCTACCTACAGGTGGACGCCGTTAAGCACGGAATCGACCGAACCCTTTCGTTTTACTCTGTCAGTCAGTTTCTCTTTGACCAGTAATCCCCACTCCTGACATTGATATTACTTCAGCTCGTGATCATGAATGCCTCGAGTTTCGTAGGCCGACTGTCCCCGGGACCCGTCGCACGCCGATTTGGTGTCCTTAACATGATGGTAATCGCAACCGGCTGCGTCGCCGTGGTCGTCCTATCCATGATCGCGCTGAAAACGGTCGTGAGTGTCGTGATGATCGCCATATTCTACGGTTTTTTTGCGGGCGTCTGTATGTGTTCATTTCATTTCATTTTCATTTTGACTTGCAACTGAGAACGGGAATCTCCGATCTATTCTGTTAGTCGTCACACTGATGCCGCCGCTCCTTGCGGTTCTGACACAAGACATAGGGGAGCTGGGGTGAGTCGGTATCAGCAGACGTTAGCAGTTACAGTTATAAAATTTTATCAGCCTGCGCATGGGCGTCTCGTTTGCGATGGCAGGTATTGAAGTTTCATCCCACTCACTTCCATCTTGCACCAAGTTTCCACTCCCACATATAGGCCCGCCCATCAACGGAGCTCTTCTCACCGACGACTTCATCTGGTGGCGCCCGACCCTTTTCAGTGGAGTTCGTCATTCATTCTCTTGCCTCCAGATGTATCTCATTTCTCCTGTTCCCTCCGTCTCGCAGCTGATGGCACTCGCGGGATGGTTTTTCTTTGTGGCGACGCTAGTGGATGTACGGCGCCGGGACTCAAGAAAAGGGGATAATGTTGCTCTGGAAGACCAAAAATAAAACGCAGTCAATAAATAGGCATTGTTATTATGGACGACTGGATCCAGCTGATCATTGAAATATTACCTTTTAAAGTTTTCTCGAACTGGGTCTGTTACATGATTAAATTCCAGCTATCATTTTTTCCTCTTTCAACCAATGAACATCCGTATTTGCTTATTTGAACCAGGGTGATTGGATCAGTGATGTGATCAGATAATCAATTCTCTCCTTTTTTTTTCTTCCCATGCGCCAACGCGACATTCTCGTTCACCCGGGCAATGCCCTGTGGCGGCTTCGAATCCACCCAACATCGCGTCTTTTAAACCGGGCTTGTGCCACTCATGGTGGCGACTGTCCAGACGCCTCGTCTCTCGAGCTTCATCATGTGCAAAACAGCTGGACCACCGACGACCGTGAAACACATCCTGCTTGGACGCACGATCTTGTGGATCTGTAGGGAAACCTCGCTTTGATTTTCTGGGAGTCTGATCGTCTCAGATGCCCGCGAACCGAGCACCGTCATGAGTGCGATGAACTGTGCCGGCTGATCCAGGTGAACGACATGTTTCTGAAAGGGGCCCTCTCTCATCCGAGGAACCATGTACAAGGGCTCAATGAAATCATCTAATCCGACGCCTAACCCAACGTTGCTCGACGAAATCGCGTATTTGCATGCCTCAAATGACTGGGATCTGCATTGGGAATCTCCGCCAGCTTTTTCATTGCATTCTAGTCTCGCCCACATGCTGGATCCGAAGCAGAGTCAGTCATAAATAAAACCCTAGAAAAAAAAAACTCAGCATCCCATCCTTGTTTATCCAGCCGACCTTGTCGCCACCCACCTTCGTCAAATTGAACGCTACTATGCTGCCATGGAGAGCGCCGGGTTCTTCGCTCAAACGGCGGGTATGTGACCTCCCCCACCGGACAACTCAGCTCTTAATTGTCCCAGCATTCATAAAAACGACCTTTCATGCTCAAGACGCGGACCGACCGAGGTATCCCACTAGTGCGTTCGGCGCTGGTTTCAGTGGTTTCGACCGGATCGATGAGCGTGGATGGGATCGTGCTGGGTACGAGTATACAGAAGACCACTCCCCAGCAAACTGGGAGCTGCGAACCAGTTATCAGATCGCGTACTTCGTTGCACTGGGCCGCATCCTGCAGGTGAATGATTGATTCTGTATCACCTTTCCGAACATTCATCGAATATTCATTCACATTACTTATAGATACCTGCGGGCCACCTAGTTGCATACGATCCGTGCTACTCCATCGTCGACGTTGTGCTCCTTGCGTCTCTCGGCGTGCGAGCGCTTCGCAAAGATGATCCGGGGGTGAGTGCGCATACCTGGGCTAGTGCCTCCACACCTTACATTCCCTTTCGCTCGTTGCCATATACGTACATGATGCTGACTCGGATTCGTGCCCTAGCGCCGAGCCCTGCGCAAGTTCAGCAACCCGACACTGTTTTACGCACCCGGTGCTGAGCAAATGGTTTTTACGGACGCAATCCAGCGCGCCGCGCCGATCGAGAACCTCGTCATCCTCGGCGGCGACGCGGCGTGGTGTGAGGACAATACGACAATTTTCAGTACGGATCCGGCTTCGCTCGCGCTCGCGGAAGATGTATTGACCGATGCCTGTGTAGCGGCGAACTATCGGTGCATCAGCACGCCGGAATACATCACAGCGCACAACGGCGAGGCACCGTGCGGGGAGGGGAATTGTTTGCAGTGGATCCCGACCTCGCGGGTTGCGGCGTTCGAGGCGGCGCGGGGCCCGGCCAGAGAGCCTGGTGTGAGGCAGGTACGTTTTGCATTCTTGGCAATTTATTCCTTGAAATTCTGCTGATTTGGAGTATCGCAGATGCAGATGCCGGATGGGAGTCTTGAGCCTGATGATTGAAGGGCGGCTTGGATTGTCGTTGTGGTTTGTGTTAACGACTTATGTCAGATCAAAGGCATCTGAGCGGAGGCCGTGATTTTTTTTGCTGTCGAATGTAATGCACAGCACGGCGAACTTAAGAGCGGAGTAGTGACGGCCTTATACGTCGCCGCCCAGCGTTCTCGTTCAGCGTTCTGCTTCGTCGTACAGCGGCCTCATATAGGCGATGCCGCTGGGAAGGGAGGCAGAGGTAGAGGGGGCGAAGAAAGTGGGGCGATGGGTTCAGTGCTGAGTCTCCCTGCACCATCGCAGTCCATTGGAGGAGGAACGAAGCTGAGAGCCAATAATGGTGTGATTATTATCTGTTGTGTTGCACTTTTCGTGTTTTGTTGAGTCTGACGGACAAGGGAAAAGCGGTCATTATCGATCACGAAACGCGTATATTTTCACCCGACGGAGGGGAAGAACACGCGTGAAATGATCATGAAGGGGCTCTGTGATCTCTTCGACGGTTCGCCTCTTCCAGCTCTCTTCCCTCATGGATGATGTCAAGTCAGTAAGTTTCAACTTGATCGATGTCACTTTGAAGTCCTAATTGGACGGAAAGCCAGGCCATGCTCGAACTCTCGGGACCATTCATCCTGTGGATAAGTCAGGTCCGAGCAGGAAAAAAAAACAGCCTAGGAGATCGTAGCCTGGACTTTTCTAAAAACCACCCTATTTGTCGATATGCGGGGGAACTGACTGTTCAACTTGAAATTTGTCGAACGGAATCAAGCATATTAATCAAGCACATTAGAATTTCATTCTGGCCAGCTAATAGAAAGAATGTACAAAGCCATGGCCAAGTCCGTCGTAAAATACTCGTAACCCAAACTGGCACAATAAAAATCGCAAAGCGAGATATAAAGTCTATGAAGGGTCTGGCCAGCTCAGACCAATTAAAGCAGCGCAGAGACAGCGCTGATCGCGCCTAGCACCAAGAGGGATGCGTGGCTGATGGGTGTACCGGAGACGGCGCCACCGGAGTGCGTGGAGCCCGGCGCGGAGGTAGTGTTCGACCCCGAGACGGCCGCGCCCGAGACGGCGGAGCGGAGCGCGATCTGCTGGAACGCCTCGAAGTTGTTGGGGCCGTCCTCCACCGCGTTAATGGAGAAGACCTGGAATCGAATTTAACACGGGCCAATAGCGAAAGGGAGCGGACATACCATGCCAGACGTGCAGTGAACGGGGGGGCCTTGCTGACCGCAGTAACCCCAGATTGGTGCGGTCTAGAAAGATAAAAACAGGAATAAGGGTCCGATAGCAATAGAAGATCGGGCGGGACGCACGTCGTTGATGGTGATCTGGAAGGTGGGGAAGTCGGTCACGTTGGGAGCGACAGGGCGGCTAGCGGGGTAAATTGGTAAATATGATATTCGGGTACCATAAGGGGACGACGGGCGACATACAATCCGGACTTGAACCCGACCTGGCCGGTCGTGGATGTCTCCTCAAGCGCCTGGCAAGGCTGGAGGAAGCTCGACTGCGTCACGGTGTGATTTTTGGGGTGGAACTCGCTGTTGAAATTCGAGTTGAGATGAGAAGGCCCTGGTATAGTTAGAAGGGGAGGAAACGCACAAGGTGACGGTGTCGCCGATCGAAGCACTGATGTTCGACGGGGTGTATGTGAGGCCGTCAGCGCCCACGAGAATCTTGTGGTCAACCGGCGAGGCCGCATATGTGGGCGCTGATGTCCATCAATTTGCGGTAACAAGGTCACATGATGTTGAGGACTTACATGGAGTTCCGACGTAGCTGGTGTAGACCGTGGTCCACGTTGAGGAGCCGCTCGCGATGGTGGCGGTCGCGCTCGCCCACGACTGTGCTGGCGGCGTGGTGAATGACGCGTCGGTGGTGACGGCGGCGGCGGACTCGGTTGCCGAAGGGTTTGCCGCTGCTCCCGTACCGTTCAGCTGAATCGCAAGGGCTTGGAACGCTTGGAAAGAGTTCGCGGCGGGCGGTGGCGGTGCGTTGATACTGAAAACCATCTACCCGAAGGAAATGAAAAGGAATCAAAATGGAGAACTGCGATGCGGACAAGACATTGGACACACACCCCTTGGCCACAGTGACCAGTCTGCTGGCAATAGAACCAGGACGGCGTGGTGCCATCGGCAACAGTGAATTGCCAGGTAGGCAGAAGCGCTGAAACGTTGGATACAGGTTGGCTGATTGATGTTGACAGTCAGTCCATTGGATCCGCCAGATGCAATCGAATGCTTACAATCCAGAAGACGCGCCGCCGGGAAGGGCGACACAGGGCGCCGCAAAGGACGACTGGGTTACGGTGTGGTTCTTGGGGTTGCTGGGTAGAAGGGTAAGAACAAAAGAGGGTGGGAGAAAGGACGGCCAACGCACAAAGTGAACCGAATGATATCGCCCGCCGCCGCGGTGACGGAGGGGGGGCTATAAGCCAAAGTGCCGGAGGGGCCGACCATAACATCGATGGTGGACTGCGCAAGGGCGGCAGGGAGAAGAGCAAACACAAGAGCAAGCGCTGAGAGCGTCATCTCGAAAGGTCTAGCCGAGGAAAAAAAAAGTTGGAAGGAAGAGGGGAAGAGCGAGAGAAAGTGACGAATAGACGAACAAAAGCCGCTTTTATATGACAGATCGCGTATTCCGCCTACCACTGCATGCGGCGATTTCGGAATCGATTCCATCTGGTGCGGTCAATGAAACCTGACGCCTCGGAGCGCCGGTGATAATACGAGTTTCGCGCGCCCTTGCCCACAGCCATCAAGGGCCCATACACACAATAGACAGCCAGAGCAGTGCCCGAAGAAATGCTGAGGCATGCAGGCCGCGTAATTGGCTCATGGGCGGTACAAACGATCGATTGCACCGCAAAGACCCGAGAGAGTGGATTGTTTATTGTTCAGGATCCGGATCGCACATAAGAATGCTTTGGAAATTCCCCGTTTGTGCCCGAGAACGACGAAGGTCTGAGTCTGAGTTTCGGAGACTAGGAGGTTTCTCTTGTTTTGTACAGCCCCCGATCTCGTCCCGGATTTCCAATTATTACAGACAAGGCAAGGACAAGGCTGCGACTTGCGTGGAAGAACAACGTGTGCAGTTGAGTTGAACAGGACAGTCCTTGTTCCGTTGTCAAGGCAGCGAGTTGTCAGATGAAGCCAAAGCACTGGTAAAGCCGTCGACGAAGGAATGAAAGAGACATGATGATGCCGTCACAGCCATCGAAGAAAAAAATTAGCGCCGCCTGCGAGCCTGAATGAACGTAAACCACACCATGCATGACCGGTTGACCCTGGACACTGTGAACTGCTCGAAGACTCTCCAGCACACACAGAAGATTCCACTAGTACATGGCTGTCTGTCAATTTACCTCGAATAATTCCGACGACAATGCCAAAATACCAGAGTTCCATTCATACCTCAAGCCCAACTGAAGCTCTGGCGTCAATCATCCGGTCGTCAAGCTAAAGGTCGATCCACCAATCATACCGCCGATCTAGGTACGTATACGTCGAGGGTGAAGTTGGAGGATGGCCATTGGCAGACGCAGCCCCACACAGCCACATGACACAAGTTCACATCGCTGCAAAAGTTACATCGTGATTCGTTCTCAAAAAGATTGATATTACTCTCAAAAAATACAAAATTAATTTCGCATCTATCCAGCCGATATCGATACCCGAGCGACCAACTAACTATGTAAACTATGTAACTAACTAACTAACTAGCGAACTAAGGCTAGGCTAGGCTAAGTGAAAAGAGGCAGACCGCGATGTAGTATGCGAGCGGCATCGAGTGAAGAAGAGTACTAGTGAGAATGATGAGGGGGAGAATGAGAATGAGAGAGAGAGGAGAGGCAGAGGCAGAGGCAGAACACAACGACGAACGGACGAACGGACAGCAAGCATCGATCACGGAAACAGTGCAGTGTATGTATGTACGTACGGGAGGAAAACAGCGGGAGAACCGGGATGGTTGGGCGGACGGGAGATGGATGGATGGATGGATGGATGGATGGATGCGTGGTGTGATACTTGTGTGTTTGTCTTCTTTCTTGGATTAGGATTAGGTAGCAGCAGCTGCAGCGCGCCAAGAATCCGAGCCGCAGGTGCGCCCGCTCGCCCGCCGTCCCTCCCTTCCCTCCCCTTCCCCGCCTCGCCCTCGCCCTCGTCCCTTCACCTCACCTCCCACCCGCCCCACCCTACCGATCCCGATCCCCAAGCACCACCGCCGCCATCGCCCTCGCATTCACATGCACATGCTTCGCCCGCTCCCCGACCTCCCAACACACCTCCACCCCCTGCATCCACGCGCACCCCAGCACCTCCTCGATGCCGCACCGCAGCTTCGGGTCCGGCTCGAGCATCTTGCGGATGAGCGGCCGGCACGCGCGCGGGGAGAGGTTGCTGATCGTCGGCGGGAAGACGAGCGCGTTGCTCGTGTGGTTGCGGTCGCGGTCCGGCGCGGCCGCGGGCGCGGGCGCAGGGACGGGCGCGGGCGCGGCGGTGGGGGTGGTGGTGCCGTTGGCCGGCGCGGCGCTGGGGTTACTTGACGCGCCGTTGGTGGCGGGCGCGGGCGCAGGTGGGGGGGCAGCGGCGAGTGGCGGCGGCGGCGTGGCTGCCGCAGCTGTAGCGTACGCGGCATACAGCTGGTCCGACTGCTGCGCCGCGCGCCACGGCAGCTCCTGGAAGTGCAGGCAGTAGTACACGATCCCGCACGCCCAGATGTCTACCAGCCGTGCGTCGTATGCTGCGTGTCGCGTCGTGTCAGCCTGTGACGAAAGAGAGAGGGGGAGACGCACGTTTGCCCAAGAACTGTTCCGGCGCGATGTAGGGCTCGCTCCCGCAGAGGCCCGTCGACATGTGGATCGTCGCTTCCCACGGGAGGCGGTAGACGGTCGAGGCGCCGTAGTCGCCGATCTGGGGGGGGAGGGGGTAGGCGAAGGGAGGGGGGGGAGGGGGAGGGGGGAGGTGTTAACGCGTGAAGGTAGAAAATAAAGAAACAAAGAAACACACCTTCAAATGCCCGCCCGTATCGAAGAACAGGTTCTCCGGCTTGATGTCGCGGTGCGCGACGCCCTGGCTGTGGAGGTAGCCCACGCCGGAGAGGATCTGCTTGAAGCAGCATTCGACCTGCGGGAGAGGGGGGGGGTGAGTGAGGGTGAGGGTTAAAGAGGAGGGAGGGAGGGGGAAGGATGGGGAGGATGGGGAGAGGGAGAAAAGAAGAGGGAAGAGGAAGAGGGGCGGGAATAGGGCGGAGGGAGGGGGAAGGCGGAGGTGGGAACAGTGGGAGGTGGGAGGTGGGGAAAATGGGAAGGATGGATGGAGAGGAAGGCGGGGAAGTGGGGGAAGGTGGAGAGGAGAGGGTGGGCCAGGGGGTGAGGATGGAAGGTGGAGAAGGGAGGGAAAGGTGGGGGACGTGGCGAAGTTGCAAGCTGCAAGCGCAAGCGGGTAGTTGCAAGCGGGGTAAGGTAAGGTAACAAGGGGGAGAGGAATTCGCCGGCATGGGCGTCGGCAGCGCCGTACGCGCGCTGGTCCCCCCCACCCCATCCCACCCCAAAAAAAAACTGAAAGCCAAAAAGAGAGAACCCAACGCACCTCGCTCGGCGACATCCCCCCCTTCTTGATCGCGGCGTACAGGTCCCCGCCGGGGCAGAACTGTGGGGAGGAAGAGGGTTAGCGTCACGTCGCATGGGTGGAACGATGGGAGGGAAAGATAGGAAGGAAGAAATAGAGGAAGAATAAAGGAAGAATAGGAGAGAGAGCTGGGCGGGCCCGCCCAAAGCCCGACACGACACGCCGGGTCCATTGATGCATGCATCACACCGACGCAGCGCCCACCGCACACCCAGAATCCGCGGTCAGACTCGTTATCGGCCGCCGCCCGACTCCTACTCTTGACTCGGACCGCCTCCTCCCCTCTTCCTCCAACGGCGACGACAACGACGACACCAACTCGATCTTCCGTCCTTCTTCCGTATCCGCCACCACCCATCCCCATCTCCGACTCCGACGACCCCACACCCACCCACCCCGCCCGCACGCGAAAACCCCGCACGCACGGTCGTCCCCTCTTCTCTTTGATCTTTTTTTTTTTGTTGCTTCTCCTTCTCCTTCCTCTTCCCCTTGCGCTCCATCTTCTGTTTGTTTTGCTTCCGCGCCGTCCGCGCCGGCCGCTGTGATGAGGTGACGCATGTGGCGTGGTGGTGGTGGTGGCGCGGCGCGGCGGATCTCACGCATCCCAACGCATCCCCGGATGACGCACGTCCACCGGAGGGGGGAGGGAGGATTCGCCGTGCACGGATGCGGATGGGGGCAAAGGGGGCAAGGGGGGCAAGGGGTAAGGTCGGAGTCGACGTGACGCACATCCAGCGGAGGGATGATACGATGACGCAGACGCAGTCACCAGAGGGAGGATTCCGGGGGGAGGCATTCGCCGTGTGCCGTGCGCGGATACGGATGCGGTGGGGAGCGGATGCGGATGCGGATGGGCGTAGAGGCAGAACAGAGCCACGAAAGCTGCGATGCGATGACGCAGATGAAGACGCAGACGCAGACGCATATTCGCCGGAGCCGGAGCGGGAACCGGGAAGAGGGAGGAGGGATTCGCTGGAGTGGGTGCGGATACGGATACGGATGGGCGCAGGAGGCAGAACAGAGCCACGAAAGCTGCGATGCGATGACGTAGACGCAGACGCAGATGGAGACGCAGATTCGCCGGAGCCGGAGGAAAGGGGGAGGATTCGCCGTGCGCCGGAGTGGGTGCGGATGCGGATGCGGATGCGAATGGGGCGTCGGGGGCAAGACGGAGCCTCGACGGAAAACAGAACAGGGTGCGCGCGGGGGGCCCATCTGTCCATCCATCCATGCTAGGCGTCGTCTGTCTGCGGCCAGTCTGGGGCCATGCGGTCCGGCAAGCGGGGAACGGCAAGGCGGGGATGAGGAGGACGAGGACGAGGACGAGGGCGGTGCGCCCGATGCCCGACGCCGGACGCACCCAGCGTGGCGCTCCAACGTCCGACGCCGGACGCGGCTCCAACAGCGCCCCCCCCCCCCAAAAAAAAAAAAAAGGCAAGGAAGGGAATAGAATAGGAAACCGCGAAACGACCCCCGAACGCGCCACCCAAAAAAATACCCGACGCGCAACGAAAAAAAAACCGCGAAAAAACGCACCTCCATAACCTCACACCACCTCCCCTGCTCGTCCTGCACGAGGTCGACGGTCTCGACGATGTTGATGTGGTGGAGGGTCGAGCTGGGTGGGCGAACGAACGTGAGTGAGTGCTCCGCAGGTAGATTCACTCGAAAAAGAAGGCGAGGGAGACGGAAGGGGGGGGGGGGAAGGGAAGAGAGGGAGGGAAGAAGGGAGGGCACCTGATGCAAAACTCTGCGGTGAGCTTCTTGACGTACTCCTTCTCCGTCTCGGTGCGGCGGCGTTTGCGGAATTCCTTGGGAGGGGGTGTTAGCTTTATCTGCATCCAATGGTAGGAGAGAGGGGAAAAAAAGGAAGAGGATAACAGGAGGAAGAAGAGGATAACAAGAAGAGGAAGAGAGGCACCTTGACAGCATACATCTTATCGCCCGCACTGCGGTCCCACTTGTGCGCGAGGCGGACGACGGAGGTGGCGCCCTTGCCGATGGCGACCTTTTGGCAGACGCCGTACTTTTTCGTGAGGGAGGCGGTGGAGTCGCCTGCGGCGGAGCCTTTGCCGGAGCGGGCTGGAAATGCATCCGATGTTAGATTAGAATCAAGTTGCGTTCGGGAATAGAGAGGATTGAGGGGGGAATGAGGAATAGAGAAAGAAACGCACCCTTACCCCCCTCGCTCTCGCTATCCGCACTATGCCGCGAGCTCGCGCTGCGCGCGCTGCTCCGCCGCGAGAGCTTCGGCCCGCTCGCGAGGAGGTCTTTGAGCGTGAACTTGTGCCCCTGGGACGGCGCCTGGGAGTGGTGCGAGGACGCCTCGGAGGCGACGGAGGCGGCGCGGGAGGGCGCGCGCGCGGCGGGGATGGCGGGGGTGCTCGGCGCGGACTGCGAGGGCACGCGCGAGGGCGGGGCGGAGTGCGGGACGCCGGCGCCGGTGCCGTTGGGGTGCGGGGTGGCATTCAAGTTGTTGCCGTTGGGGTGCGGAGTAGGGGCATGGGCGGAGGTGGACGCGGCGCGCTTGACGGTGGGGGTGGCGCTCAGCGTCTGGGTGGGGGTGTCGTTGTAGCTGTGCGTGCCGTTGGGAGCGGAGGCGGGTTTGGATTGGGCTTCGGCTTCGGCGACCTGGGCGAGGAGGTCCTGGCGTGTGTAGCCCGGCTGCTTCTCGTAGTTGGCGGATTCGGGCGGGGGCAGCGGCACACTCGGTGCTCGGGGCATCTGGCGAGTTGTCGTCGTCGTTTCTTGACTTGTTCGGTCCAAGTACGAGTTGGTTTGAAAGACGTTTACTCAGAGGGGTGGTGTAGGCATGGCTGGCAGTGGATGGATCTAGACTAGAGTAAGCAAGCCCACCGTCGTCGCCAACCGAGGTAAACACAACCCCCCAATAAGGCACCCGTGGCGTAATTCCCGCAATAAACACGCGGCGCCCTACCACACGGCCCGGGGGCCCGCGATGGCGCGATGCGCACATGTCGGAAATCGAGTATTCAACCGTTGAAGAAAACCAAAGAAGAGTTGACCGAACCCTATTTAAAAAATCAACGGATGAACAATACGATGGCCTCGATGAGGCAAAAATACTTTATGCACTCCGTCAGTATTGGCCTGACCCCGGTTCAAACGGGGAACTTCCTCCAGTTCAACGATGGCTTCAACTGGCAACTCTAGAGGATGTGTTGCTGTACACCACCAGGCCTTTCTGACCTCTCCAATGAACTGGTTTGCCTGGACACACAAGTCCAAGTTCTTGGTGTGACCATGGGAAACAAAAATGATCATGATTGGGCACGGGTACTTGGACTCCCAGGCCTTTGAATTTTCCAACAAGTATATCTAAGATCAAGTAAAAGAAATGATCAAAAATAAAACTTGTTGAGAAGATCACATCCATGTATGGCCTGACCCCGGATCGAACGGAGGGCTTCCTCGGAATCTAAACACAATTTATGAAATTCTAGAGGATGTGTTGCAGTACACCATCAGGCCTTTCTCACCTCTCCAACAGACTGGCTTAGATGTCGATATATCCTTGCTGTGAGCATGGAAAGGTTGAATTATATACAACTGCTCATACTTGCACCCCCTTGACTCCGGAGTCCGACCACCACCAACGCACTTTCAATTCAACTGGACCACAAACCTCCTCGTTAAATTCCCACCCAGAACTCTGCCAACTCCAGAGATTCCTCCTTACGCTGAATTACGCCTACATGCTTGCCATCATTCCAACTGGCCTCGGACGATTTCATTTCTGGTTCCGAGTCTGATCATTCTTGCCGACATCTCATATACTACTCATTTAATTTGTAGTGTGCAATGCAGTTCCCAATGCAATTGACGTCCAGTAACGATAAATGGTTTCGGCAATCTCGGCACCCCCCGAACCATGATTTGATGCCAGAGTTGAATCCCATCGGTGTTCACCGCCGCCGCCGTTCATGGATGGTCAAGCGTTGGTCAATAAATTAACACTACTTTCCTTTAAATAAAAGCGAGTCAAAAATAAAAATAAAATAGAAATTGAGCAATTCTGGCTTGATATGGCCTGGCCCCAGTTCGAACGGGGGACTTCCTCAGATTTAGGGACAGCTGGTATCTGCTAACTCTAGAGGGTGTGTTGCAGTACACCACCAGGCCCAGCTGGGGGACTGACAACTCTGCTATAGGTATAGCCTGGTTGAATAACGATACATCGTCTCGGCAAAACCCGACACCTCTGGAACCATGATGGCGGATTTAGATCCCGTTGGTGTTCAACGGCGCCGCCAAGCATTCGGTCCTTCCTTCATTCATTCACAAAATGAACACGAGTCTCCCAAAAAAAAAAGGAGTACGCATATACTCGAAAATAAAATAAAATAAAAAACTAACCTCACAGGAGATGGCCTGGCCCCGGGTCGAACGGGGGACTTCCTCGAAACTGTTTGGAATGCTGAGTGCCGCACCTCTAGAGGATGTGTTGCAGTACACCACCAGGCCTTCTCACCCTCCCCTACAAACTGGTTTACCTAGCCCTCGCAGTGAGCATGAAACAAAAAAATGCTGGATCATACAACTGCTGCCCCCTTGACTCTGACCACCAAGGTTGATTACACCCCGCTTCTCACTGCTCGGAACTCCGGAGATTCCTCTTTACGCTGCATTACACCTGCAATGTGCATTCCTGCCAATGCCACTCCGGCTCTCACCAATTCCTGCCTCGGACGATTTCATTTCCGGACTAATCTGATTTTTACTCCTGAATCTTCAATGCCGACACCTCGTATATCTGTAGTGTGCAATGCAGTTCCCAATGCAATTGACGTCCAGTAACGATATATGTCCACTCGACAAACCCGGCACCTGCCGAGCCATGATGTGATGCCCGAGTTGAATCCCAATATCGGATGCTGCCGCCGTTCATGGATGCTCAACCATTCAGTCCTTCCTTCATTCATTCACAAAATGAACATGAGTCTCCTAAAAAAAGTGAGTACACATATCCATGTACTCAAAAATAAAACAAAAATTGAACAACATCTGATATACACAGCCTGGCCCCGGGTCGAACGGGGGACTTCCTCGGAAACTGTTTGGGATGCTGAGTGCCGCACCTCTAGAGGATGTGTTGCAGTACACCACCAGGCCTTGTTGGAAAACTGACAACTCTGCTATAGGTAGGTGCACTACTAATCCTGGGTTTTGGATTATCAGGCCTGTTTGCTGTGCACGTCGCGATTCCAGCCGTCGAGATGCCCGTGGAATGACGGCTCATTGAACGTTGGTCGGACAGGTTTTTTTTTTTTTTTTTTTTTTTTTTTTCCCCGCTGATAAGCACATTTCTTGGGGAGTGTGCCCAGGCAGATTAAAGGCCTTTATCCCCGGCTTTCAAATCCAGTTTATGTCCAGTAACGATAAATGGTGTCGGCAAAACCCGGCACCTCCCGAACCATGATGGCGGATTCAGATTCCGTTGGTGTTCAACGCCGCCATTCATGGATGCTCAACCATTCGCTCCTTCCTTCCTTCATTCACAAAATGAACACAGGTCTCCTAAAAGAAAGGGAGTACACATATACTCGAAAATAAAATAGAATAAAAGTCAAAATTGCATCAACATGGCCTGGCCCCGGGTCGAACAGGGGAATTCCTCAGAAACAACCACGGAAACTGAAATACAAAGAGGATGTGTTGCAGTACACTATCAAGCCATGCCAGAAATTGGCAACTCTGCTATAGGTAGGCTGAATTATGCTTGGAGTCCGTGAACCCGGGTATGCGTGCACTCAATCTGATATCAAATCCGAGTCACAAATCAATCTTCAACGTAATCTAAAAATATTGGACCAGTTGTATATTTCCGGACAATGATTGAAGAGATGGGGGAAAAAATTCCGACACAATACAAGCAAAGTGGCCTGGCCCCGGTTCGAACGGGGAACCTCCTCGGATTCATATTGCTGATGCTGCCTTGCAAATATGGAGGAAATGTTACATCTACACCACCAAGCCGTAGTGGGTAGGTGCCCCGAATGATGATTGAAGAGATGATATGGAAAAAAATTCTCAATGCACATCAAGTGGCCAGGCCCCGGTTCGAACGGGGGACTTCCTCGAAAGTTGCTTTGAATTACTAGTAACTCTGGAGGATGTGTTGCAGTACACCACCGGGTCCTGCTGGAAATTGAGGACTCTACCATAAGTACCCTCTGGTTGAATCATGCTCGGAGTCCACGAAACCCGGGCATGCACTCAATATAATATCAATCTTCGATCTTCAATCTACAAGTTCGACTTGAACGATTGGAGTTGTACATTTCCGAACGATGATTGAAGAGAGAGGGGGAAAAAAATTCCGACACAATACGAATGGAGTGGCCTGGCCCCAGTTCGAATGGGGGACTTCCTCGAAAACTGTTGCAGACTGTGCATAACTCTGGAAGATGTGTTGCAGTACACCACCAGACCTCTCACCATCTCCTACAACCTGGTTTAGAGAGACACCCGAGTCCTTGCTGTGAGCATGAAAAAAAAAATGATTGAGTCATACCATGATTGGGTTGGGCTTCCAGGCCCTTGCGTTACCTTTCCAATAAGTACTACCATATCTGTGATGAAGTATAAGAAAGAAACAAAAAAAATTGTTGAGTGGCCTACCCATGTATGGCCTGGCCCCGGTTCGAACAGGGTACTTCCTCAGAAACAACTCCGAACCTCTTAATCTAAGAGGATGTGTTGCAGTACACCATCATGCCTTTCTCACCTCTCCAACAGACTGGCTTAGATGTCGATGTATCCTTGCTGTGAGCATGGAAAGGTTAAATTATATACAACTGCTGCCCCCTTGACTCTGACCACCAGCACACTTTCAGTTTAGCCGGACCCCAAGCCGTCTCACTTCCGAGTCCCACTCGGAACTCCGCCAACTCCGGAGATTCCTCTTTACGCTGAATTAGGCCTGCCAGTGCATTCCGGCCACCATTCCGGCTCTCACTGTTACTTTATGTTCCTGACTCGGGGGATTTCATTTCCGGGTCTGATCTATGGCAACATACTTAGAGCAATCTGCTCGCTGATCCGGTGCAGCGGTGCCGCCATCTGACCTGAACCTCTGAAAAGTCTCCTACCTAAAGAAAACAATGAGTACAACTCATGGGTGATGCAAGAAGAAAAAAAACTCACCCAAATGCAGAATGGCCTGGCCCCGGATCGAACGGGGAGCTTCATCAGACTGGAAACATACACCTTCAATATAGTCAGATGATGTGTTGCAATACACCACCAGGCGTTCTCGAACCATGTCTTCAACAGCCTAAGTCATGATGCATAGTACTGTACTATTTCGACGAAATGATCACACCATGTCACCTGTCACTGAAGATGTTCATTTTTCTAGGTGTTCATTTCTCGGCAATCATGCCAAATTCCCATAAATGGACGTTCAGCAATGGCCGGATCAATAATTTTGTCGTTTTTGAGGCCTATTCGGGCGGGAAATTCAGTTTGTCACCGTCACCTATCCCAGATTTGTTCATTTCACGACCCTCTGTCACCTGTCACCTGAACATCCGGTCGAAATAGTACAGTAGCCTAGCTCCCCACAAACTGCCGGTTTTCAACAAGCACACGAAACAAAATAGATGCTTGACTCGCTCAAACAGGTTCTTGGGAATATACTTATGCTCCTCCTCCTCACAAAGGAATGAAATAAATCTTTAATAGAACGGAGGACCCGGAATTCCAGTGCCAGTGGCTCAACTGCAACTTAAAATTCATTTTGACTCGAGAATGCCTCCATTTCGCGCGGCGTTCGTATTTAACCGTGTTGAAGAAGAAGAAAAGGGTGTCCCGTTTGTCTTGAAAAAATTCACTGACGAAAAATTCAGAGGTCTCTATACAGAAGGAAAAAGATACACTATGGAGTCACTCATTGACCTGGCCCCGGTTCGAACGGGGGATTTCCTCGAAAGTTGCTTTGAATTACTAGTAACTCTGGAGGATGTGTTGCAGTACACCACCAGGCCTTGCCAGGAACTGACAACTTTGTTATAGGTAGGTTGAATTATCATTTCCGAATGATGATTGAAGAGAGATGGGGGAAAAATTTATGTGGACATTTCAGATTCAGTGGCCTGGCCCCGGGTCGAATGGGGTGCTTCTTCGAGAACTGTTCAGACTGTGCGAACCCTTGAGGATGTGTTGCAGTACATCACCAGGCCGTGCCAGAAACTGCCAACTCTGCAATAGGTAGGTGCACTACTAATCCTGGGTGTTGGATTGCACGTCGCGATTCGTGTTGAAAGTTGTCGATGGGACCGTGGAATGCCGGCTATGACGCCCGTCGAACGTTGCTCGAACAGATTGTGTTTATTTTTTTCCCGCGTTGATAAGTGCATTTCTTGCTTGAAAGTGTGCCCAGGTCATCCCTTGTCAAGTACCGGTTTCCAAATCCAATTTATCTCCAGTAACGATAAATCGTCTCGGCAAGCCCCGAACCATGATATGATGGCCAAGGCAAATCCCGTTGGTCCAGATTCAATGCCGCCGCCGTTCATGGATGCTCAACCATCCGGTCCTTCCTTCCTTCATTCACAAAATGAACACTAGTCTCCTACAAAAAAAAGTGAGTGGGTACATATACTCAAAAATAAATTAAAAATTGAGCAAATACTGGCTTGATATGGCCTGGCCCCGGGTCGAACGGGGTACTCCCTCAGATACAAATTCTACTTCCTTAATTTAAGAGGATATGTTGCAGATACACCACCGGGCCTTCCCAACCTCTCCGACAAACTGGCTTAGAGGGTATAAAAAATTATGATCAAATCAAGCCATGCCATGGTCCTTGGGCTCCCAGACCTTTGAGTTTTCTTTCCAATAAGCACTACCGTATCTATGATGAAGTAAAAGAAATGATCAAAAATAAAACTTGTTGAGAAGATCACATCCATGTATGGCCTGACCCCGGATCGAACGGGGGGCTTCCTCGGAATCAGAACCCAGTTAATGAAATTCTAGAGGATGTGTTGCTGTACACCATCAGGCCTTTCTCACCTCTCCAACAAACTGGCTTAGATGTCGATATATCCTTGCTGTGAGCATGGAAAGGTTGAATTATATACAACTGCTCATACTTGCAACCCCTTGACTCCGGAGTCCGACCACCACCAACGCACTTTCAATTCAACCGGACCACAAACCTCCTCGTTAAATTCCCCACTCGGAACTCCGCCAACTCCGGAGATTCCTCTTTACGCTGAATTAGGCCTGCCAGTGCATTCCGGCCACCATTCCGGCTCTCACTGTTACTTTATGTTCCTGACTCGGGGGATTTCATTTCCGGGTCTGATCTATGGCAACATACTTAGAGCAATCTGCTCGCTGATCCGGTGCAGCGGTGCCGCCATCTGACCTGAACCTCTGAAAAGTCTCCTACCTAAAGAAAACAATGAGTACAACTCATGGGTGATGCAAGAAGAAAAAAAACTCACCCAAATGCAGAATGGTCTGGCCCCGGATCGAACGGGGAGCTTCATCAGACTGGAAACATACACCTTCAATATAGTCAGATGATGTGTTGCAATACACCACCAGGCGTTCTCGAACCATGTCTTCAACAGCCTAAATTATGTTGTGTAGCCTAACTCCCCACAAACGAAGTAACACAACACAAATAGATGCTTGACTCGCTCAAATAGGTTCTTGGGAATATACTTATGCTCCTCCTCCTCACAAAGGAATGAACTAAATCTTTATACGGATCCCACAGGTGCGGGACTCACATGTCGCTCTTGGGGGCTTCGGCACTAATAACCTCGACAGAAAAACGTGTTGATCCCGGAACTGACTTGCCTGCAGACTCTGCAGGTCTGGAGGGCGGTCAAGTGGTCAACCAACGCGGCGTCGGATGAGAATCTGGAACAACTACTTCGCGATTGCGATCTGCACAATAAAATGCACGCCAGGGCAGGTACGCTGTCCGGCGGACAGAAACGTAAGCTTCAGCTGGCTATTGGACTCACTGGTGGTTCGACGTGTATGTTTCTTCCCTTTGTTTTCGTTGGTTGGGTTTCGAACTGATGTGGTTCGATTTCAGTTCTCCTGGTTGACGAGGTCAGCAACAGTGAAATTTACTATCGCCAGCTCTAGCTCATCGGCTTCTTGCAGTGCACTGCGGGTGTGGATCCTCTCTCCCGGCGTGCGCTATGGCGAACACTGGTCTCATTCCGCCAGAAACGCACCATTGTGAGTGTTCAAATTTGACCCGTTGACGTAGAGCGCTCACCTATTAACCAGATCCTGACCACGCATTTACTGGACGAGGCCGATCTCCTGGCAGACCACATTGCAATTCTCGCTGCGCCGGGCAAACTCGTTGCTTCGGACACACCGGTAGCGATGAAACGGGGACACGGAGCCGGATACACCGTTCAAGTATCTCTCGAGGCGCCTGCCGCTTCACCAGGAGCGGCGGCACTTCCCGACCTCCTCCGCCAAGTCCAGTCCATTGCTCCGCATGCCCGTACGTCGCTGGACCCGACAGGGCGCCCACTGTTCCATCTCGGAACAAGCGATAGTGGCACTGTAAGCCGAGTGCTTAGGCTTCTTGACGCAGAGGCACGGACGTACGGGATCGTGTCTTACGATGTCCTCGGGACGACGATCGAGGATATTTTCCTCGGTGCGATGGCTAACGAACGAGTCGCAGAGCCCGAGCAAGCTGAAAGCGACGGTCCTCCAGAATATGTTGCGCCCTCCGTGATTCCGCCCCTGGTATAGACTCGAATCCAGTCGCTTTTCGGCGGGCGGAAAGATTGATGACAGTCGATCAATAGGCCACACGAAAAGCGACTGGAGCAATCTAACCGGTTGCTAGTACGGTCGGGAGTTACCGCGGTTAACCGAGGTCAGTTGTTTTGACTTAGAAAAATTTCGCTACATTGAAAATTCAAACCCCCCGTATGAAAATTCTGAGTAGACAGTTTTGTTTAACATGTATTCAAATCGATATCCTATTGGTTTTCAGTGTGAAAAGATAGGAAGTGAGGGGTCTAAAGCGAAAATAAAAATCACTGTCCCATTCAGGACCTCCTATCAATCTTTTTCATCCCGCCGCCTACATGCCTCCCAAACGAAAGAATGCACTGGACTCCGATGAGGATTACAGGGCCCCGGGCCCATCTCGTCCTAAACGCAGTCGTCAAGCCGAGGAGGAGATGTTTTTTCAGACAAGCAGTGCACCCAGCTCTCCGAATCTCCCGCGTGCTCGGAGCCTTGCAGACAGTGAAGACGAGGAGGAGATGCAAAACGATGTGTTGGGACCACTCCCTGACCTCATGTCCAAGCTAGCACCTTCTGGAGAGCCGCCGACCAGCATTGCCTATAGTACTCCCCGTAGAAGCCGACAGCGGGCAGTTTCCGAATCTCCCATCCCCATACCATCTCCAGCGACCTCCACAATCTTTGAACCAAGCCCAATAAAGCGTCAAGGTGGCCGCCGTCGCACTGTGAAGCCCGTCAGACACTCGCGCGTGTTCTATAGCAGCATGCCGAGTGAGAAAATCGAGGATCTGAAATCATCCGCACGAGCCAGTACGAAGGCGAAGGCGGCAGAGAGACGGAAGGAAAAGGCAGCAGTGGCAGCTGAATCCCGGCGCAAGGAGGCTGAAGAGGCAGCCGTCAAAGCTGCCGAAGAAGAAGAGTCTCGCCGCAAGGAGGCGAAAGCAAGCGCTGCCGCAGATCTTGCAAAGAAGCGTGCCAGAGCCCAGGAATTTCTCGAGAAGCTTACGGTACCAGAGGCAGAGGGCGGCGCAGGGTTTGACAGCCCAATGGAATGGATTGAGTTGCTCATGTCGTCGAAGGGCGA